>CM050398.1:67830263-68430263 GCA_027562975.1 Rhynchospora breviuscula
TAAAAAATGCTATAAAATCGGGTGAAGCTGATGTAGGGTCGTCTATCTCTATCAGCCGAGAGCAAAGATCGACCTCCGAAGTGAAGTTGATGTAGGGTCGTCCGACACAGTCTCGACGGGTCTTGAGACGAGGTCGCGTGTGAAGCGAAAAATCAGATCGGCCTAGGGTTTTCAAGGGATCGAGTGAGAAGCGAAGCTCAAGCCTGGTGAGAGAGGTCTAGTTTACCTGAGAAGATCGGTTAGGGTTCATCAAAAGGAGGTAGAGGCGCGATAGGTTAGATCGATTTTCTTAACTGTAGAGAGAGAGGCGATAGGGAAAGGGAAAATGGAAGCTGGTTGATGGAGAAGAGGGTTAGAGAAGAGAGGCGATAATCGATTTCTTTCATGGAGGTGCGACCGATGAGAGGGAAAAAGGAATAAGTGAGAAAGAGAGATCGAATATAGAGAGTTCTTTTTGTTTTTTTTAGAGTTGAATAATTGATCGATCGAATAAAGAGAGTCGGAGCATAATAACAGAGAAGGAACAGTTTATCATTTCGATCTAGCGACACAGATATGCACGAATCTTGATGCGCATCGAATGGTCATGGTTCTAGTGCATAAAACCAGATATGCATCGCAGTGCATATTAGTCATTCTCCCTGTATATACATATATAAGAAACTGAAATTTTATCGGAAAAAAAAAAAGAAACTGAAATATCTTGAAATTTAAGTTTCTTACATATATTCGCCTTAAATTATACACATCATTTTACGATCATATATTTGATCTTTACTACTGGCTCTACAATTTTTTTGACTTTCGTAAGTAAGGCTGCAAACGTCTCAAACGGACAAGCATATTCCGTATTCGTTCTGTTTCAGTCAACGAAACATAATACTATTTCGTTGCAGTTCTGTTTCAGTAAACGGAACAGTTTTCGTTTTCATTTTCTGTTCCGCCATTGATTTCATCCTATTCCGTATTCCGCTTCAAGTCAGGTTTTAAATCGGCGTTTCGTTTCCGTTCCATTCTAAAATATGAAATCAGTTTTCTTTTCTGTTTCTGTTCTATTTTGGAAGGAACAGAACGGAAATATGTGAAACGACATTCCGTTGACAGCCTCATAAGCTCTCTTTGAGTCTTTGACTGGCCTTGGTCAATCGTTGTTGAAATTCATTTACTACTCAAGTGCCACCTCGTATCATGATGTTGCACAATGCGCGTTCAATACATATTTAAGAGTATTATTTATTTTATTTTATTTTTTAAAATAAGGCCATTTATTTAAGAGTATTATATATGTAACAGACTAGACTCCTTTTACTCGAATTATTATTTGTTATTCTTTGACCCTAGATAGCTCAGAGCCTCAGATCTACAACCGATGCCATTATCCTGGTTCTTAATTCTGTTCTACATTCATCTCCAATTTCAGTAAGTCCCTAGAGTATTTTCAACAGTTTTTGCTAATATATGAATATGTTTTAATGATATAATTAAGGCTGGTAAATAGCTAGCTGCTGCCACGAGATGTGCAATAATAGCAATGACGCATTAACAACAATAATTTCTTATAAAGTTAGTGTTAATGGCGCATGTCATCTCATGCAAAACCTTCAAATGAGCATATAGAATGCTCTCTCATGAGTTTCTTTTCTTTAAATGTGATATTAATTAACGGTTAGGAGAGCATTTTGTAATTTTATCATTGTTTTCATTGCATGAATAATTAATGGTGAACTTGAAACTGTTTAACGTAAATAATGACAAATGCAGATTTTCATATATATATATATATATAGAGAATGGCTATACTACTATTCATATGTAAACTGGTTTTGTAGGCTGGATTTTTAGACCGTTGGATTGTTTCAAGATACGTGCAAAGATGATAAGAAGCGGCTCAGATCTTTGCGCTGTGCTCTCCTTCATTTAAGTTTTTCCGTCACTCTCTCTCAGTTAAGCTCCGTCTCTCTCGCACTCTTCACAAAATGTATCGCCTCTCCTCTTGAATATCAATCCCAAAAAAAAGAAGAAAGCAAAAACCTAAGAGAATTTCGCATGGCTGGTGCTGGTCGGAACCTAGCCTCGATTGGAACCTACTACCTAGCCTAGATCGGAACCCTGACCTCGATCGAAACCCTAGCCTCAGAGCAACTCGATCGCACCTGCACCTGTCAGAGCCTTAGAGCAACTCGATCAACTTGATCAGCACCACCGCCTCCACCTTCTCTCGTTGCAACTCAATCAGCACCTGTGAGAGCAACTCGATCAGCACATCTCAGAGCAGACAAGTACAAATCGAAGGTACAGTACAAATTCTAACCTCAGGCTCTCTTTTTTTGTTCTTTTAGTGAAATATTGAAGAGAAATCGAGGTTGTTCTCTCATTGAAATTTTACATTCTTTTTTTCTAGTTACAAAATGTGGTTTTCAGAAAAATTTGTTTTAATTTTAGTTAATTTCCCTATCTTATAGAGCTACTAATAATGAACCCGGGTCAAAATCTCTCTTTACTTTCTCTTATTCTGCTCTGTAGCTGTTTTGTAATTGAATGTATGCTCTAATTTAGTAGCTGGTACCATGTACCATGTACCATGCGTTCAATCGATCTAATCATTCTAGTGGCTTTTTGAAATGTCTTTTTTTTCGAATTGATTGGCCCTTTCTAATACCATTTATCAGTGTTTTTCATCTTTTTTTTCTTTTCTGTCAGTACCTTGTAAGCTTGAATTATCTGAACAACTAACCTAATGGTATTGAACAGTACTGGAATTGTTTTTTTTTTAGATATGCTAGGCAGAGGCTACCTAGAAGAGTACTGAAATTGTTATCTCTTTCCTCTATATTTGATAACATCAACTGTGTGAATTTTTTTGAAGTAAGTTGAATCTTTGAAACTACATCAGAAATTTGAATAATGGAGAAGATTTTCCTACATGGCCAATTTGGTTAGGAACTCAGGATCTCATATATATTTTGATATGTTACAAGCATGGATGATGCGATTATACCAGAATTTCTGTAATGGAGATGATGTGTTTACAAGCATTTGTAATGCGTTTATTCTTATTGATTAAATACATGTTGTCAAGCCTTAATATAGATGTTAATTGTTCATTTTTTTTTTATTCCCAGGGCATTCTAGCGTGGAGCATTTTGGTGGTTCAAGTAGCTAAATCATTAATGTATCTCATTTTGTGGTATCAAGTAGCTAAATCATTAATGCATCTCATTTTGTAGACCTGCCAGCGCAACACTGGTTCGAGCCTTTTGTGGTTCTTGTTATAGTTTTGTAGTTAAGATATAGTTGTAATTGTGGTTATGATTCCTTTAAATCATAAATTTTGTTTACATTTTTTAAATATGCTTTTAGTTGTATTAGATTGAATGTCAATTTCTATTCGTTAGAACATGTGAAAAGCTTTGTAATATTTATTGACAGAATGTCAACTATTCTTTAGCATATTTCAATTCTGTTTGTAATATATGATTGTGACGCTTGTAAATCGTGCTTGTACTCTATGCTGGTAATTTGGTAAAATCGATTTGTAGTAATTGATTTTGATCTTTTCATTGCTTTGTATTAATGGATGATGCCCATTTAAACTCTTGCTGTACCACCTTTTCTATACTTGTACCTGTACCAGTACTTACTATTCCACCTTTTCTGGCAAAGACGTGGCAGTAAAGAGCTTACTAAATTATGGAAGATATAATTTGATAATTGATATGGTAAAAGAGTCGTGCCAAATGTCTATACTTGTACCTGCATTAGAGACGTCAGCGATATGGTAAAGACTTGCTTTAAAATTCAAACACTCATATTCCAGAAACTAAATCATAAAACACTCATATGTTTTGATAATTGTTATTGTAAAGAAGCTTTTACATGTACCAGTACCTACAGAAGCTCAAATAAAAGAGGAATGGATGAACAATTACCTTAACAAATATCACTTGGTATATGGAAACAAAAACACAAATGAGAACAATTTGTAACATACTTAAAATTGAAAACAATTCAGTATATGCATTACTTGATTTATCATAATTAAAAAACCATACATGCTTAGTTTACTTTAAATTAAAACACACAACACAACATCAACTAATCAAAATAACACCCCTGTCATAGTTCATACCAAACTTTGTCATCTTCAACAAAGCACCCTAAAAATTATAGCAAATTACAAAAACTCTTTTCTTCATCACGAAGCTCAATTTTTCTACCATATGACTGTCTTCACAGACCACTCTTTCCAAATTGATATAAGGATCGGTAATCTATCACAATTCAAGAAAATATAAAGTTACAAATTATTTAATCAGCTCAGAACTATTACACACCAAAAGGTTGGACAATTAAATGCACATATGCACAATCACTGTCATCCATAATAGAAGACTCCAGTCTGCTGCATGCTTATTCTAACAAGCTTTTTTTCCTAGGTCAATTCCACCACTGGATCTTCAAGAGACAGGCTAACCTGTTTTGAAGAACAGACACAATCAAAGATTTTTGTTTTGAAGAACAGTAACCCCAAAGTTAACAAGATATTAACCCGAAATTAATCACAAATTAAATAGAAATTTTACAGAGCTTCTAGAAATTAACAAGAAATTAATCCCAAATAAACCATAAATTAACCAGATTGAGGTAAAATAAATCATCTATAAGCTGAAATCAGTTCAAAAAAATCAACAACCAAATTGAGGCAAAATTAGCTCAACAGAAAATAGAAATTTCATAAATAGAAAAATAGAATTTTGCAATTTCAACAAGATAGGAAGAGAGATCTCAGGCTACCATCGATTGTTTCGCTAGAAGAAGAAAAAGTGAGAGCTTGCCTTGTTCCGCTAGAAGAAGAGAAAGAGAGAGTCAGCCTAATGTTTCTACTATTCTTGTGTACAAGAGAGAGGTGTAGCTGAGATTGTGAGTAAGGCTGCTAATGGACGGGAACGGTCCATGGACAATGTGGACTGGACAATGTTGGACATCTATAGATTGGACTACTTTTGGTCTGGATTGACGTCCAGTCCAAGTCCAATTATTAAGTCTTATATGAAAGAATTATGGACGAATTGTGGACAAATGTGGACTTTAAGTACAAATAGATTCAATTTAAATGGATATGATTGTTTGATGCATGTATATGAATAGAGTTTGGATGTGAAACTTATAGATTTCTCAACTCTTGTTGATTTTGTTAAAATTTTCAAATGTTGAAATTTCAAAATTAATGGCTTTTAAAATTTAAATTTTTTAATTTCAAAATACGAAATAAAAAAATTTTAAAAATTTCAAATTTAAAATTTTGAAATTTTAAATTTTGAAATTTCAAATTTTCGAATTTCAAATTTGAAATTTTAAATTTTCGAATTTCAAAATTTCAAATTTCGAATTTTGAAATTTGAAATTTCGAATTTCAAAATTCAAATTTTCATAATATGAAATTTTAAAAAATATTTTCTTATTTTAAATTTTCTAAATTTCATTTCTATTTTAAAATCTTTTCACTATCATAGCATTTTTATCCACTTCTTTCTTTTTATAGGTAAGTTTGTTTGAAAGTTGATCCATATGGTTAATTTGTGGACAATAATGGACAAATAGTGGACAAATAGTTGAATTGGACGTGGACGGAAAATAACTAAATATTGTGGACATGGAATTCAAATCTTAATAATTGGACGGACTTGGACTTCAATTGGAATCCGTCCACTAACAGGCCTAATTGTGAGAGACCTAAGCCGTGGTTAGGGTTCATCGATTGTGTTGATTGAGGCGGAGGCGCATGCCGAGAAAACTAGCTTAGCGTTTTTTGTTTCGAAGGAAAAAGAAAAGTAGAAGGGAGAGAAGACGGAAGGAAAAAATAAAGGGGATAGGCGAGCACTCCGTTAGACGGACGATTTAACAGTAGAGAACGGAAATATTCAAGAGCTCAGCGCCTCTATCTGAGCCGCTAAATCTAATCTTCGCACGAATTTTAAAGAAATCCAACGGTCTAAAAATCCAGCCTACAAAGTCTGTTTACATATGAATAATAGTATAGCCATTCTCTCTCTCTCTCTATATATATATCTCGAGAATGGATATAGTACACTGATGTGTACGGATTGTCTCCGTACAAATGAGTCATTTTTTAAGATCTAAAATTCAAACGGTAAATCCGAACCGTTCAAGTTGTTCTCCATATTGAAAAACCTAGATAGACCAAATTTTACATTTTTTCGAATTTTTTTGCTATTTATTTTGATATTTTCAAAAAAAACGCTATATTTGGAGCATTTCAGGCCCTCCAATTTGAAAATATCATAATATATAGCAAAAAAATTCGAAAAAATGTAAAATTTGGCCCGCAAGAGTTTTTTCAATATAAAGAATAACTTGAACGGTTTGGATTTACCGTTTGAATTTTGAATCTTGAAAAACGACTCATGTATACGGGGATGATCCGTACATATTAGTATATTTTATCCATTCTCTCTCTCTCTCTCTCTCTCTCTCATATATATATATATATATATAGAATGGCTAAAGTGCCACGGGTGGCAATGCCACCCATTTTTCTTTTGAGTCATTTTTCAATATCCAAAATTCAAATGGTCGATCCAACTCGTTCAAGTTGATCTCTATATTGGAATATCCTTGGAGACCAAATTTTATATTTTTTTGAATTTTTTTGCTATTTATTATGATATTTTCAAAAAACATTATAATTGGAGTATTTCAGGCCCTCCAATTTAAAAATATCATAATAAATAGCAAAAAAATTCGGAAAAATGTAAAATTTGGTCCTCAAGGATATTCCAATATAGAGATCAACTTGAATGGTTTGGATCGACCATTTGAATTTTAGATATTGAAAAATGGCTCAAAAGAAAATGGGTGGCATTGCCACCTGTGGCACATTAGCCATTCTCTATATATATATATAGTTTTGCTATGGTGAGTTGCAACTCACCAAAGGATCGGTGAGTTGTGATCAAAACTCCTAGATTTAGATTAAAATGACCGATCAAAACCGTCTAATATGATATCTCTATTGAAATCTTCATGTAGACCAAATTTTATATTTTTTTGAAATTTGTAAGTATTTTTTTCGAATTTTTAAAAACTGCTGTTTTTGAACGGTTCAGAACTAATTAGATTAACGATTTTCTAAAATTTCAAAAAAATACTTAGAAATTTCAAAAAATATAAAATTTAGTCTGCATGGAGATTTCAACAGGGAGAACATATTGAATTGTTTGGATCGGTCATTTTGAACTAGATTTAGGAGTTTTGATCTCAACTCACCGACCCTTTGGTGAGTTGCATACCAATCCAAACCATTCAATACGATCTCCTTATTGAAATCTCCATGCAGACCAAATTTTATATTTTTTCGAAATTTTTAAGTATTTTTTTTAAATTTTAGAAAATCGTTAATCTAATTAGTTCTGAACCTTTCAAAAACAGCAATTTTTAAAAATCCAAAAAAAATTATTTAAAAATTTCAAAGAAATATAAAATTTGGTATGCATAGAGATTTCAATAGGGAGATCATATTGGATGGTTTGGATAGGTCATTTTGAACTAGATTTAGGAGTTTTAAGCGCGACTCACCCACTCTTTGGTGAGTTGCAACTCACTAAAAGGTCGGTGAGTCGCGCTCAAAGCTCCTAAATCTAGTTCAAAATGACCGATCCAAACCGTCCAATATGATCTGTCTATTGAAATCTCCATGCAGATCAAATTTTATATTTTTTTGAAATTTTTAAGTATTTTTTTCGGATTTTTAAAAACTGCTGTTTTTGAACGGTTCAGAACTAATTAGATTAACGATTTTCTAAAATTTCAAAAAAATACTTAAAAATTTCGAAAAAATGTAAAATTTGGTCTGCATGGAGATTTCAATAGGGAGATCGTATTAGACAGTTTGGATCGGTCATTTTGAACTAGATTTAGCAGTTTTGAGCGCGACTCACCGACCCTTTGGTGAGTTGCAATTCACTATAGCAAAACTATATATATATATATAGAGTTTTGCTATGGTGAGTCTCGACTCATAGAGCTTTTGGTGAGTCGCAATCTAGATCATTCGGTCTGCTTTAAAAATCGTGCAGATCGCTGAGATGGATTGGCGCTGGATCGACTAAAATTTTCAGTTCCGTCTCTCTCGCTCGCCGTTACCTTCTCTTTCTCTCCATTTCGCATCTCTCCCTCTTTGAAATCGAAACAGATCGCCTCCTCGAACCCTAAAGTCGCGTCTCTCCCTCTTTGAAATCGAAACAGATCGCCTCCTTGAACCCTAAAGTCTGAGTGTGGAGAGGATTCTTAGCACCTCAACGCGAACCTGATCTCAGCGCCTTTGATTCTCAGATCTGTTCCGTCCCTCCCTCCTCCGCACACCTTGACTCCTCTCCCTCCTCCTCATGGTTGCCTCAGCACCTTCGATTTTTATGCTCCCTGAACAGGTTCTCTCTCTCGCCTTGAGTTGTTGCTTTTCATGAATTATATTGAGTTATGCTCCCTGAACTTGTTGATTATGAGTACCAACGAAATTTGTATTGATTTTCATGAATTGTTCTTAGTGAGTTCAAACGATTAAATATATGTAGCAGCTTTCTCTTATTTGGTGTTGTTTTCTTAAATTTTTTCCCATACTGTGTATTGATTTTGTATCAATTAATGTAGACTCGAAGCCTTCTATGTTTGTGGTGTTAATCATGTACTGAAGTCCAGTATTTTTAATTATGTACTAATTTTTGTTTTGAGTAAGGTTTTTGATAAAAAAGGTACTACTATGCACCATTAGGGTTTTCATAAAGGATATGGTAGCAGCACCTTAATGAATTAAGGTAAATAGCTATCACTAAGGATATGGTAGCAGTACTGTAATGAATTAAGGTAATTACTGTCAAGGATATGGTAGCACTATTGTAATTAATGAATTAAGGTAATTACTGTAAAGGATATGATAGCTATCACAACCACACAGATTTTGAGAATGAATGTACACAATTTACTGTCCAGCACTCCAGCCTGGTTTGAGCTTTGATTTTTCGTTTACAATTTGATGATGGACTTCCATTATAGCTTTAATTTCACATTTACATTTACTTTTACCATTATACATATGGAAACTGATTTAACAATAATGAATAGTTGCAGATAATTTCAGATTTTGCATTCTTGTCCTTCGGAGGCTGTTGTATTGGGGAAGGGGGTGTTGGAGTGTAATTTACTTCAGATGTACGCATGAAATTGTCAGTGAAGCTCGACAAGGTTGATGAGGATGGACATGATCTTATGAAATTTGTAAAAATAGTAGGGTTACGTTGTGAAAAAATGGTTATCGGATTTGGATCTTGTTAGATGAATTATATAGCATGTTCAGTGTTCTAAATTATATAACATGTCAATTTTCTAAATGGGAGGATCCTGTAATGTCATAGTACAATGTTCAAAAGGAAAAAGAAAAGATATTTGATGTTAATTGCTCACAGGAGAATAGTTGGGTTTACGTGTAGTTGCTCTAAAAATTGGATGCAATTTGGAATAGTTAGTGGTTGAGTGCAATCATTTGTTGTTTATATCATGACAGAAATGTAATTGATTCAATTTTTTATCAAATTCATTTTCATTGACCACATGCGCTAGCTTGGATATTTGATGTTGATTGCACAAAGGAGAATGGTTGGATTCTCACGCAATTACAGTAAAAATAGGATATAATCTGCAAAAATAATTAGTGATTGGGTGCTAATATATGTGTTAGGAAGTCTAAGTTTTTAAATTTTTGTGCTAATTAACCATTTAATAAGCAATCCAAACGACTTAGACCTCGAAGGATCTAGTCCAAGCATTCACACACAAGAGAGAGAGGTTAGGAAGGCTACCTCTCCTTGTATCGCAACAAGGAGGCTCGAATCCGGCGATGTCGAGGTTGTGCGCACCACCACGCGTGTCTCGGCCTCAAGTCTACCAATGTATTAACCAAAACCTCGATCTATGCTAGTAGATGAGAGGTTAAGCCTAATCTCTTCCTTCCCTTTGCCTTAATTAACTATTTAATTGGATGGAGGCAAGAGGTGCTCAACACATGAGCTTAAGAGAGCAATGGTGGAGAGGAAAAATTCTGAAAATTTTCCTTTAATTTTCGTCCAAAATATTAGGGAGAGAGAAAAAGGCAAGGTGGCTAGGGTTTTGGCTCCCAAAGTGGTCCTTTTATAGACCAACCACTCTCCCAAAAAGTTGTAACTAATTTACAACTATGCCATCACTAGGGCAGCCATAAAATGGGCCTAAATGGGCTCCATCAATTATTTAATTGGTCCTCTAATTCAATTAATTAGTGGCCCAATTAATTGCTCTCAAGTTGGACCTTTAATTTACCATTTAAATATAGGCCCGTAAGCTCAAATTAATTACTTTAATTAATTCATGTTGAACAAATTAATTATCAACACTTTGATAATTATTTAAGGATTAGAATATGCATTAATTTATTTCTATATAATCCGTTTGACTTAATTAATTAATTATGACGGTTCGCAACAGTACATAATTAATCAGTCAACATATCATATTGTTGCATTCCTTAATACAACCAAATAAATAATGCACGCATGGTCAAAACCTATTTGTGTGACCCTTTGAGGATTTATGCTCTGTTGGACATGGAAAATAAATCGCTATTTATTTCCAATAATCATAAGCGGTATCTAGCAACACGTTATGATTCCCAATTCGCATAAATAGTGTACTGCTACAATATTTTAATCCTGCATAAAAAATAATAGTATTTCCTTGTCTGATTCTTATGTCACATGATATCATCGTATAATCCAAGATAGGAATGTGTCATTCTTGCAGATTATACGTTTCTTGATCTAGAGATGACTGTATCAGTTGCTGGCAAACAATCCATCTCCATCAAGGAGCCCAAACAGATATAATCGCTCACTAAGTAAATTAATGAGGGACATACGGTTTTCTTGATGAACAACTTTTCCCCGCACAATTCAAGAGAACATAAATAAAGTCCGTATAGCAGCCCTTATCAGGAATCAACGGTAGACGATATTTATTGAACCTATCCTCATGTGGAAAAGTTGAACCATCTCAAACTTAGAATCAAACTCAAACGAAATAAATAATGACACATAACACAATCCATATATTTATCTCATTGGGTCGTGTCCTGTACTATGTTCTATAACATATACATATGCAATTAAGTTGGCAACTCCTTACCTATGATCTGTAGAACTTAATCATCACTTAACTTACATACTAATCTTATCCGATAATTAATATTCCTTGTTAATTATCAAGATTACGGACCTTTTAGATCTATTATTGTCATTTAATTATAAATGAACTACAGAGATCTACAATTCAGATCCTTAACCTGAATGATCTGTCAATTAATAAATCAAGGAATAAATGATCAAATATCATCAATAACATAAACCATAGAAGTAGCCATATAATGATTGGCCTCTAGGACATAACTCTAACAATATGCTGGTCAAATTATGACAACAATTTAGTGTAATCAAACTTAATTTCGTAGAAATAAGCAACTACATTATATATCATATGCACCAGCTTGTATGTGCATCAAGATCCGACAAAAATTAATAGACTGATGTATGTCATTTTGTCAAGTTAATTTAATTCTTAAAACCAAGATGAATTAATAGACCTGACATGATGGCGCAAAGCTGAATTAAAACCAAGATTGAGGTCATTGTTATAGGAATACCCACTAATTTATACATGGTATTTGAAATATAACTAAGCATCCATTACATGAAAATCACACCAAAATGAAAATAACAACTGGTACTTAAAATATAACTAATACATACTTACTAAGCATCGATTACATGAAACCCAGTCATACATAAAGCCTTCCTAACGGGTTTTTAGATTTAAGCTAAAATACCAGTTTCTGCTGAAAATAAACCGGGCATGTAAGTTTCACATACTGATAATATTTCACAACAAAAGATATTGCCCCAAAACCCAAAAACTATACATACAAGCTGCAACAACCTACTTCATGTCGGGTCCCATACAAAACAACCTGAGCAGCTTGAATGGCCTGTCTTCTGGCATGCCTGACTTGAATTGTCGTTAGAACCACCAACTGATCCATGCGCTGTTTAAGTATATCCTCAGCACGCCAAGAAGAAATGCCCTACAAATTTCCATCATAAGAAGGATATATGATTAAACTTGGATATTCATGGGGATTAATTCCACCTCTTTTCAATTAAGAAAAGTAACTGAGAATACAAACACCAAGTCCTAGGAATTTTCAGATTTTTTGAGTTAATACAAACACATATATTTTAGAACCAAATACAAAGACACAGATACTCAATACAACGTATAATATTTGTGAGATAAATATTGTATAACCCAGAATACAAACACCTCTTGTCAATTAAGAAAAGTAACCCCAATACAAACAGCTGAAATAACTATATCTTTGATTTTAATATTAGAAACAAAAGATTATTCTAGTATAATGGGCAAACAAATTAAAGCTATAATAGAAGTCCATCATCAAATTGTGAATCCAAAATCAAAGCTATAATGGATTTGTGAAAAATCAAAGCTCAAACCAGGCTGGAACAAAATAAAAGAAGGGAAAACTTAAAAAATAGAAGGATTAGAGAAAACCTTAGGGAGACGCTCTCACAGATGGAAGTCAAGGCGTGCGGAGGGGAGAGAGACGGAACAGGTGTGAGAATCGAAGGCGTTGAGAACAAGTTCGTAGTGAGGCGCTGAGAATCCGATCCACCTCCCATCCCCTTTCAAATTTTCTAGGGTTTCGCTCAGTCTCTTAGATTTGAGCGATTTCAAAGAGAGGGAGATCTGCACGAACGGAAATCAATTTCGATCCAGCGCCATTCTATCGCAAATCAATCGCGCAGATCTGCACGATTTTTTAAGCGGATCCAACGGTCTGAATTGCGACTCACCAGTGGCTCTGTGAGTCACGACTCACCATAGCAAAACTCTCTCCCTCTCTCTCTCTCTATATATATATTGGCTAAAGTATACTCCAGTATACAGATTGTCCGTATGCTGGAGTCGTTTTTCAAAATCTAAAATTCATACAGTCGATCCGAACCGTTCAAATTGTTCTCCATATTGAAATCTCCTAGGAAACTAAAATTTATATTTTTTTCAAATTTTTTGCTATATATTATGCTATTTTCAAAAAACACTATAAAGGAGTATTTCTGACCCTTCAATTTGAAAATAGCATAATATATAGCAAAAAAATTCAAAAAAATGTAAAATTTGGTCTTGAATGATATTTTTATATGGAGAACAACTTGAACGGTTTGGATTGAATATTTGAGTTTTAAATTTTGAAAAACAACTCCAGCATACGGGTTTGATCCGTATGCTGAAGTATACTGTAGTCAATCTCTCTCTCTCTCTATATATAACGAGTTATGTTTTCTTTCTTTTATTCGGCTTTATATAATTTTTTATTAAATAATCCATAGGCTATGGCTACAGAAATATTCATTTAAAAAATAAAATGATGTAAAAGATTGTTATTAGTTCCATAGACATTTTTATAAACAGTATATAAAATATAAATCGCGGAACTTGCGATCACAGCCATATCAGTTACGTAGGCATGAACCGAGAAACCATTAACTGAAACCAGGAATCTTCGAGTCTGAGCTTGAGTTAAATTAGCGATTTGTGCCATTGAACTTGATTGACATTTAAATACGAGTCACTGCAACAATTAATTGACATTTTTATTTGGTACTAGTTACAGGATTCTTGCATCAGATAAATTACGTTTAGAAATACACATCTACAGACCATGTAAAGGAGACAACTAAAAAGAGAAAAAAAAAATGAAAGGAGATCAACTCCAGGCAATTCCCAGCCGAAAAAATAAAAAATGACGTTACTGTTCACACGAATTACGATAAAAACGGTTAAAAATTCGAAATTTTAAAAATAACGTTGTTGGATCGGCGTTTGAATCGTCGAAAATACAGAACCGTTGGATCGGCGATTGAAACGCCGATCCAAGCTTGGATCGGCATTTCAATCGCCGATCCAAACAAAAATAAACCACAGCACTTCTTAACGTCACTTTCAATCCAAAAAGTCCAAAGTGAGTAATTTTTTTAATATACAATTTACTTTTTAGCCCTCAAAATTTTCATTATTACAAAATATATAATTTGTGATTATAAATTAAACATAATTTAAATATCTATTATAAAAATATAAGTATATAATTAAAATTATGCATGTTAAATACATAATATTGTATATGTTTATAATACTTATTTATACATATAAATTATGTATCATATATTAAATACATATTATTGTATATAATTAAATTATGCATGTTGAATAGTATTTGATATATAAAATATATTATACATAATATATATGTAAATAAGTATTATAAACATATACAATATTATGTGTTTAACATGCATAATTTAATTATATACTTATATTTTTATAATAGATGTTTTAATTATGTTTAATTTCTAATCATAAATTATATATTTTGTAATAATAAAAATTTTAGGGGCTAAAAAGCAAATTTTGCATTAAAATAAAAAGTCAAAAAAAGTTGCGAAAGTTTTTGTTTGGATCGGCAAATGGATTGCCGATCCAAACAACAAAATTCAGTTGACTTTATTTTAATGCAAAATTTTCTTTTTAGCCCCTAAAATTTTTATTATTACAAAATATATTAAATGTAAATAAAAATATATAATTTTTTTTAATGTATAAATAAATATACATATAAATATAAATATATATAATTATAAATATAATATACATGTATAAAATTAAATATAATTTATATTACGACATTTGTAATACTTTCATTCGTATTTAATATACATACATATTTGTATGTATATTTAATGTATATAAATTTTTTTTATATATTTATATGTATATTTATTTATACATTAAAAAAAATTTATATATTTTTATTTACATTTAATGTACAACAAAATTTTTTATTGGATTATATTGTAAAAATAATAATTTTAGGGTCGTTGGCGAAAAAGTTGAATATAATTTTATTGAATTTATTCGCCGATGACCCTAAAATTATTATTTTTGCAAAATAGTCTAATAAAAAATTTTTGTTATACATTAAATGTAGATATTAATATATAAAAATTTTTATGTATAAATAAATATACATAGAAATATATGTACATATAATAATATTTATCATATATTTTAATTATATACAATAATATGTATTTAATATATTAAATATATGATACATAATATATATATGTATAAATAAGTATTATACACATATACAATATGATGTATTTAACATAAATAATTTAATTATATACTTATATTTCATTATAGAAGTTTCAATTATGTTTAATTACTAATCACTAATTATATGTTTTGTAATAATAAAAAAGTTGAGGGCTAAAAAGTAAAATTGCAAATAAAAAACAAGTAAAACAAGTTGGAAACGGCATATTAATTGGATCGGCATTCCAATTGCCGATCCAAGCTTGGATCGGCGATTGGAATGCCGATCCAAGCTTGGATCGGCATTTCAATCGCCGATCCAAACGTTCTGTATTTTCGGCGAACCAAACACCGGTCCAACAACGTTATTTTTAAAATTCCGAATTTTTAACCGTTTTTATCGTAATTCGTGTGAACAGTAACGTCATTATTAATTTTTTCGGCAATTCCCAGTTTCCGTTTCCTCAAAAAGGCCTCTTTCATTTTTCTCAAAAATCCTAACTTTATTTGGTGGCCTGTATGCGAATATGTGGTGCAGTGCAGTGTGACACTAACACGGCCGAATGGGTTAAATTTTGTATTTGCCCCTTTAAGACTTCATTATATTCTTAAACTACATTAATCATTAATGCAATGAAACTCTGCAATTAAGTCGCAAGTTTCTGAATACTTTGGAATAATTAAAACCGGTTATCTAGCATTCTAGCTATTCTTAATTAAGAACAAGCGTATGACGCAGGCATGGCCCCCCCAGGCCCAAGTACTTATATATAGAGAGAGAGAGAATGGCTAACGCGTCATCGATGGCACGTGCCATCAATTTTCTATCTACTCGTTTTTCGAGATCTAAAATTCAAACGGTCGATCTAAACCGTTCAAGTTGATCAAAATATTGAAATACATTTGGAGACCAAATTTTATATTTTTTCAAATTTTTTTGCTATTTATTATGATATTTTCAAATTGGAGGACCTGAAATATTCTAATCATAATATTTTTAAAAGTATCATAATAAATAACAAAAAAATTCGAAAAAATATAAAATTTTGTCTCCAAGGATATTTCAATATGGAGAACAATTTGAACGGTTTGGATTGACCATTTAAATTTTGGATCTCGAATAATAACTCGATAGCACGGGACCCTCCGTGCCATCAATGACACGTTAGCCATCCTCTCTCTCTCTATATATATATATATTAATTAATTAAAAAGGACTCAGTGTCAGATGGCAGTCCAACTAAAATATGACTTGGTTAATTGCCAATATTGCAAGTTGCAACGGGATGAACGCACGGACATCAAATTTAATTGATAATGATAACTAATGTAAAAATTCACAAAAATAAAAATAAAATAATTGATGTATTTTTTATTTTTATAATCATGTATCAAATATGATATAATTTAAAATTTTTGGTCACCGAGTAATACTGAAATTTTCCATCAGTAAATGATTCATTTATCCGTGTATAAGTTATATATGTATTTTTATTTGCATACAGATGTTCACTTGTGTTCACTTAATATGATTAATTCATCCGAACATCCAAGTTTATTTCTTCCTACCCGAAATTTGCAATCTTAAATTTTAAAATTTGTTATATTTAAACTGATATTTTGTCATAGCACATACTCAATTGTGTTTTTTTTTTAAAAAAAATTCCTATATTTTATATATGCTTTCATCAATTAAGAATATCAAGTAGTATCTGTACTTGTAGTTGTAAGTAACTTTATAATACAAGTTTCGATTTTTATGTTGTTGTTCCAAAGTGCTAATTTTTTACTAGAAGTTGTGATAATAATATTTGACAGTATCCATAATTGTGTTTTGGCTGGCGGGTATGTTTCAAGCGGATCTGTCTGGATTCAGGCGGAGTCGCCCGAATGGATGCTTCGGTTAGTTTGATGATCTCCTCAATTGGGGCCCACCCGGGTGTTGTCCTTCGTGTCTAGAATAGCGCCAATTCTTCCAAAGTCCTGCAAAATAGTAAAGGCATTAGCAGTATCTCGATTCTAGCACAAAAATGCCCTAAAACTGAATTAAAAGCACAGTTATTCGAATGAAAATTGAGGACTGAAAGGGTTGAAATGGTGGCATGAAACATGCCAGTCAAATCTCTCCAAACTTAAAATTTTCTTGTCCTTAAGCAACAATTCTAGACTTTGAAAAGACCGTTTAGGACTCGATTGTAATTCGAATGACTGGTTTCTACAAGTGGAGAGAAAGAAGTTGACAAAAATTAAAGTCGCGCCCTTAAGAAGCTTTTGGAAATTAGGAGTGTTAAAGCATTTTCAAACTCAAATCAATTCATTTTTGGTGATTTCACCGCTTTCAAGACAAACTAAGGGTTAATTGCAATTTATCGTCTATGAGTCTTTTCTCTAATCAATGGGTTGATTAATTTTTCAAAGTATTACAATTGATTTCAAGTTAGGTAGAAACGGGATCAAACCCCCTCAACTCAAATAGTCTTAAACCAATTCTAAGTCACGAAACACAATTTTGGAACATTCAAGTCACTCTAGATTTTCAAAAATAATTTTTAGGTTATTTACACTTCTCCCGAGGCTAGGAGTTTTTCCTCGCTGCAGGAGGGGGGTCATCCAGAAAGATGTGGGTTGACTTGTCGGAGTTTTCTTCTTGTCATTTTTCAAAGATGGCACTTTTTTTTCACCACAAACATCCTATAGCTTTCCGTACTGGCCACCGTCAAAGCACAACTTTTTAGTTTTCCTTTTATTTTTTCTATTTTTTTTATTTTTGTTGTGCTTTTCATTTCATTTTTTTTTCTTCGACTATTAATAAACTTGAAAAGCAGTGACTTAATCGTCCCAAAAATTCAACCCGTTTCCTACAATTGATTCAAACCTTTGAGTTGAGAGAGTGATCTTAGGCGAACTTAATCACCCTTTGCTGGCTCTAATCGACATATTCAATCAAATGCTTATCGAATTAAACTACCCATTGTTTAGAAAAATGACTCTAAGACAATTTTCACTTTCAATACTAAATCGCTTGGACTCTGGTTTCATCAAATTCATTTTTATTTCAAACTTTTGTGAAATCACTTCAAACTCCAAATTTTTCTCAAAAACAAGACTCCAAACATCATCAACTCTCTCTCCAAACTTCCCTAAATGCAAAATTGAATGTCTTAAAAATTTAATAAACCCTAAATGAGATGCATTGCTCAGGACCAGTGCTTCTGGCGGGGTCGCTTGAAACCAGGCGGATTCGCCAGAAGCTTGGCTGAGAGCTGAGTCTATTCTGTCGGTTAGCCTGAAACCAAATAGATCCGCCAAATACAGACCAGAGAGCAAGTTCCCTACATGCCATGGTGCATTCCTAGGATACAAGTGAGTTTTTCCAACTTTTCTCAATTTTCATTAGCATATTCATGTCATTAAAATAATTTCTGTAAAAGCCATACCATCAATAACACTTTAGATGTTCCTTTTGAGATGTATATATCATACATTTTTCTCCCACTCACTCTCTCTCCCACTTTAATTAAAATCAACTCATTTATTTTCCCATCTTTCTCTCTCCTCCTCTCCCACCGTGGGCAGCCAAGAAAAGAGAAAAAAAAAAACAACAAAACCCATCTCTTTTCTCTCTTTTCTCCATAATTTCGACCAACTCAAAATCCAACCAAAAAAATTAGTAGAAAAATCTGAAAAATTCGGAAAAAATGGAAAATAGATAATAGAAGTCAAGAGATGAACATGCAAGCTATTTATTTTTTATTTTGAGTCATTTTCTTGTAAATTTTTTATTTTCTTTATTTATTTCGGTTTTCTAGTTTGCATGGTTGAAAATTAGAGGTTTATTATTGAATCCTTGATTTTTATGGTAAATGACTAATATCTAAATTTTTTGTTGAACTAATCCGAAATTGTTATGGATATTTGAGTGAATATAGTCTTTATAAACTATTTGTTTGAGGTTTATATGATATTTAGAGTTCATGACAATTTTTAAACCTTGCATGCAAACAAAAATTTATGATCTAAATTTTATTTAAGTTAAAAATAATTCATTTCGGATTTTTAAGTAAAGAGGCAGATTTTGGGTCGTAAACTATGAATATTTCGAATTTATTATTAATCTTTGAGGTTTTTGGTTGTGCATGATGTAATATTAATTTTCTTATGCTAATATGTGGCATTTGTAGTTACTTCAAGTAATTTTCTGAAATTTTATAAGTTTAGGGGTTGTTATGAAGATTTTGAGAATATTAATGCAAGTGATAACTTGTTGAAAATGCATGCATGATCTTGTGTTGTTTAAGCATTTAATCTTTTGCATAAATACTTATTTTGTTTCTTTTTATCTGGTCCATTTGGTAAAGAGGTCAATTTTTGGAGAATTTTTTCATAAATTTACATTTTAGTACTTCATATTTATAAGGTGCATGAAGTTATAGCTTATGAAATAAATTTGTGCATTTAAATGGCTTGAATGAATAAAATACAATATGGTCAAATTTCGGACAGCAAGCAAACGTTACTTTATTCTTGAAATTTGACATGAAAAATAGCCGAAATTATTATTATAAAGAATTTAACCATAACAAATTTTAATAGGAACAAATATTTATTTTTTATTTTAATAAGAACCAAGTAATTACCCGTTCCATAAATGCGTTAATACCCTCTCCCCTAATTACCCATTCATAAAAAGCGTTCAAAAGAATTGCGCATTTTATGAACGGGTAAATAGCCTTCTAACGCTCTTTATAAACGGGTAAATAGGTGACTTTATTTCTGCCTACAAGAACGTCTTTTGAGGCTTGGTCAGCGCTATTTACCTGTTTTATAAACGAGCAAATACCCTACAAACGCTTTTTATAAACGCTCAATTAGGTCGTTTTTTTTTTTCCGAAACTGAGTTATTACCTTTTTTTGTTTTTGTTTTCTGTGTTACTCGGCGAGAGAGAGAGAGCGACACAAAGAGTCGACGAGAGAGAGAGAGAGAGCGAGAGAAGAGAAGAAGAGAGTGAGTGAGACAGAGTGAGAGATTGAGCGAGAGAGAAGAGGGTGAGGAGAAGAAGGCAGTGAGAGAAGAAGAGAGTTAGGAGAGAGGAAGAGGAGAGTGAGTAGCTAGAGGAGGAGAAGGCAGCGAGGACAGCCACCGGCCTCCGACAGTGACGATATTGCTAGCAAGGACCATGTAATGACCTCCGACAGCGATGATAGCACGCACTCCCACAACGAGGTTTTTTTAAATACTAGTTTTAATATCATGAGGGTTTTTGATGAAATTATGGGGGAATTAGTGAAATTATTGAGAATTGTGTATGGAAATTTGCAAGAATGACACATTTGTAGAAATTTGCGTAGATTTTAGTAAATTGTGTATGGAAATTATTGTGCAAATTAGCGCAAATTGTATAAATTGTATGGAAATTATAGTGTAAATTATCGTAGATTTTAGTAAATTGTGTATGAAAATTATTGTGCAAAGTGTAAATTGTATGGAAATTATTGAAAATTTGTGGAAATTTTTTTTACATTGTGTATGAAAATTATAATAAATTGTGTATGGAAAACTATTGAGGAAATTTGTCGAAATTATAGTGAAAATTTAGTAGAAATTATGTCAAAAAAGCTTGTAGTAGTGCTAATTATGTAAATATTAATTTTTCTTGCTACTAGTCGGGAGACGTACACGTTTTACTTTCCGGTCAGAGAGATGACTGTTACTTTGTAGGTACTTTATTGTTGAAATTTATATTATTTTCTTCTATTTTTTTTAAATTATTGAATTATTTTTTAAATAAATTATTGTAATCAGGATGTGGCTTATCTATATGGTTTGTGCACGGTGGACACTCCTGTCAGAGCAAATACTCGAGGGCCTTGGGATGAAAAGATCCGTGAGCAGTTTTTTCGCATGCTAATTTGGGACATTGGGCTAGAGAAAAGCCTGATAATGAATAAGTGAA
Source organism: Rhynchospora breviuscula (assembly GCA_027562975.1). NCBI lineage: Eukaryota > Viridiplantae > Streptophyta > Magnoliopsida > Poales > Cyperaceae > Rhynchospora > Rhynchospora breviuscula. Next base: position 67,851,497 of record CM050398.1, read on the forward strand.
AATAAATAAAAAATAATTGGGGCAACTTGTTTCATACCCCTCAAAATTTACAATCTTTGGTTTTTACCCCTTTGGAGGGAATATTTCCTGTCAACTTTGCTATGGTTACCCCAATTGTGTACCCAAATAAATTAATAATTTAATCAGCCTTTGTTATTAACCTTTCGTTTTAACCTCACATTATCGTGTTTATCCGCGATCTTCCTCACTCCTAGAATACTGTACGGCCAGGATAATTCTTTTGATTTTTGTAAATTAATATCAAAAGTTGATTAACTACTAATTTATATTTTTATTTCAAGATTTAGACAGTGTTTTTGGTATTTGGTATAATATCACTTGCCTACCTAGAATAAAGGAAACTTAGAAAGCTATAAAAGCAAACCTTGCTTTGATACCAAAATGGAAATAAACCCCAGGAAATTTCTCGCAATTATAGAGTACTGAGACTGCGAAGTTTTTGAGAAAACAGAGTTTTTATTCAAACTGGAATATTACAGGAGAGGAGTTATTGAGAATTGGGTGATGCCCTTCTCAATGACATCCTTGAGCTTAAATAGATGTAGGAAAAGAGAGCAAATTATTACCGGGTGCTCATTGGACCCCATCGTCACAATTATTTGTTTCTTTTCTTATGCTCTTCCAGCTCAAAAGAAAGAAAAGATGCGCACTAACACACCTAGTGCGATCTGAAAATGATATAAAGGAAGCACTTCCTCAGTGCAGTCCAAAAGAAAACGCACATTAATTAATAATGTGCATGAAAGGTGCACCAAATAGCGCACTAAAAATACATACCAGTACAATTATTACACACCAGCACTATTATAAAAGGTGCTTTATAAAAGAAATAAAAGATGCTCACACCAACCTCTATTATTGGGTGAGAATCAAAACTCACTTTTATTGACAGCTCTTTCAATATGTGCCAACGAATTCTCCAGTTTCTTGATGCAATCTTTATCAGTATAATAGTAGTCGGTATATACACAGTCACTTCTTTGGTAACCTCGAAATCTCTTTTGATTTAGCTTCATCATTTCTAGGAGAATATTTATTTCTTCATAGACGTTATTAGCCTGGCGAATGAAATCCTCCTTGATATTCTCCTTTACCAATTTTTCTTCTTCATAATTCATATGACTCGCTGGATCCATCAAGAAGTTAATATCTTTGGAGAACTGCTAGATTTGTCCTGCCATCTGAGAAATTAAACAGAGGTTAATAAAAGAGTATGAGGCTCACCACTTCCGCAAAAATAAAATTAAATCTAAAAAATTAATGGTTTTTCGTAGATCACCATCAAACTATCCTTAAAATTTTAGATTTAGGGGTTTCTAAAGTGAAGAACTAATTTTTAAAATTAGCTCATTCATCTGTTTATTCAGACTGTCACTAAATCGATCCGCTTCTTCAAAAGCTCCTTCAAGATGGGCTAAGAACATCTCTTGGTGCTCTTGAGTTTCTCTGTAGTAATAGCTAATTTTGTTGTTAATCGGGAAAGTGCGTCTGCCAAGCTGTTCAGCTTGCCGTTTATGTGCTCAAAATTGATATGCACTCCTGTCCCTGTTACATAATCAACAAAATTTATCCATCTAACCCTTGATGGTTTATTTTGGGCTGACTTATTGAAAAATGATATTATTGCTTGACAGTCAGTCCTCAGCGTTATCTCCTGCTGATCAAGGTAGTGGATTTTTAGTGCCTTTAGTGTTTCCATGCAAGCATGTATTTCAGCATCAATAGTTGACTTGATCACTGGAAATTTGCCACTAGCATAGGCACAAATCTTTTCTATGGATTTGGGATCATGCTTCTTTGATTTCCATTTGCATATGCCACCCCATCCTTCCATACATCCGTCTGTTTCTAGGATGATATAGCTTCCTGCTGGTGGAAGCTCCAAGTTTGGCAAGTTTTGTACCTTCTCCTTGATTTTTCTGATTAATTCATAATCAGATGGTTTGAGACGCTTATCTCCATGAGGGCTAGTTTTTGTGTACAAGGGACCTATGAGCATTCCAAGTTTTGGAATGTAACTTCTGGCATAATTAAGTATGCCTAACCATGCTCGGAGTCCGGCCTTTTCTTTCAATTTCTCTTCATCAAAGGAGAATCTTTTTTATGACATGAGGTTGGAGTTTCACCTTACTCCTTCCTATGATTGCTCCAAGAAACTCAATCTCTCTGACTGCTATTTTCATCTTTGTTGGAGAGAGAACAAGACCCCATTTTTCACAAATTTCTAGCATTCTTATGAGATGTTCGGCGTGTTGTTGTTCATTCTCAGAAAATACCAGAATATCATCAATATACACCGCTATAAAATCTTCAGTGCCAGCAAAACACTTATCCATTTTTCTTTGAAAAATAGCCGGTGCATTTTTCAATCCAAATGGCATAACAAGCCATTCATATAGACCGCCAGGTACCACAAAAGCAGTCCATTCAATTGACTCAGGTGCCATTGTCACCTGATGAAATCCACTCTTTAGGTCGAACTTTGAGTAGATTTTGCTGTGCCCGACCTTCTTAAAAATTGTATTGATGCCTGGGAGACTGTATTGGTCCTTGTGGGTGTTATCATTGAGGGACCTGTAATTGAACACCATGCGCTCTTTGCCTTTGATTTCTCTACCAGTGACTGGGTCAATGGTGGTTCCGGAATTAACCATAATAGCCATAGTTCTGTGCCTGCTCTTGCTCGGTCTGATCACTCCCAGTTGCAGTAACGCCTTTGTATGTTTTCCAAATTGTTTCTTCATTTGTGGTGTCACATGTTTCAACGGTTTATCCTGAATTTGAAGATCAAGATTTATAATATCAAGAGAGCATGTCACCTGATTCTTAGACCAATGTTTCAAAGGATTTTCTCCAATAAACCCCTGTTCTTTCAATCTATTGAGTAGTGGTCTGAATTTTTCTTTGAATTGTTGTGACTCCTGCTCTTGGTGGTATGCCACTGCTTCTCTTACTTTAATGTATTCTAAGCCTGACAAATCAAGCTCAGGGATTGCTGTTTGTACCACCTCAGCATCTACCATGGTTGCTATTGTTGTGATGTTTTTGTAAAAAGTCACATTCTGCCCTTCAATTCGCAAACCACCTTGCATTGATCGGATAAAATTACACCCAATCAGCATCTGAACTCCCTCCTTCTTCCCCATCGAAAAAGAATAGGTGAAGGGAATTCTGAACCTATTCGACTCAATCAGCATACTACCGTTTTTGAGTTTCAGATTGGCTATCTGAGTCGAGTTTACCCCATTTATCTGTATGGGATAGGCACTTGGTTCTAATGCCTCATGTGGGACAATTTCTTGGTTGACACAGCAAACAGTCGCTCCTGTGTCAAGGATTGCTTGAACTTTGAACGGTTTTACTCCTGGAATCTCAAAAGTTATCTCCATGTTGTAGAGTCTATTTAGGACTCTTTTGCCTCTTACAGGGTCTTGAACCACTGTATTGACGGAGGCTATCTTGAGAGCTCCTGTTGGATTTTTTGGTTCCATTTCTATCTCTTCATCTACCTCTTCATCTTCGAACTGTAGTTTGGTTTTTCCTTTATCTTTTCTCATTAATTCATCAAACTCAGTCTCGAGATCTTCTGTTTTAGCTTCAAACAATTGTTGTTTGAGCTTTGCATTCTCTGCCAAGAGGTATTGGACATAGGACATCAGCTCATTGACTAGCTGATCCTTGCTGTCATAAGGTGCTATTGGTTGCACCTTAGCTCGTATCCTTCTGCCTAGCCTGAATCTTGAACACATAGGGCACACTGTTAGGCGGCAGTTTTCGCAGTGTGCCCTTGTTGATTCAGTTGTCAGCTCTTTGCACATAGAACACCTTTCATGTCCTGTTGTAACTGAGTCATTGTCCTTCCATTCATGAGGACAATCTTTCTGGTTGTCAGGCAGTTGTATATTAACTCGCCAGCTTAGTTGCTCAGCTTGCATCATGAATGATTGTTCGCCAAATGGTAGATCATTGATTATGACTGTAGCAACATTCCCAACTTCTCCTTCAGACAGTGAACAGATTGCATCACTATCTGGTTCGTTGAGATCAACTGAAAGAACATCCCAGCTGTCTGAAAGCTCCATGTTTTCAACAATGGCTGCTCGGGCAATGTTCCATGTTTTACGCATGCAATTTCGCGCAAAATGTTTTTCCTCTCCACAAATAAAACATTTACATTTACGGACTTTGTCAGCATGTTTCCTTTTGAATACCCGCACATGAGATTCATGCGGTTTGCCTTTATAAGTTTTTGATTTGCGAAGCCCGTACTTCTTTCATTCCCCTCCATAGTAGCCAGGTAATGGAATTTTGTTACAAAAGGAGAGATCTTTCAAGCTCCTCTGGAGTGCAGCTTGTTTACACCTTTCAGCTAGGTATTGGTATGAGAAATTTATTCTTGGCAATACACCAATTGCTGCTCCAGGATACTTGTCTGAAAGTATCTTTTTAAGCTCTTGACCAATTAAAGGTGTCATTTTTCTGAAGAATTTATCTGAGAGTTCTGGAGAAATGTACATTCTCCCGGATTTTGCCGCGAGAATCTTGTAATCATTCATATAATTGAATAGATCCTTAACATGGTTGCATGACAGGCGTTCAAGGTCTTGATATGCTCGTGTCTGTTCTTCGGTGGACCCTTGATATGGATCCTCTAGCAGTATCATTCTCCTGATGCTGGAGATTACATTTTGGGGATCATCTGCTACTGCTATTAATTCTTCATACTCATGGGGATATGCCATTCTCCATTGAATGAACATCTTTTTCTCCACATCCCTCAAAAGATTTTCAATGAAAATCACCTTACTCTTATTATCTGTCCAATTGCGGTCATTAACCACATTAAGAGTAATTGATTCCCATCGAGAGATCACATCACTGTATTGCCCAATATCGTCTGGCAACACAAGAATTACACCTTTGTCGCTTTAGGCGTCTGGAAGATTGAATCTCCCATTATGCTATTGTGCATAGCCTCCTTTGAATCTGCCAACATGATCTCTGATCTCGTGTATTGTTGGCATCGGCGTTTGTCTCGATGTGTTTGCAGGTGGGTAATTAACAGGACCCATTACTGGTTCTGTTGGCCTCCTCTGGGTAAGCGAGCTCTCAGCTGTTGAAAAAGCTGATTCCATCATTTTTGTTAGAGCTCTCATTTTGGAATATTCTAGCTCTGTTTCTTCGACCGCAAATACAAAATACGACTTTTTATCCCCACCACCTTCCGAGGCGAAAGGATTGAGCCATTCTTCCTCTGGATCTTCATCTTTATCCCAGATTGGACAGTATTCTGGTGGGCAATATTCTGGTCCTTCTCTAGGCAGGGATGCTAGTAGTTGGATTGATTCCAACTCTTCTTCAACTGAGGTTTCTTGTTCCTCAATTGTGATCATCAGGGCCATTTCTTCGTCTAATTCTTCTTCATCATTGGGCCCTACAACTGCTGGTTCAGCTGATGCAGTTGCTGTGTATCCGCCAAATCTAATGGCTAGCGAGCCATCAGTTCTTGATCTGACTTGCACTGTTTGTGGATGTTGTACTTCTGGAACTGTTGGTGGTCTGATTATCCATTGTTGGCCTCTCAGTTCGGCGGTTGATCTTGGTTGTCCCGGTATAGCCCTTATGCCTCTGCTTGCTAAGTGCTCTGTTACCCCTTGAACATTGTACCGGAAATTTGTGCGGCTTGTGTTTGATAGTCTCCCAATTAGAGATCGAGAAATTAAGAGGTTGCTTTCACCACCGCGCCATGATTCGTACCCATGAGTTTGTACAACCAATTGGATGTGATTGTAAAAATCATGAATACTAACCATCATGTCAGGAACCGCATATGCTAATTGTGTATTATCAGTTAAGTCCATCTCCATGGAACTTATTAATGAGGCATCATTTCCCCACCTTGTATCTCTTAACACAACTAGAGCATTTACACCAGCATTTCTTCTATGCAGAGCGTAAAGCCTGACCATTACAACACCTATGTGTAAGTGTTATAATCCTTCCTCAACGAGCCTGTTGTAGCTTTCTTGAGAGATAAAGGGGATTTCCCTTTGATCTCCAACCACCAAAATTCTTTCATCGGAATAGTATTGGTAAACCCGATGATTTCTCTCACTCCATCCGACTTGGTATAGTGTCTCTGCCGGAACTTGTTGTGCTCTGCGAAACTGCGAAATACTCAGTTCTGCATCTGGACTCAATTGGGATTCTAAAGTCCTTCTGTATTGCCTTCGCCTTGGCAATCTCCTCTGTGCTTCATACTGCAAATGACTTTCGAGTCTGTAATCCCGGATTTGATCTTCAACGGTCGGTATTTGGTTGTCATGACCTGATACAGATTGTCTACTCACTGTTTCAGTTTGAGTACGACTCATTGTATCTTCTTTTTCTCTTCTTCGTATATTTTCTCTGGGTCTCGGTATACAAAAAATTTGCCTATTATGGTTGGTCTTTTTGCGATTGAAGGCGGACCAAGACTCAAGTTTTTGAGTTGGTTTTGGATTTGTTCAAGAGCCTCAGATGTATCAGATCCTTTGGGTGCTCTTGCCGTTCTGAGTTCTCTTATTTGGTCCTTGCAATCCTCAAGTTCTTTCTTGATTTTAACAAGCAGTTGAATGATTGTGTTGTTCTGCTTGATAATTGTCGAGGTAGCCCTTTGAGTTGCTTCAGTTGGTTTGACAAAACCAAGGGCTGGTTCTTTGATTGATTCGGTTGCTCGTAATGCTTCTCGGTAAACTGAGCTTTCAGCAGTGAGTCGCCAGTCGCTCATAAATAAAATATTATTTTTATTAGTTTTCTATAATTATTAAGGTCTATTTTTAATGACTTTTTATTTTCAAATATTCTAGGTTGGCTTCTTCAATTATACCATTCGTGGATTTTCTGTTCTAAGACTTGAGTTTTACATTCATCTGGTTTCCTTTTGGGAACAATATTGGGGTGCACTAAGCATTTAAGAGTGGATAAAGGGGTATATTACTAATTTCCTTGTTTTTAAGGGGTATAGAACCAATTCTCCCAAAATAATTTAATTAAATTTTTTATTTGTAATATATGCATTATAATTGTTATGATTATTTGTAAATTAATAATGCAGGGGCAAGTGCATCGATCGTAATATTAAGTTGAAATAGTTGCAAGAAAATTGTGGGTAGGTGTTGGGGCCAGGAGCTTCTGATGATGAGCTTGATCGTTACACCCGTGCAGTGGCTATGGAGTTATTTGGGACGTTGATGTTCCCTGATATTTCTCAGAGTTCTGTTCTAGCATACTATTTGGAGCTCGTATCGGTATTAATTTCATATTTTTATTTTCATTATTTTATTATTTGTACTATTAATATTATTATGATTTGTACAGTTAATATTATTATTACTTGTACTGTTAATATTATTATTTTAACTTATTAGCAGGACAATTTAAATGAAGTTTCGAACTTCAATTGGGGCGGTGCGACTCTTGCATATCTATATCGGGTCCTTGATCGTGCTACCATGCGTTTCAAGATTGTCACCGGACCTTGGATGCTTTTGTTGTTTTGGACATGGTCGTACCTTCTAGTATGTCGACCGTCAGTTGCTCCTGTGAGCGGATTAGGATAGCCTGACATAGATTTGTGCCCGCCATTTGGGAGGTATAATATTTTGTCAAAACTAGAACCCATAATATTTTGTCAATATTACAACACATAATATTTCAAAAAATAGGGTGTAACTCATTCTTTCTCGGAGAGCCACCACCGTGGGGCTGTGGAGTACGCACGAGACCACTTAGCTGTCTTGGAGATGGAAGATGTCAACTGGTATCCGTATGTAGCAGACCAAGCTAGGATGTTGCGAGTAGCATAGCAGGATTCCATAGCAGAGCATGTTCGGATGCCGTTGATATTCTACCACATAGTAGACTACTGTTACCTCGACCATTATATGCATCAGTTTGGACTGTGTCAGATTACTCCTCGATCCCCCGCTTCCTGTGGTATATTTTTCATCTCTTACAATTTATAATATGTAAAACTGTAATTGAAATTATTATTTAAATTTAACAGAGTTGAGACATCACGCATAAAACTTAATTGAAATGATTACTTAAATTTAACAGAATTGGGACATCACGTATAACTTTTTGGGTTTCGAGCATGGTACTTATAGAGATGACGCGGATTATAGTACCATATTTGCGAGGGCATATGCAGAGTGGTTAGATGACATATTAGTTGCACACCATATCGAGATGAGACATTGGTCTGCTACAGAGACCTTCAGGTATTTTAGGTGGTTATGGAATTATGGTGGCTCAGAGAGGCCTACACCGTGTGAGGAGGCCGAGGCACGCATTCGACGCCGAGATCGACATTTGATCAGTCAGAGGCATTACACACATATGGGATCCAGACTTCGCATTACGGTACAACTTCGTATTTTTTATTAAAACAATTTATTATTAATTGATGATTTGAATATTTCATGACTTCAATTATTATAGGAAACAATGTGTTGAAGAATGCACTGCATGCGTTGGACTGGTCGTGAAGAATGGATGTAGAAGGTTGGGTAAGACAATCCTCACCAACTGTTGAGCGCAGCTAGAGGAATGAGGATGCATCTATGCCTTTCAAGATGGATGACTTGTTGGAGCAGATGGGTCTGCCAAGAAAAATCGAAGAGATACTAGATTCCAGTGACGAGTCTTCCACCGCATGAAAGTAAAGTAATGATAGGGACTAGATTGTAGTTAATTAAGCAATGTACCCATATCCAGAAGAAAAATGCAATCTCAAAGGAGTTTTGAAAGAGAATGAAATGGATCAGATACAACACAATGCCCGGTTTGCCAAACCAGAAATGGTCATCTGATGGTCTGACATGTGGGCCTTCCTGCACCCTTTCTCTCTCACTGATGATTACTTCAGCTGCATCTTGCGCAATTTTGGTTATGTAGCTTTGCACCGACAATTAATAGTAGCTGCAGTTAATTATTCGAGACTTATTGGTTAGTTGTTTGAATTCTTTCTCAAGATAAAGGCCCATTTGATTTACATTACAAACAAATCCCCAACATTCTTTAAATAAATGAAATTGGAAGTAAATTATAATCTTAATATATGTTAGGCATAATCTATTAGAATTACAATCTTGTTCGCAACTGGGCTAAGAGTTTTCTTCACTGCACGAGACATGCAATCGTTATCCATATATGTAATTAAGCTAATAAAAAAATTGGGGCAATTAGTAGTCTTTTACGATTTCCAGAGAAGAGAAGGTGTCACTGGAGATAAGGATGTCAGGCGTAAATTTAAATACAGAGAAAAAAAAAACTTATTCTTTTACAACTACCAGACTTTTCAACCAGGCATAAATATTCCTTGGATAATTATTATAGACTGATTCACCAAAACAGATGCCATGAGTAAATACATAACTTTTTGTTTGTTATGCACTTCCATTAGATTCAATCCAAATTATGTACAAAGGAAACAACTTCTAAGAGTAGTACTTGTCTTTCTACTTAGAATAAGTGGCACGAAAGATAACCAGAAATAAGTGTGCCATCCTGCATTGTAGCAAACTAGGGGGCTCTGTCCGTCACGGCTTCGCCGCGACCCCTCCATAATGTAGTTTTCATGAGTGTAACAGTTGTTACAACTGTATATGTACGAATAACCACTGGCACCTATCACATAATGACTAATACCAGCATAGAAGGGTCAGCTCTATAAATAAATCATAACTGTACAAAATAATGTACAAAAAGAACAAAATTATTAAACTAACAGTTTGACCAAAATCATGATATTCTGTTGTTAACGCTTCTCTCAATTGGTAAGAAAAAGTGAAACTGTAATTACCTTTCATCAAATAAGCTACATTGCACAATGTTTCATCTCAGCAGGTATACACCAATGTTCCTTAGTACAGCCAAAATTAAGAGAGGTTCAACAACCAAAATTTCGGCCTCCTCTTCTAATCTACAATTCCTACCACAAAAAAATCGAACAACTAAAATTTAGCAATAAAAGCAGAAATAACAGAAAAGGATGAAAGGAAAAACAAATAGGAAAAAAAATAGAAGGACAAAAAGAAGGAAAATAAAATCTCAACTGGCTGCTCTAAGTGCTTCTCCCCATCTCCGTGTACCTCTGTTTGCCTCTTCGTCCCTCTAAAATAATTCCGGAATGAAACAAAATATATGAACAATTGAAGAAAATTGACAAAAACAAAGGGAAAACGAAAGAAGCCGTTAGCTGCGACCTTTGACAGCCCTGGAGAGTAACATGAAGGGGGAAGATTGAGAAAGAAGTGGCTTACAAATCGGTACCGACTGGAATAGAAAGAGCCAATCAATCCGATTAAAATCGATAATGGGAGGCTTCATGTCGCAAGGATCTAGTGTCAGAGGCGGAAAGTGGCAGGCAATGAAGCATACTATCGATCTATTTTTTTATTTTTGTTTGTCCAGCTAACAAAAATACCAGCCCTCACACCGAGCCCTCAGCCCCGTGCTCCAGACGTGGAATTGTCTAGGCAATAGTTCCATCTTCATCCTCTCAGCGCTGAGAGGAAACCCTCTTTGTCGCCTCTTTTCCTCTCTCGCAGTTTCAAATCGACGGATGCCAGGAAGTTTTAATAAAAAATAGGAGATAAGTGCATGAACAGGTGTTCGACACCCTGACTCTCTCAAATCCAACCACATGATCAGAATCGACGTCCCCGATAATTTTTTCCTAAAATCAGAAAAGCTACTGTTCATAAGGCCGAATTGAGACGTTAAAGGATTATATATATATATATAATACAACCAAATTACAATCAACAGAAGAGCCGAAATTAATAAAAGGAAAAAAATAGGCATCATATTTTGAAAACTTTTAAATGATTATAAACCAAGATTAAATAAGTTTTGAACAAAAAAAAATATATAGTTTACCTGTTCAAATGTATCATCATAATTCAACAAAAAATAAAATAATAAGTGATAAAAAAAGAGATTGAGATAGGAAAACAGTATGAAATTACTATTGATCCTGTTAATTCTAGCTACTTTCTTTAAGTATTCATTAGAAACAACATGAATCATTGGCCGAAAAATGGTAATTCTCATTCCTTTAGTATAAATTGTACTAATTAGAAAAACTGAGAAGAATCAATTTTGTAAGATGTTAAATAAAAAAAAATATATCAAGTTTTCAATTTTGTGGGTTGCAAAGTCAGAAAGGTGGTCTAAGTTCTAAGATCAATGATCAAATCAAACAAATAGCAACTGAATTACCTCCATTGCCAGATTCAATGGCTCCATATGATCTTTCAAATCTAAAAAAAATTAAGATATAAAAAACATAAGAATATCAACAATAATCAAGGGTAATTTGTCAAGGGCAGAAATTAAATACCACTTGTGAGATTTGCAATTATGCAGTCAACTGACCATACCAACATAGTATATTGCATCAGTTGGAATAGGTTGTTTTACACTCATTCAATAATAATTTAGTTAGGCAGAAAATACTTATCTAACAATATTAAGTTTGTCTCCACTAAATGTGAATGCAATGAATCAAGCGAATCCAATTTTCTCTTTATACCAGCAGTAAACTGAGCTAACCAATATTCATTTATTTCTACTGGCTCTCTTTTTTATACTTCTTTTAGTGGCCTTGTAAAGTATTGAAAACAAAATAGGAACATGTAGCAATGGAATAATTATCAGCCATCGATGATCATTGATGATGAGGTTGAGCAAAATAAAGAAAGAGACAAGAGATAATACCTGAAATAAAATAGAGAACTTCAGCAACAAAATTCCTGATTTCATCATGTCTTTCAGCTTCCCGCCTTGATCAAGCATATGAACTACAACATAGAAGTCCAATTTTCTTAATTTAAATTTTGAAGATCGGAAATCACATTTGCACACATTAACAACATATACACATAAGATTATATTTCTATCGTTCGTAACATTCTAGCTGAAAAAAATGGCCTAGCGTACTTCTTGTAGTATAGCTTTATATCTCTTTCCCTTTCATCTATAATTTACTCCATTTTTTGCATTGAAATTTCACTTCCAACATTTACAGACAATTTTTATGTATATATTAATTGAATTCTAAACCATTATTCCCTTAGACAACAATTATAATGTCATTTTTAATTAATTAGCGCATACATATAATCAAGCCTATATAATGCTTGAGTTGAATCAATTTATGGTTTCTAGTTTTGCCTTTCGCATGCATCAAGTAGGCGCTTGATGTGCAAGAACACCTCATCTATGCTTCGTGATCATGAAAACAACTCTTCACACCTTTTCCAGGTTGTCTCCTGTGACTTCATGTTAGGACTGCTAGTTAATATTGAATTTGGTCCAGTAAGGACTTTTAAGATGAAGTAAGAATGTCTGTTATAGCTGTTTTGCATATGTTTGAGTAAAATGTTTTCTAAACTAATAAAATGCACGTAGTGAATGTGTCTCTCTTTTTTAGTATGATGACGATTATTTCTGCACAGCCACTACTCTAATCAAGGCCAAATATTTTGTAAAAAGAGCACAAAATAATTCAAGGTCATTTTAATAATTATTCTGAAATTTTGCAACATTACAACTTAGTCTGTTTAATATTGCCTTATTTTTTATACCTCTGTGGTCCTTTGTTTCGAATGAAGATTATCTGCTGAATTCTAAATCCAAAAAGGATGAAATACTTTTTAAAAAAATCTAATATTTTAAATATATTTAAAAAAATAGTTCTGTTCTTACCAATCAAGAAATTCAACACTTGAAATCCTTCTTTTTGGATTTGCCATCCTTTTCCAGCTTTTGCTTTTTCTTGTTTGCATTCTACAACAGAATATAAACAACTTTTGAGTTAAGAGATATAATAAGCATACACTCACAGTATGCACACATAAAAATAAAGCCCACCTCTGCAACCATATCGCTGAAATTCTATTTTTGATTGCGGAGCTTCTCAACCTCTCTTGCTTCTTCGTACCTGCACAGCATTAATATAATACTAAATTAGTTATTATCATCAATCAAATGCATGGACTAGTATTTGTGACTTCCAGCTCCTTAGGTTGAATAGTGACATCAACTTTGTATGCCTTTTGACCCCCGTAAAAGACCAACCTGCCATACAACCATTAGATGATCTGCATTAAGCCTAAACAGTGGGGATAAGAACTTGAAGAAAAGATGGAAAAAGATTAACTACAACATCCCTACCCTCTTAGCTGCTAACTTGCCTTGCACACCCAGAACATATCTGTTACAGAAAAAGAAGCAATATGAGAAATATGCAAATGGAGGAGAAGAAAAAATGACCAGTGAAAAGGAGGCATACATATGTGTTGTCCAAAGCAAGATTCCTGGAGCAATTCTCTCTTCCTTCTCCTCAAGAATCTTCAAAAAAGACACAACGGCATTCAATTAAATGGGAAACTAAATATGAAGGACATAAAAGAAAAAGAACAACAATAAAAGGAAGGACAATTACCTGATATAGTGGCTTGTCAGTGGGCTCTCTCCTCTGTTGCTTTCTTAAGTCGATAACATCTAGAGTTTCAACAGTAAGAGTGCTAGAAAGAGAGTCAACAAATTGAATGCCATCAGCCATGGCCTCTTCATCCTTAACTTCTTTGTCCTCCTTTTCCTTTTTCCTCTTCCTTCTCCAGGTCTCCCTAGTGCTTATTTTGATCCACTGGCAAAGGTTCTTCCTGTATTATTCAATCATATATTAGCATACATTTTGCAAGCTTTCATATTGTTTATAGGACCAAAGTAGAAAAAAAGAAAATTTTTAAAGTTGATTACTATCTCATACCTTATAGTTTGGTTGTTCCTACTGCTGAACCCCAAAAACATCTCCATAGAGAGGGCGGGCAAACTGACATGGGAAACAAAAGTAATCAGAATTAAACCTCTTAAGTTGCTTCTTACAAATCCATTTAGTAATTTGAGGCTAAGAAAAACAATCCTCAACCACAGTCGGTAAGGATTTCAAGCTCTACGTTATAACAATCATGTGCACATGTTAACCAATTTGCAAATAAATTTAAAAAGAAATCAATATTCTCCTTACCAACTGCATTGAATAATATCATCAATGACAAATAAATTAGAGGTATATAGATCAGGATCATCATCCTCTGCAGCGGTTAATGGGTCGTCTGATCTAATATCGTTGGTTAAGATTTACGGGTCGCACAAATCTCGACGAATCTCGATATTAATCAAGGGGCACCCATCATTGATCGGACAGTTCAGATCAAAGCAGAGGATATGGATTCACACTTTCACAGAGATTATGATAAAAAAATAAACTTCAAATATGTTAACTTGAGGAAGTATGAAGATAAACTATCAGAAATAACATATTGAATATCAAAATCGAACAAAATATTTGACACTTGAACTGCCTCTGTTGCAACTTCCTATAGCTCAGGAGAAATAAGAGGAAATTGAAAATTGGATTCTAATTGGTCACCTAATTAGTAAGATTTCACATATACCCTCACAAATTGTGAAAAGGTCATCTATACACAACTTTGACAAGGTGTTTTTTTCACATCTCGCTATAAACTTCGGAATAATCACACAAATTTGTCAGAATAGAACAATGATATCTTATAATGCACCTTTTTAGTCACAATAACCATATATAGAAAAACCTGTTAAGGAAAATAACAAAATAATATTGAGTTTAAAAATCTACATTCCTTTAGTAGAAAAAACTCCATGAAAACTACAAGCAAGATTTGAAAAAAAAAAGCAAAATTAGAACTTAGAAGACACAATGAGTTACCCTTCAGCGACTGGCTATCAATTATATATTGCGATCGATCGGCTCCTTGTCCTTTATCTTGATTTTAGACAAAGCTCCACGATCAGGCTGAAGCTAGGACAACGCGAGAGCGCCATAGTTGGAGCCTACCCCGAAACACCAAACAGAAAGATCAGTTGCAGGAGGTTTTTTATGTAATTTGACCAAGGTGTAGACGAGATGAAGTCTCTGCAATGAAAAAATACCTTGAAAAGTTCAGTGCTTTCAGAGCTAAATATTTTACTAATAGGTAAAATAGTCATTTTCTCACTGTAAATGTCTTAAACAAAAAATAAATAAATAAATAACAATGTTTGTTCCTTCCCTTCCTTTGATTGTTGTACTTTTAGCAAGTAAACAAATTCTTTTTTCTCTTTCCTTCCCCCATCAATCCTTACCCTTCCATCCTGCTGACCACATCCTTAAAATTGGGTGGTGAGTGCCTTTTGTTGTCAAAGTAACAGCCAAGAAAAGAATCACATTAGGTGCTTCTACTACCCTATTGTTCCTATGTTACTGTTTCTTATTTTATGTTTATGGTATATGTATTCTTAAACATGCTGATATGTAACGGTATTTGTATTGGAATTTCAAATTTATTCCTTTTTTTGTTTCCTTTGCCGTATTTTTATCGATTAAAAAATGTTCCTCCAGTGATTTGTTTCATTCAGCAGTACGATCCAGTGCTATCAAAATGATGTTTTGTACCATTACAGTAAACAAACAGACCATTTGGCTGATGGTATTTTCGATAGGATAAATTCGTTGCATATTGAACAAAGAAAAAGTCGGCAACCACATAACTTGTAGTAGCCGAGTAGGATGCTGACAAGATGATTTGTCCTTCTCTCCTTATCACACAAATGGACATGCTGGCCTTGTCTTCCTTGATGCGACTGATCTGGAAAATAATTGATAGCTATAGTATATTAGTATATGTCCATCGTTTTATTTCCAATTGAAATTGGTCAAATTTTACAGCGTCTAACTACTCTTAAAATAAGAATCATAAGACTAATTATTTACATAAATTGATCATATCGGCTTTCAAATTGAAGAAACTTGGATAAAAATGGAAGAACCCTGCCTAATTAGAAACCCATTGCTCATGTGTTCCTTCATTCGAGCATTGGCGAAGAGTGATTGCTAGTGTTGTCTTGCAAATTAAAAAGATTAAAAACTATTATAGAATAAAAAATATGTGCTAAGGGAGTTAATCTATTCACTCCATAAGAGATTAATCTCATGTAACAACCAAAACAAAATCAGTGGTCAGTTTAAGATAAAAAGAACAATAGATTATGAATGAGATGCAAAAGGGAAAATAAAGTGAACTTTTATTCTATCCCCTCCAAATAGATGAACGGTAAACAATAATCTACTCAAATGGCTCAATACTAAAGTAAGGTAAACTTAATGACACTTACATGGAAATAATAATTTTTCTGCAAGTGTTAAGCCAAATCTAAGTAAAGTCTTAGAATTATCGACATCTTGCCAAGATCGCCTAAAGTCTTCTTACGAACCCAAAGCAATCAGCAAATACTATACTGAGTAATATAAATAAAAGGTTTTTTAAATGTACCTTAAGCACAAAATGATGCTCTCAATAATTGCCACATAGTGATTCACATGAGATACTGATATAAGTAAACAGCTGAAAATTGGAAACTAAAAGAGAGAGAATATATTGAGAGAGAAAAGGGTCAGAGCAGTACCTGATTTAGGTTTGTGTCGCTGCGATCTCAACTGTTTTAGTTTCGAAAAGTTTACACAGTTCCTTAGGTGAGAAGATAGCCTTTGCAAAGCTCTAACATGAGAGAAATTACAGAAAAGATATGAGGCTATCACAGCAACAAAAGACCTCCCAGAAATTACATGTAACAAATCTAGTATAAACATAGTGAAAATCTTAATTAAATAATAGAAAATAAAATACTATACCAGCATTGTTGGTTGAGTTTTTTTTAGATAAGTAATTAAACAACTCTATTAGCATATGGATTAAGTGAAACAAATAAATAAATAAATAATCAATTATTAACACAAAAATTAAGCCATCTCTTATGATCAATTCCTATCATGTGAGAATAATTAAAGAAGATCAATTTGCCATGAGGTTGTAGAGCGAGACAAAGAAATAAGGTTGTTACCTTTCAAGCCATGTAATCTCTGAAGCTGATATAGTAGAAAAAAATAACGAAGAGAGATGATATAGCACAGCTGAAACTCAAAAGCCAACCAAATTGAAAGAAAAAAAAACGGAGGAAGATGAGGGGGATAGAAAAGATTAAAGCAGTACTCACTGGAAAGTCACACCAAATAACGTTAAACACATACCAGAATTTATTGGCTGTAATTTTTCCTTCAAGACACTCAAATTTCTTCTCTTCCTTGTATTGCTTACTACAAACGTGTGGAAGTTCATATCAGCAGAAAGGAAAATTTTAAAATGAAGAATTACTTAACAACAGATATTCTATTCAAGTAGAGGTTCAGACTAGAACAGGAGTTGGATGATTGACTGGCAACGCTACTGGCTGTTAAACCGTTACTTTGTAAAGCTCTAGACTACGATTGTTTGCTTTGATTTATCTTCTCCGGTCTTATCTTCTCTGGTCTGTTTGGACTTTGTACTCTGAACTTACTTTCAGACCTTTGAAAAAAAAAAAATAGCAGATACCCTCAGCATTCATATCAGTGCCAGTAAAAGCACACCAAGTGTAAAAATTTACAATTCTGTTTTCCAGGGCTCAGAGCTGATAAAATAAACCGATCGCATATTCATTCCGTCAGCACCAATTTACCCCATCACCAATTAATGCTCATACAACAGAATTAAGAATATATTCGCTCTAAATACTACCCAGATAATTGGACAAAGGACGGAAGCAACAAATTCATTTTGCACTTAAATCCGACTGGGCAGTCAGATAACCGAACAAAGGAACGGAAGCAACCAGCTAATTTTGTACTCAAATCCGATTGAGCAATAAACGAAGGAAATGAACTATCGGAAAAAAGCACGAATTGATAAGGAGGCGGAAATTAGACGGAAGTTGTATTTTGGAATAAATACAACTTGCGTATTATTGTCAGCATGTAATATTCAAATCCGACATTCTAAAAAGACGAAAATTGAGAAAAATAGAATATGTCTGCAATGGTAATAAAATAAATTCACAGATTCAATTACATTAAAATAGGAGTAATAAAATATATGATATGTTCCATAGAACAAAAATTTAAGGAATAAATAAAAATGAAACTTACCGAAGGAACTGAAGAAAGTTAGCGAAGAAAGAGTCGTAGTGTTAATTTGCGGAGAAGGAGAGGGGATTGGACATGCACACAGAAGACAAGAAAGTGCGGCAGCAAGTTAGGCAAACAATTTGCGGAGAAGGTGATAGAAATACACGGAAGAGAGGAGAAGAGAAATAGGAGGCTTCCTGGAGGGAAATTGAGAGGGAATTGGAGGTTCAAACGGAAACTCGCGTGCGGCGCCGTCGTTTTGTCTCGGGGTAAGAGCGATGGGGTTGGATCGAGGTGGAGGAGCTGGCGAGAGAGAGAGGATTTGGGAGGCTTGCGGAAAGGAGAGGTAGGCTGCGATGATGACGTGGAAGTAGAGGAGGTGAAGTGTGGAGGTGGAGGTGGAGCAGGGACGGAGGAGAGTTTCCTTCAGGCTGTGAGAAAGAGAGAGAGAGAGAGCGGCGATTGTTATGGTAAGGAAGAGAGCCACCGCTCTTCTATCCTGAAAACCAATTGCATAATGCCTACCAAGCGGTGAGATCGGTTCACAATTGTTTGACTAAACTCGGCCCACTGTGAAACAAACAGAACCACAGCTCTTCATCCAACCGCATGATTCATAAACAAAGGTCCAGATAATTCACATGAAAAAAGAAAAATGGCACTGTTCATAGGGTCAAACTATCCCATTTAACTTTATATAGTTATAAAGTCACATTTAACCTAAACCCAAAGTGAAGGGGAAAAGAATAGAAAATTCAGGATTTATCATATACATGCTCATAGCCTCATACCATCTACGTCAAGCAGAAGGAAGATAACCACAAACAACCATAGATACCAGCTGTAAAATATATAGAGTAAGTTAAGGAAAACAAAATATAATACATTCCACATTCAGTCTTTGATAGGCTGCGTCAGATGATGGGTGCTGGTATGAGATTATGATTGGTTTGTTGGAATTTAAATAAAAGAAACCATAAACCAACTATTAAGCACATGATTGAGTCAAAAAAAAAAAAAATGCAACATAAATGTATACAAAAAGGGGGGGAAAAAAGAAAAAAGAAAAAAAATAAAGGGTATAATTTGTCACCTGATGCCAAAAACTTTCTTGAAATCATCCTACAGAGTTCTCATCATGTAATTGTGGAAATCAAACTTCGGATTTGACCTACAATGCTTCTGTAGTTGCACTAAGAATAAAATTCCTTTTCGAATGACATTTATTTATATAAAAAAAAAGGTTTGGAGTGCACAATGTAGACCATGGGATTACATACCATTATAAAGCCAGCTCGAAGTGCTCTGTATTCTGACTTACTCACAGAGGAATAAAACTACTTCAAAAATGCAATCTGTTAAATTTCAAAACAAAAAACATATTATCATATATAATATAATATCTCAACGGATGAAGCAGTAATGTGGTAATACTAAGAATGACCTACACAGTATCATATAAGAGACTGCAATATCGTACATATAATGCAACACTCGAAACAAGAAGTAAACTACAGCAGCTCGTCTCCAAAAGTTGCCAGCACGATTTTGAACAAACATTGTATGATGGTCAGGATGCATTAGGTTTGTCTCTGTACCTCTAGCTGTTTTTTCGAAGAAGAAAGTATCAGCAGGGAGAAAAAAAAAAATATATATATATATATATATATATGAATTAATGAAGAAAGTTTGAGCATTGAAAGATGAGTAAAATAGGGAATAGACCAACGATTTGCAATCTCATTTTGAATTGCTACCTCCCAATGCTTTCATCTTTTGATCTTGTTGTACTAAACGTTTCTAAGTTTGTCGATTACAAAACAATATCATTTGACATTTAACAATCTTCTTTGAGTTTTATAGAAAGTTGCAAATTATGAAGACTTGGATAAGAGCTATGAGCAAGACTAAGACTAAGTCTTTAGAGGTGTTGTAGGCTAGTTTAGACTAGGGTAGAAGGTATATTTTAGTCCTTAATTATCCTTAAAATGGTCTAGATAGCAGAAAAGCTCAATTTACCAGCAAAATTCAGTTTTTAGTGACAGAGCGTTATACAACGCTATATGGTGTCGCACAACGCTGTGGTTTCAAAACTAAAACAGCTAAATTCTGACAATTTGTGAAACAGCGTCACACAACGCTAAATAGCGTTAGGTAACGCTGAGTCACAACGTTATACAACGTTCAGTAGCATTGTACAACGCTCCAGTTAAAGACTTGAAAAATTTCTGTGTACTTAAGGCAGAACGTTGTGAAACATCCTTTAAAGTTGCACAACGCTCCTGGGTACAGGTGTATAACGACAGCGTTGTGTAACGGTCTTTAGTGTTGTATGACGTCCTTTTTGAATTTGTCAGAGTTGCTTCTCACCGATACTAGTTCGTTTACCAACGAAACTATCGGAACTTTTCTTTGACTTTACACTTTATCGTTGTACAACGGTATTTGGCGTTGCACAACGCTCTGACAAATTCCAACGGAACTGTCGGAGTTCTCCTTTGACTGTACACTCCATCGTTGTGCAACGGCATATAACGTTGCACAACGCTCTGACAGTCCAACAGCTATATTAAATAGCCGTTTGATTTTACAATGGTAATATTCAACGTTGTACAATACTTTTTAGTGGCAGGCAACGCTCTGTCCAGTTTTTCTTGGTAAACTGCTCATTTCGAGCCCTATATATATCCACCCCTTGTTCTCTCTCTTTAGAGAGTTTTTGCCTTACAAAATTAGATCAGAATTGAGCTTTTAAGCAATAGGGATACTCTCCCACTTGAGCTTTTCATAGCTAGATCATTGTGAGAGATAAAGTAGTCTCAAACACCATCGCCCCGACATTGTCGCTAGGTGTAGGTTGGATTAGGTTGAGAGCTCATCTCCATTGGAGGCCTTGGTGCCATTTGTCTTTCGAGTTAGGCTGATCCGCCTCGAGTGTCATTGTGACGAGGTGATTCGGTTCGAAGTTGTAGTCCCGTTCTTATTGGAATTGAACGGAGCGCGCCCATTTGGTGGTAGCGAAACTCCCAGAGATGTACGACTAAGACTAGCCTTTCCTAGCGGGTCGGAACTCCGTAATCACATCGAGTGTTCAATTTCTCTCTCTCTTTCTCCCTTTATTTTATTGCTACTTGAATTGATTATGTGTGCTTGTTAATTGTTGGGTACCAATTGAATTGTGTTAGGACAGTTCATACCAAACCGGTCTAAAACCTTAATTGCTTCCGCTAAACCTTGTTTAAGCCGTCTTCTTTAGGGACAACAGATCTGTACGAGAAGAATAAGCATAATACAACCAAAGGAACACAATAAGATAATCAAATTGTTACTGCAAGTCTTCTTATATTTAATTTTGCATTATATTATTTTTCTTTTACAAACTACATCAAATACATTTTCATGATAAGATCCACTGTTTCTAGTAACTGACAAAATTGTATTCATATTATTTACAATAAAAGAACAGTGCTATCAGTAAGATTAACTCAAGAACTTCTGAATATTGAAAATTATGTCTCAGAGAATACAATAAAGCTGAATTTTTGGATAACCCAACTTGCAGTTGTTTCTTTAATTGCCTGAACAGGTTATGATCAATTTGGTTCAGTTGACAACTTGTCATAACAAAGTTAATTGTAATTCGCTATTCGATGGTGCTTTTGCCATCAATAGTTGGAATAAAAAAGGTGAAAATTGTATGAGATGCAGAAGTAAGAATTGCTAAAAAATAACAGCAATTATCGTAAAACGAATAGGCCATACTTTAAAAAGTTGGACATGATGAAGTTGAAAAGTAATGCTACCTTAGCTCCACCAAGAACCATGGTGGTGGCACAGAATACAACATGTACAACAGCTAATACAAAAATGAATATATGCAACTGATGCAATGCCTCCAAAGATAAGAGTGGTACCTCTCCCTGAAATTTAAAAGTTTGTAGAGTAGATAAGTGTTGAAACCTCTCACAATACCTGACATGACTGATACCTGTATAGGTGCAGACAACAACCAGCAGGTGCCAATCATAGTACTAGCGCTTATATTATTACATCACTCACATTAATACGAGCACAGAGCCAGCCTGTATGTACCGGTAAAAATGGTACTACTTGACAGTGCCAGACCAACCAAAAAGATACTGACCTCAAACTTGGGATATTCTCTGCCCACAGACACTGATAGAGAAAGACAGAGAGACAAAGAACAGGTCTGGTTCCCACATTACCACACCTGTTGAGCAGCTTACCAAAATGGTACGGGGTTTCAGCTACAATGCCTACAATTAAACAATTTTGTATTCTCAATATTTTGTCAAGAAGACCACACAGATTACCTCTTTTGGACAAGATTCATTGCCAACTGCATTTGAAGGTTTGATTGCTTCCTCCTTGCATGGAAACATTCTTGAAGATACCATTTTGGGAACACAAATGTTACTAATTAAGCCTTGAGATATCGTCAAGAGGGAGATAAACCCAAGAAGCATCAATTCTGCAGTCAAAGGACAAGCAACTGAGACCAAGTACTAAGCTAAGCTGTTAAGCTTGTTTAAACTCAATTTTAACCTCAACTGTTGCACTAAGTGTCCAGTCAGACTTGGACTTACAAGATGCAATCACATCTAAACTTAGTACAGCAACAAAACAATATTATATGATGATTCTTTATAAGGCACATAAAGATGTACTAACCTACTTTGATTTTTTGCAAGGCAGAAAAAAGTGCATTTTGCCCTTGGTTTTTGAGAAACTGCAATCGATTATTACAGAAACACATTTAACAAAAACCTGATTAACTAGTACTTAAAACTCTCTATAACAAAGGGAAAAAAAGTACTCAACTAAGAGGATAAATAAAGTTGAAGCATTATAAATAGTATTTTCTGACCAACTCATGCACCATGAGGCTCAATCGTTTTCAGAAAATTAATTAACAAGGCAAGCTTGGTTTCTCAATGCCCCAATCATCTTTTGAAAAAGATTGCTCATTCAAAATGCAGCATCTCCCTATGAGTCTAAAACATAGAACCACACTCTCCTCAACATAACAATTCCTCACTCTCATTCATAAATACTGTCACTATTTCTCATTGGTTCTTAAATTAAAGAGGTAAGGTGTACTGAGAGGAAGAGAGAGAGAGAGACCTTGCCAAGATAATGGAGGAGGCGCTCAACAGCAAGGGAAATGGCGACGATCACAGTACATATGGAAGCCACCACACATGTCGGAGGAACGCATCCTTCTTCTACGCGATAGCGAGGTAATTAAGATGGCGAACGCTAACTTAGTTAGCATCTCACCTCTCTTCTTCTCATTCTCGGAGTGGGAGGAATGAAGGTTAAGCGAAACGTCTCTCCTTACTTGGGTCTGCTCCAGGATACAAAGTTGGGAGAGGAAAGGGAGGTGACGGAACAAATTTAAAAACTTATCCTGCCCAGAGTGTTACTCGCTCCAGATGAAAAGATTTAGGATGGAAAGGAAAAGAAGATGAGGTGAGAGATAAGAGTATATATGTGAAGAGTTTACTCTCAAACTCTACATCCCGATTTCGAAGGTAAACAATTCCGTGCAACCGTTCCTCTACTCTCCCTTCCATTCCTTTAGGGTGTGCTCCAGGTTCTGATTTTGGAGGAAATAGAATGGAAGATAAGGTGAAAAAAATATATTTACTTGTTCCACAACTCTTCAATAAAGAAATGGAATGACACAAGAAGTTAAATTCTTCCATTAAAACTAGCAAATTTGTTACCCTCCAAATTGGAGTGTAGATGGAGTAAAGTCTGTGCAATAACCAAAATATCCTAAAAAGTTCAGCGCAAAAAGAGTAAAATAATTTACTAAAGGTTAAAATTGTCATATTTTTTGTTTCCTCGTTTCCGCTGTATTTTGCACTAGAGCAAGTACAAAGTAAACTTCTACCTTTCTCCTTCCTTTCCTAATCCTTCCTTATACTTCCATCCCATTCCATTCCTCTCTACCTCGTCGCCGGGAGCACAGCCTTAATATATGAGTTGTGGAGCAGATTCTCAGAGAGATTCTGATTTTAAATTCTGTGGTTCCCAAATCCCAATTAAGGGAGGGTTTATTTGGGCTGGGCTTTAAACTTTTGTTAGAGGTTATTGTCAAATGATCAAATCCTGGGTTGGAAATGAGAAGGATTGCCCAAGGGCCTGGTTCTCAAAAAAAGTGATGCGGATTGTATTATGAAAAAAAAAAGACCAAAGTAAGGTTATACCAATTACATATATCCAATTCTCCAATAGAAAATTGGCCCATATCCAAATAGGAATCTGCAAGATTATATTTAAATTAGTGAGCTAACATTAAAAAAGCAAAGCCTAAATAGGAATCTGCAAGATTATATTTAAATTTTCTTATAGAGAGGCAACAGATAAACCTGTTTCTGCCAAATTTAATTCAATTGCAAACATCATAACTGTAAAGATATATTATTCTTCACTGCCATACATAAGACTCATTGCAAGCTTTTACACACTATTTTGTGCCAATACCGTAGAATAAAGTTTATGACGATACTTAAATAATTTTTCTTCTGTATCAGCAATCAGCATGCCTCCGGGCTAAAGCCAATTTCTCCATTTGGTACATCATATATCACATTAAATGTTCTCTGTTGAACATTTCCATAAATGCCCAAGTCTCTTGGGTCTCTATTGCCGGCAAAAGCGAGGCAGACTTGTGAGATGTCAAACAAATAAAATATCCCACTCAGATCAAGATCTAAAGATACATTATTTAAAAATTGGACGCCGACAGATGGAATTGTCACATTGTCGTATCCAGTGAAGTCGTAGCATGTGTCAAGTAGTGAATCACTTGCTGCCATCTTGTACTGTGTCATGTGCTGTCTAAATGCAGATCTTAGAGCTTGGTAGGCATCTGGAGGTAGCCGAGTGATCACTGTACCAGAGTCGATGATCATTCCGGCATTCGAGAAGACTGTCGAGGTTATATTGAGGGGTTGATCAGCAACAGTTAATCCAGTCATGGTTATGTAATAATATGGCGGGTTAGATTGTTTAGGAATTAGTGTGCGGTTTGTGTTTGGCATGTTACAGCTGCTACCAAAATTTAAGTAGCCAGTGGAACTTGAGAGAGCAGGTAAGCAATATGCGAAAACACGTTGATATTTGTCTGAAGTTTGTGACACAAAAGATTCACTGGAGGGACTGAGGCCTAATAACCCAGATATTTCCCCAAAAGTCTCACTGTTGTTCTGGCCGCATCCAAATCGAAAATTCTGTAGCATGTCTGGGGTAAGAGTCAGTGTGTCTTCAGCGTAGTAACCATCCGTGAAAGACCCATCACCATACTTCATACCATACAAGCAGGAGGAGCCTGAACAACCAAAACCGATGTCAGTGCATTGAGTTGAGTTGCAAGAAACATTGGCGAAGGTGGAGGATTGAGATGGGTCAAAAATCGGATCTTGCTGCATGTAGCAATGTTTTTGACACGGTTCACACTGGACCCAAGTGACATCACTGCCTGTATCAAAAACAAGGGTCAAAGTTTTACTAGGCGTGCCAATGCCAACTGATACGATGTAATTGCCGACGCCATATGAGCCACCATCTTGAGCTGTGATTTGTGATGTGGTCAATGGACCTGAGGTTTTGTTTTTGCCAGAGACAGCAGAGGTTTGGCGATGAATCGATTCAACTCGGGATTGATCTTTAGAAAGGATTTGCTCGAGAGACAACTTCTCAACAGCGGGTACTGTGGAGCAAGGACCATGCCGATCTACAATTTTCAGTCTTGATTTTACTGACCTGTGTCTTTCCACATCTGCAAATAGTATACATGAATGTTAGTCAACAGATATTAAAATTTGTGATTCCTTTTAGCTTGAAATAATCATGTCAAATTCAGATTTTCTGTTCATCTTGCTTATTCAATAAATCTTATTATGATAAGTATTTGATATGGCATCCTTTTGCTGTTTAAGGCGTATCTTGAAAACTGTCTTTTCTCATAAAGTAAATTACTACAGCTTATGTGTGGTAATTGCCACTTGACCTTCAAAAAAAAAAAAAATTACTACAGCTTATCTAGAAAATTCCAAATGATTTTACAAACCTTTCGGTCCGGAGCAAACATTCCTTGAAGTAAGAGCATGAACATCCACGATATGGAACTTTTGCAAACCTGATGCAGAAGATGAAAAAGAGACAAAAAGCAAATATATTTCCAACAATATAAGCAAACCACTACCCATTGTATACTTGATCTTTTAAGGTAAATGGCGAGATGAAGGAGCCTCAATTCGCTTACCTTTGCTTATATATTGTCTACGGCTATGTTTGGTAGTGTGCATCGAATATGGGTGAACACCAATTCGCGTGCAGCGCTGCCGTTAAAAAAATATTTTTCCAGTTCGCAGCCCAAGTTCGCGCAATTCGCAAAAATCCGAGAATACCGAATAGAGGGATTTGTTCGCGTGAGTCACTGTTCGAGTCACGTTTGGTTCGCGCGAACAGACGAAGTTCGCTAACAGGAAGTTCGCAAGGGTATCCAAACATAGCCACATGTATCGACAAAATCTCACGACTAGCTAGTATTGACTAGTGGTAAACATGAGGGTCTGAATCACATTTATGTCGTAGGAAGTACCAATTTAACATGTCATTATCATGTATGGGCAGTGCTTTAAATTCTTTTCAACACAGTTAATTGAAAGTTAGTTTATGATAGAATGGAAGACTTGGGAGTCCCTGTTTTGAATCAACATTTGATTGCCCCTTTATTTAAGTGCAGGGTTAACTGAATATGGGGGATGAAATTTGATTTGCACAAAGGGGTAGGATGAAAACAAAACCTTTTTTTTTTTTTTTTTTTTTTCTTGGAGGAAGGGATGGGGTCTAAGCCCCTCAAAGTATGTTAAGAACTAAATAAATCACAATGGTGTTCTTTCTTTTTTTCCCCTTTTTTTTGGGATTTGCAAGTTAGTGATCTGAAAGAAGTACAAAAGAATAAAAACGAAATTGGAATGAAAGAAAAAATCATAAACTAGACAGAAATAAAGACCCCTGAACCAAAGAAGATTGTATACTAATTGTGATTTATTTAATTAATCAGTATATAATCATCAAAATAGGTTTCCTCCGCAAATCAGAATATTGTTTGATGTGAGAAGTTAAGAAAGATATAAACATCGACTCTATATATGTGTATATTGTGAATTACCATCACATTTGGTTTTCAAGAAAAAATTAAGATAAAACATCCAATTTATCTCTATCTCTGCTTCTTATAAATACACGGATCCAAGAGGTGTTACACGCTAGACCTAGCATATAAACACATGTTTGTGTCGTTCGTTGATTAGTAATTGGATATCGATCGCTAGACGAAACAATAATATATTTTAGTTTTCTGTCTAATAAAAAAATCAATTGAGCAACGTATCTACCTATATGGCTAGTAAATTAAACAACATATTTTTTATTGCTTAATATTATTTTGTTTCTTTATTTGTCTACATTGAGGGCAAATTATCCTACTTGCTTAAAAAGTATTTTCATTTAAACTTTGAACCTGCAGCTACTTTTACTTTATAGGCGGATGTAGATTATGGTTTGAATTCATAGGCGAATTTTGAGTACAAAAATGGAGGGATATTGTGATTCATTTATTTCAATAAGGTACAATATATAGCATTTTTTTTAATATTGTCCATAATAATTTTTTAAAGAATAAATGAATGCTCGAATCCATGAAAGTATGATTTATTTTATTGTTGATCGCCAAGATTGTTTTCCACAAACCAATTTGAGGAAATGGAAGGAGAACGGAAAATTTAGAGGAGGGAAGGGAATCGATTTTGTGAAGAATTTTTCTTTACGAAAAATTGGATTCTCACGTTGACATATCATCTCTCTAGAAAAAAGTATTCATGATTCATATACATACACTATGAAGATCTAATTGGTTCTTATGGCAGGATTCATATACATACACTATGAAGATCTAATTAGTTCTTATGGCAGGATCAGTGCAATGTAACATAAATCGAAGCCTAAAGAAATACCTAACTTTCATAGGAATATTATTGATCAACCATCAGTTATTTTTAGACTAGTTAGTCTTGATCAATGAGAAATGAACAGCAGGAAAGAATTGGTTTTTGAGTGTTAGCTGAGTAATTTGCGCTAAATTTATATTAATAAGATCATTAATTTTATTAATTTAGTAATTTATGTTGTTAGACTATGTCTACAAGCTGTGGTTTAGTTCAACGATTCAAGGTATAAACATGGGTGTTTCTAGCTCACTTTCGATGGTAGATGATAAAGATTTCAGAACCTAAGTCAAATAAATTTATAACTTTCGTTCTGCCCTACTAGTCGTTGTGGTAAAGTTAAGGATCGAATCCAAGGGATAGTAAAAATGATTACCCGACTTAATCGTTCTTAAAAGCTAGACAAGTAAATTTTTATGGAGGTTTTGATTTGTAAAACAATATTAAAAAGAAATAGAAATTATAGAAATAAATAATAAAATATTTTTGGGTTGAGTTTTTATGTTTTCTGTACTCAAACAGATGCAAGAAAATGTCCTAAGGTTTTGGGTTCATTTAATTTGGCTCTGGAGCGTTGTTGTCACGCACTTTCGCATGAAACAGATAGGATTTCGGACCGAAATCTATAAATTTCGAACATAAATTTATAGATCATTGTACTGAAATTCACTCCAGATTCTCTGTTTTGACTTGATATTTTTAAGTATGGTTATGTGAAGATTACTTGTCGACCAGACCTAAGTCCTAGTCTCAGCCGTCACAATTTTAGTTTTAGACTTGGTTTGAAATTCGATTTTTACCACGTAATTGACTAGTCCTAAACTTTCGTGTTGGAATTTAGTCAATTAAGTTCTTTGCATTGGATTTCTTGAGGTATCTAAGTCATTTCGGATCGTTTAGAAACTACACCTGTCGATCGTAGGTTAACCTCCTCTTTCGAGCGTTTGACTTACCTCAATTACTTAATCAATTAAGTGTTTGGTTTAGTTTAATGCCCTAAAAACGTCGCGATTCATCCATAGGTAAACCTCAACAAACAAATAATATAACCAAGCATAAATAATAATTCTCAATATATCAAAATCACATAGAAAATACCAAATTGTATCAAGTCATCACAAATACCAAATTAAATTACTACCTAACCCTAAAACATAATAAAATTTAGCCTAACATATTTACGAAACAACACACAAATATCATGCAAGAAGTAAGATACAAGCCCATAGAATTAAGAAAAAAAAATATGTAAGAGTAAACTGAATTATCCTTTAGCCTTTTCTCCTTCTTCTAGGACAGGGAATCGATGGAGAGCTGCTCACTTTGCTGCCGTCGCACCCAAAGTTGCTGCCTTCGTGGTGATTTGCGTGGAAAGAGCCAAAAATACTTGTGCAAGAGACGGTAATTAATGGTGGAGAAGGTAAGATGCCTCCCTAGTCGAAATCTGTGCCTAAATATACCCAAGGAAGGTTCAGGAGGCGGCTAGGGCAAGAATTGCTCTTTCCTTCTTCGAAACTTTCCAAAATCAGCTTT
This sequence comes from Rhynchospora breviuscula, assembly GCA_027562975.1. NCBI lineage: Eukaryota > Viridiplantae > Streptophyta > Magnoliopsida > Poales > Cyperaceae > Rhynchospora > Rhynchospora breviuscula. Next base: position 67,881,167 of record CM050398.1, read on the forward strand.
CCATACATGGATTTCGGACCGAAATCTGGCTTTGGCAGTGTGAATTGGGCTGAGACCAAGGCCTTCGCGTGATATCCAATTTGTCTCGGCCCATGGGAGTCTTCTCTGTTCCTTGGCACGTGTGTGTGAGCCGAGAATGAGTCGTCCGGCTAAGGATTGAGCTCCATTCTTCTCTCTTATTGTGTCTTGTCTTCAATTTCCATGAGAATTATACAAAATAAACATAGATGCGGCGGCAGTACCAAAATTTTGGAAAACACAGTTCAATTGGAGATAATTGTATTAGTTTGAGTACTATTTTGGTGCTAAGTACGGTCAAAATGTGTATATAAATAAGAGATATCAGTAGAGTGAAATGTTATAATCGTGCATACAAAAAATCATGGGAATACAAATGAAAAAGTTATCCGCTGATCCGGTTGTGGAATTTACTTATTATATCAAGGGTACATGAATACCCATGTAAAGTCTCTATATAAATAATCGAAATTCTAGCAGTGCACATATGCTGTAGTACAATATAATCTTCCTTTGCAAAGGACTTAATAATGCTACTTAACTAATTAGTCGTTGGTGGTGCATAATTTTGTCATGGGAATAAATCAAATTAAATTTTTTTTTCCGCATCATTAAAATTTAAATTTTAATATCTAGAAGGAAATTGAGTCCAACATTTAATTACCAATGTCTTGAATATTTTACACTTTCACAAGATTTAAAAGTTAAATCAATTAGATGTATGCTACAGTCAAAGCACTATAGACGGAAGTCTCCGTAAAATCTGATCATATCTCAATGACAAAATTTGAAATAATCGATCAAAATCTTCCAATGTGATGTTTATATAAAAATTGCCTCGTCAACCAAGTTTTATATTTTTTAATTATTTTTTCATAATTTTGAAAATCACCAATCTAATTAGTTATGGACCCTTCAATAACATCAGTTTTTTAAAATTTGAAAAAAAACAATTCTTCAAAAATTCAAAAAGATATAAAATTTCATTAGTAATGTAATTTAAATGCAAAGATCACATTGCACGATTATTGAGATATGGTCTATGGTCTGATTTGATGGAGTCCTTTATCTATATCGTTTTCACCGTAGTATTTCTATATTAATTAAACCATATATGTTGAAAGTATGCAATATTGCAATTTAATGGGTGAAAAAAAGTAATCATATTTCTATATTAATTAAACCATATATGTTGAAAGTATGCAATATTGCAATTTAATGGGTGAAAAAAAGTAATCATATAGCATAGTTATGACACACATTTTTGTTCAATTTGATAAATTGAATCTTTTAATGCAACAAAAATATCAATATGCTAAAAGTATTAATAATGAATATTAATCATGTATTTGTAATTTATAAAATTTCAGGAAATGGTCATACTCAATGGCAGTTATAGAATATAAAATTTTTCATACGCTGAAATATTTTATCTGTAATGTTCACTACAATTGTTCTATTTGTTTTTATTTTATAATAAAAATATTAAAATTGATTTACTTTAATAATAAAAGAAACGTATGACTTATATATCTAGCTAGCTTAGCTATTACAATTTCAATTCTGTCTCCTATGTTATGTCAAACAAATCCCTCTCTCTTGATCATTAATTGGCAGATTCAATTGCCTATATTTCTTGATTATTTTTATTAGTTGTTATTTTTTATATCTTCCACATTCCATATACTCTCTCTTTTTTTATTTGGCTGATATATATAAAAAAAAAAACCAAAAGTGTGCGCTATAATCTCGTTCCCATTTCCATCTACAAAACCAATTATTGTATAAATATAACTTTGGTAAGATGACATTAATTTATTACAAAGCACTAATGCATTAATATGAACTAGAGATCAATTAGTAGTGCAAACAACCGCTATATATATACATAACCTTAATTACAGAAGTATACTGCTTTTTTCTATTTTTCTTTGATTTTATTTTGGGCTCCTTCTAATTAAGAACAAAGGAAACCTGTGCATGCACTGGATGCATTTAGCTAGAGAGAGATCAGTCACCACTCACCGCCATTCAAAAAAAAGTCACCACTCACCAGTCTTTCTATGCTATCTAGAACCTAGCTAAGAGGGATAGGAGACAGTAAAGAGTAGTCTCCAGTATATCCACATGCCAAACGCACCTATCTTTAATCTCTACCCTGTACATCACTACATCAGCGTGAAAATGAGAGCAAACGGAGTAGTGGACAAATAACAGCCCCTGAATTATTTGGAAAGCCTAGCTCAAACCTAGAAGCAAGACATTTTCCATTTTGGGTATGTTTTGCAGTACAACACAGCTGTTACTGACTCGAACACTTCCTCGATTTGTCAAGGGGCATGTTCTTTATTATTTCTTTTACTTTGTCTCCATAAATGATGTCAGATATTTATGACATACTCCTGGTTTAATTTCACCTAAGCTATGCACCTAGCACTACTAGAATTTCATTTATCTGGATGCGTAGGCACAAGGCTTAGCGTGGCAAAATCAAGCAAGCACGCTAAAAGAAAAATGATCCAATATGATTTTTCAATGGAGTTGGTAGGTGGACATATTATAGTAAGCACGCAAAACTAATTTGGTACAAGGACGCTGACATTTTTTTATACCAACGCAAAATAACGCAGCATATTCGGAGTATCAATTAATCCAGCAGCGCACGCAGAATCCTGACTCAACACCGACGTTAACAAAAATTTTTAGCTACGCGCGCTTAATCAATTGATTTCCTTAAAAAAAATTTCAGACGCGCTCTTAATCGATCGATCTTTCCCTAAAAATCGATAGTTACTCGGATTTTAATGGAAAATATTCAGCCAATGGAATTTATCTCCCTCCAAAAATTTTCAGCTACGCGCGCCCCTCAAAAATTTTCCTCAGAAATATGATTATAACTCCTTCGATACTTTTTTTTTAAAAGAAGATACAAATTGTGCCTTTGCATTCAAAGGACGAACGACTTGCGAGAATCAGCATGACCAATAGAAAAACTATCTTAAGCTTCCATTAGCATCGCTGATTTCCTTTCATACCTTCTGTCTCTTCGAGTCAAGGAAAATAATCATCATTTACTTTATTTATTTTTTTTAACTATCGAACTGTTAATTGATGGCTCGGAGAGGTGTACAAGAAAAATGAAAGAGACATAACCGACACGTGGGGCCCAAGTGTTAATTAGAGAGAGGAAAACTTGAGGCACTAGTTATTTTTCTTTGTCCTTTAAAATAATAAATTCCAATTTACGTTTATATTTATCCCTAAAAGAATCCCTCGAATTTTTTTATATTTTATATTTTTTTTAGTGTAGCATTGAACTTGATCACAAAAATTATGGTATCACTACTCAAAGTTTTTCATATTGTACATTAATCTTTATGTTGATAAAATTAAGTAATTAATATTTTTTTAATACATATTTTTTTAAAATAATAATAATTAGACATAAACGAGTTTATCGCCGCATAAGGAAGAAAGAAGAAAAAGCGAGATATCTAGCCGTACTCAAGTGAATATTTTTAATAAATGCAATATAAAGAAGCATATGTCAAGGGATTAGGGTTGAAAACGGATCGGATGAACTCTGATCCGATCCGCATCCGTATCCGAAAAATAGCGAATCCGGATATTAATATCCAGATCCGTTCGGATCCGGATGCGAATCCAGATCTTTTTAAACGGATACGGATGCAAATATGAAAATGCAAATGGATGTGGATACGGTTGCGGATCCGGATCCGGATCCAAAAAAATTTACAAAGCGGATATCCGAATTCCCCCTTTGTGATATAGTTATTTTATGTATATATATATACTGGTTTGAGTCTCTAGATTTAACTTATCTAAATTATATAAAAAATAAAAGGTAAGATCAAGCTTTTAAATTTTGCCGAAATAACGGCGTCTTTTCGAAAATTTCGGTTTTCCGGACAAAAATGCACCAACGTTACAGTTTCAAACTATAAAAATGCATGACGCGTCATTTCTAAAATAACGCCATTATTTCGGCGAAAAAACGGAGGCAGGACGGTCTTTATACAATATTATATTATAGACGGTATTATACTTATACAGTCAGTTATTCAATCGAACTAAAACCAAACCACTAGAATTTAATGAAGTATATTATTGAATTATTCCTCAATTGTACAAATTTATATGCCTTGTGTACCAAAACAATTCTCTCTATGTACCAAAAGTCCAAAATAAATGTTCGCATATACACACCATTTTTCACCGAAAAAACGCCTCACCGTTAAATCAACCCCGGACCGTCATATCGAAAAAACGCATTTTAAAAGCTTGGGTAGGATAATAATTGTTATTTATTTTTTAAGAAAATTTGTCGATTGTAATTACGAATTATATGGTACAATTAATAGAGATGATAAATAATGATTAATGTTAATAATAATAGTATTAATTTATACATATTTCATATTGCTTTTGATAAAATGTTATAACGAGATTATTATTTTGCTACTTTAGTTTTATTTCTATTTGTTTGTTAATTTATAGATATTTGCTTAATTATTCGAAATATATCCGCATTCGTATTCGTATTCGACAATATCTAATTTGTATTCGTTTAACATCCGAACCGTATCCGTATCCGAGCATATCCGTATTTGTATTCGTATCCGAAAAAAATGCGGACGTGGATATGATTTGACCACTATCCAATCCGTATCCGATCCGTTTTCATCCCTACAAGGGATGTATATGTGTTATGAGGAGGGTTCTAGTGCCCACAATTTGAATGTCCCCAAATGTTCGAAAACTCATTTTTTAGTTATTTTTTCGAAATAGAAAATTTAAATTTTGAATCCAAACCGTCGATCTTATTTGATATAACGAGCGATAAATTTTCATATAAGTTTTATAAATTTTGAAGTTTATTTGATACTTGATCAAGAGGCTAAAATATGAACAGATTAGAATTAATCTATCATATTTAACTAGATTCGTCCAATATTCAATCTCTTGATCAAGTATCAAATAAACTTGAGAAATGCTAGAGTCCAATATATTGGACGGATGGGCTCCGTCCAATATTATCTTTTTCAGTTTTTAAATTTCAAATGACCGATCCGAACCGTTCAATATGTTCTCCATATTGAAAACTTATAAGAAACCAAATTTTACATTTTTTCTAAATTTTTTTATTTTTTTTTTGTATTTTAGAAAATCGTTGTTATTGGACGATCCATAATGTTTATATCAGAAATTTCAAAAATACCAAAAAAATAGTAAAAAATTTTGAAAAAATGTAAAAATTGGTTTATTGTAAGTTTTCAATATGGAGAACATATTAAGCGGTTCGGATCGGTCATTTGAAATTTAAAACCTGAAAACGATCGTATTGGATGGAGTCATCCATCCTATATATTGGACACTAGCATTTCTCAATAAACTTCAAAATTTATAAAAGTTATATGAAAATGCATCGCTAGTTATATCGAATAAGATCAACAGTTTGGATTTGAAGTTTGAATTTAATATTTTGTAAAAAGTAAACAAAAAAATGTGTTTTGGGGCATTTTGGGGCATTCAAATTGTGGACACCGGAACCCTCTTCATGTGTTATTATATTTGTCTATTAAATATAATATAAGTATGGACTGACTTTGTTTATAAGATACATCCAAATTCAACAGATATATTTATATATAAGCATACTTATATAATTAATAAAAAATAGAATTAAGAGGTATATGTTCATTAATTAGAATGGTAACAATAATACATAATAATTAAATCTTATACGAGCCAATGTCTTGAATTTCTTGAAAAATATTTTGTAACAGTTTTTTAATATTACATGTTGAAAAAATTGAAGTGGCGTTTTAGTATAAATTATATAGGAAATTTATATAATAATTATTATTATTTGCGCAAGCATTGAACTACATAAAAGATCTTAGATAATTTGAATAATTTGATATGATAATGTTTATAAGGTTATGATTTATTATTGTATCATGTAGTATTGATATCAAAGAGCCGATCTGGTCCAAAGACGAACTTTTTAGAATTTGATAGTGTTTGCCTCTAAATTCTGCTGTATAAAATCCTGGAATAAATAAATAAATTTTATTTCACAAATAAACCATAATCCATAACAACAGCAACCAAACAAAATAGCTCTGACAAACCATCACGATGCATGAGAGGAAAATGCAGAAATTCCTAAAAACGGACGATAAATTAATTAATTATGGGGAATGCCATTATGCGCCTGTGATATCCTTATAATTAATTATCAAAAAAGTCCTAAAAATAGAAATTTTGAAGCAGTTAAATTCTTCACATTATTTATGAGGAGCTATGCAAAATTTCATGTCAAATTGACCTATGTATGGGCACCAAATAATTTTTCTCAAATAAATGCACCTTAATTATCTTCAAAATTCGGTCAAATGGACGGGTCCATTACTGAAACAAATGGAGACAATCTGCAACGAAATTGGGTTAAAATGGAGAACATTTCGGTGGGCTTTTAAAACCGAAATTGAAATGAATTTTGGATCAAATTCAAGGCCCACAACAAATTAAACAAAGTCTCATTTCTACTTCCATTTTCTGGCGGCCCAATAAAACCCGATGGCCCAACAAACAAAATAATAGGTAAAGCGGGTTTAAATTAAGTTAAACGGATCCAGACCCGCTATTAAAACCAAACCCACTAGTCGAAAACAGACTTATGCGGTACTCATGCGACTAGACTCAACACGCCAACACGGCCGGACTCGACAGTAGCTACCTGATTCAACTGAGTCAAGTTTGGGGCTTGCCACGTGGCGCTTCCCTATTGGAGGGAGCCATTACCGTTTGAGACAAAAAATAGAGAGAGAGAGAGGATGGAGCTGTTACCTGTACGAGAGAACAGTTCCTCCGACGAAGACAAACGCTCAGCCACTCACTCAGGCCACCTCAGCTCAAATTGACTTCACCGTTGCACAGACGACGCCTCCACGATTCCAACGACACCAGACTCGATGGGATTTGAAGAAGAAATGACCTCAATTTGGAGATGGCAAGGCTCACTGCCTGCGAAAGAAATCGATGAATTGAGATGAAGGAATGCTAAAATCGAGCAATTGAATGGTAATGTAGTTTCTGAGAGGGGGAAATGACATGCCTGAGGAGACAATTACAAGCTTGAAGCTGTGCAGAGGCTAGTAGAATATCTCAGTCGCGAGCGACCATGGCGAGAGCACATGTATGTAGAAAGAAATCTTCAGATGTACATTAAATGCCGCATGAGGGATTTAAATCAACTTTGGAATGTGCTCAGATACGAGTGACAATGTACGAGACTGAGGAAACTCAAATCGCTTTCAACTGGAGACATCCAGTGAAAGAGGAAGAAGAGACAAGTTAAATAGCAAGAATGGAGAAGAGAAACGGTGGCTCCTTAGCCTACATTCTGAAAAGAATGTTCTAGCTCTGCACAAGGTACATACGCTTTGATGACTCAACAAAAGGTGGTACCACATTCCATCTCAATGAGAGCCATCTGATTAAAGAAAAATGTGAATCAAAGGCTCTGATGAAACCAAGCCTAGCGTGCTGAAAGATGCCACTCAACTTGGTGCATAAAGGAAGCACACCCACAAACTCAACAGGCACATCAGACCATCTATCCATGCTGCTGACCACATGGAGGGACTGATGAACATGTTGGTGATATCACTCAAAGTGACAAGTACAGATAAAGCTGTATGGCATCACAAAACTCCTCAAAGCGTCATAATACACCTAAAAGCACCCATGTGTGTATCATCTAATGGGGGACTGATAAATGGTTTTCATACATAGTATTTCAGCCATTTATAGGACTTAATTTTATGCATTTCATTGTAATTTCTGTTGTTTAACTGATAATTTAGGTTAGAACCTAGGTACTGCCATGTTTGCTCTGTTTTTGTACAGGATTAAAGATAAGCTACTCAAAAAGGCAAAATCTGCATCGATCGACGACCCACCAGCTTGATCGGCGACCCACCAGTTTGATTGGCGACCCACCAAGAGCATCAGCGGGTAGAAGAGAAAACTGGCGACTCAGAAGATTTCAGCGGGCCGCTAGGTTCGACAGTGGGCCGCTGGAAAGGAGGAAACGACAGCCAAATATAGACAGCCAGTTTTGTTAACTTCTCAACCACGTTCTGAGCTATTTCTGGAGCCTCCAATTGCACGTCCTTGACCTCTAGAGAATCGCCAATGCCTATTATAAAAGAAAGAAGCCTTGATGCCAGAAGGGATGCAATTTTGGAGGTTAATTGCAGCTAATTGAGACAGCCAACAGGATTGTCAGCGGGTCGCCAACACCATCAGCGGACCGCTGGAGAGTAGCAGAAGACATAGAGATAGAGTCCAAGTTACAATCTATTGTAATCTTTGATTCTTTCTCATGTTTTTGTTTATCTTTGATACCTTTTGGTTTTATTTGATAAGTTGTAGCGAGTAGATACTGATTAGGGGCCATGACAGTGAACCTTTTAGTTTATGATTAGATAATATACTTTTTAGTTAATTTCTTTGTTGCATGTTGTGTTTTATTTTCTTTCTTTAATATTTGATCTGATTGCTCGAATTGCTTAAGTTAGATTTGCTAGCATTCGTCAGGTATAGGCCTTGCTTGATTGTTTAATGGTTAAGTCCAAACCAAACTTAAGATATTTGATGCAATTGTACCAACTTGAAGGTTTGAACCGAGAGGCTCAAACCAGGACTAATAACGAGAGTTAGGTCCTTTCTAAGAGTGAAAACTCGAAGAATTCATTAGGTTAGAAAGGTATAAACTTATAGAAACTAGACCACGAAACGAAAGTTGAAATCTAGGTTTTATACGAAGGAGTTTGAGTTAATTGATCGTCAACCAGACTTAAAACGAGAGTTTGATATGTTAAACATCAACCAAACCCTATTCCTTACACAAAGCGACTTCTAAATTAACTAAATTGTTGAATCTGCACTAATCTTGACGGGCCGCTGAGTGAACCAGCGAGGTGGTCTATGCCCGCCAAGTAACCAGCGACCAGTCAATAGGATTAGCGATCTGAGTTCTTTCAGCGGGCCGCTACGAGAGTCAGCGGGCCGCTAGAACTGGAGTAAACTGAAGAATTAGCTTGCCTTAAGCCCCTAGTTTTAATTAATTGCGTTTTAATCCTCTTCAATTGTGATCTGTTAATTTATGATTTATTTTACTACAAGTTTTTGTTAATTTGTTACTGTGACCAATCAACTTTTAATGCTGTTCCTTTGATTTAGCAAATTAAATTGTATTAGAATCGAATAATCCAAACCGTCCTTGTGGTTCGACCCCGAAATACTTAGACGATTGTCATGCGCTTGCAACTTAATTTTGGTAGATTAGGGTATAAATTTAAAAGCAGGAAAATCCACATCAAGCTTTTTGGCGCCGTTGGAGGGGACGGTAGCTATAATTAGGTTTAAATTCAATTTTAGTTTGTTAAATTCCTTTTACCCTTCTTCACAAGATTCTGTTTCTTCAAATTTTAGGTGTGAACACTGGAAGGTGGACGTGGAAGGAAGAAGACCACCAGTGAAAGCAGCTCAGGTGCGAGGAAACCGAGACTTTGCGAAGGAGGAGTCTCTCAGCCTGACCTTCAACCAATCTCAGCGACCCGCCATTAACCCCAGCGGGCCGCCAAGAAGGTGACAGAAGGCAGAGGGAAGTCTGTTGCGACCTCATCGAGTCCACCACCTCTTCACATATACCAGAGACGAGGATGAGGGTCGATCAGCGATCCAGAACAGATGATACTTGACCCAGCAGACCGCCCATTCATCCAGCGGGCCGTTGACCTGGGTCCTGACACCATAGAGGACCCCAAAATCGAAGAATCCGACCTTACCGACATCGATGATATGGCTGGGAACGACAATGGAGACCAGTTGACTGAATTGGAGCACAGGGTGCTCGAGGAAATTCGAACAAAGGAGGCTGCCGCCCGTAATCGACCTTTGCGCGAAATGGGTGCACCCGCTGTGAACAATATCGGTCTTGGAGTCAACCCACCCAACCCCCAGCGTGCGAGGGACTTTACGTTTAACCCCGGAATGATCAATCTTGTTCAGCAAAATATGTTCGGGAGAGATTCGCATGAGGATGCCTGTAACATTTCAAAAAAAAATTTAGTTAATTTTTTTTTCTTTTTTGTTAGAAAATAAATATACACAAACAATGTGTTTTAATAAAAATTTCATGCATATTAAATAAATTCTTGCATAATGCATAATTATAATTTTCATTAGTATAGTTATGTCATAAAAATAATTTCTGCACTAACCATGTCATCAATAACATATTGGGTTCATTTTTAATTGCACCATATCTTTTACTCCCACTCACTCTCTCTCCCACTTTAATTATTATACAAACACATTCATTTCTCTTTCTTTTCCTTCTCTCCCAACCGTACAAGCTATAAGGAAAGGAAAGAAAATCAAAACCCATCTCTATTATTTTTCCACTTCTCTCCATAATTTCGGCCAACACAAATCCAATCACAAAAATTAGTAGAAAAATCTGAAAAATTCGGAAAAAATGAGAAATGGATAATAGAAGTCAAGAGATGAACATGCAAGTTGTTTATTTTCGATTTTGAGCCACTTTCATGTAAGTTTTTCTTTTTCAATTATTCATTTCGGTTTTCTAGTTGCATGGTTAGAAAATAGTGATTTTTGGTTGAATCTATAGTTCTTGTGACAAAAGACTAAAGTCTTAAAATTTTGTTGAAAGTAATCCGAAATTGTTATGGATTTTTGAGTGAATATAGCCTTTATAAACTATTTGTTTGAGGTTTATATGATATTTAGAGTTCATGACAATTTTTAAACCTTGCATGCAAACAAAAATGTATGATCTAGATTTTATTTAAGTTAAAAATAATTAATTTCCGATTTTTAAGTAAAAATTCAGATTTTGTGTTGAAAAATATGAGGATTTCGAATTTATTGATAATTTTTTTAGGTTTTTGGTTGTACATGATGCAATATTAATTTTCTTATGGTAATATGTGGGATTTGTAGTTACTTCAACTAATTTCTGAAATTTTATAAGTTTAGGGGTTTTTATGAAGATTTTGGGAATAATAATGCAAGTGATAACTTGTGAAAATGCATGCATGTTTGAGTGTGGTTTGAGCATTTAATCTTTTGCATAAATACTTCTTTTGATTCTTTTAAAATCTGGCCTTTTTGTTAAAGAGGTGAATTTTTAGGAAATTTTTTTGCATAAATTTACATTTTAGTACTTCATATTTATAAGTGCATGAAGTTATAACTTAGGAAATATATTTGCATATTTAAAGGGCTTGCATGCATAAAATACTATATGGTCAAATTTTGGACAGCAAGCAAACATTACATTATTCTTGAAATTTGACATGAAAAATAGAGTAGAATGACATTATGCATGGTGCTACTTAATATGGTTATATTGTAGATGCATTTGGACATGATTATTCATTGTTTTACAAGCTAACATGAAAGTTAGGAAGCAAATTATGTTCATTTTCAAATCTGGAATTTTTATTAAATTTAGGGAGTTTAAGGGCTTAATTTAGGATTTTGGTTAATTTTTAGATATAGGAGACGAGGATATCGGTGCGGGTGTTGCCGAGGAAGGAGACGAGTAGACGTGTTGGTGTTGTCTTTGTCAGGTGCGGATTTCACATGAATCTGAATTTTCATTACTAGAAATTAAATATTTTTTTTTATTCTTGCATTTTGAAGTCAATGAATTGCATCTTTTTATCATCTCAATTGACATGTTATAATTGTTATTTACTTGATTGGTATTTATATTCATGTTGAATGGTAAATCACTTGAAATTGTTGAAATGCATGTGTATGAATACTACTTGTTCGATATGTCAGATTTACATGTTTTCGTTCGGGACCGGCTAGCTACCGTGCCGCCGAATCGCTGTGTAGTTGAGCGCTCTTGCATAGGGTCCAGTATTCTCGAATCTAGACGGGGTATGGGTGGTAAATTGGAAATGACAAGTATGGTACTGTTTGTGACTTCTTATATGTTATGGATTGTTGTAAATGAAAGTGATTGACTAAGAACCAGCCCTTATATTATTGCATGTCCAAATAAAATGCCAACTTTTGTTATTACTTTAATGTTATCTGAATCGTATCTAATGTGATTGTTGGCATTCATTCTTTTCATATGCATTATGGATTAATACTGATTATTATTATTATTATTATTATTATTATTATTATTATTATTATTATTATTATTATTATTATTTGATGCTATTCTTTTTGCTGTATTTGATTCCTGAATGTGAAAGCTAAGATTCATGTGACTGGAACTGAATACCGCACTGAGAAATTTTATTTCTCACCGTTCCACTTTTTTTTGTGGGTTCCAGGTTTTGAGGCGGATTCCAGTGTTGGAGTCGAGCGAGAATAGGCCTTATTGTTATCATTATTATTATCACTGCTAGGTATCATGTATGGCCTCTATTTTGAGACTTGTGTACCACTTTTGTATGTATTATATTGGGTACGGTATGTACCGAGTCCATTACCACACTTATGTCATTTGTATGATTGATACTTCTATACTATTTTGCACACTTTGATGATATAGAACTTATTTCTATGCTTGTGATAATAGTAGTGATATAATATGTTATGTGGATGTGGTACCAATTGGGTATTCAATATGGGTAAATTGGTGTTGATTTTTGTTGTGGTATACATGTCGCATTACCATGGGCGTTGGGGTGTGACAATGCCAACCTACACTTAGAGGAGTTCTTACAATGTTGCATCCTCCTCAACTTTGACCAAGTTCGAGACGACACAATCCACCTTACCATCTTTCCTTTCACCCTAAGAGGATGTGCGAAGACTTGGCTTGCAGGTTTCAAGACCCATCCATTCGAGTCTTGGGACGAGCTAGCCAAGACGTTTTTGGAGAAGTTCTACCCTAGGGAGAAAACCGTCCAAATTGTTCGCAAGATCTACAACTTCAAACAAGAGAATGATGAGAGCCTTGAGGAGGCATGGGAGAGATTTAAGGATTTATAAAGGATTTGTCCACACCATGATCTAACTGAATCTAAATTGATAAGTTACTTTTATGACGGTTTGACTCATCTAACTCGTCAAAATGTTGACAATACTGTAGGTGCATCACTCTTGAACTTGGGAAGCGAAGTGACGATTGACTTGGTTGATAGAATGGCACGAGCACAAACCAACTACTCAACAAGTTCTCAAGGCCAAACTCGTGGAGTGCTCGAAGTGGACAAGAACACACACCTCCAATCTCAAATTGATGCTCTCACAACCATGCTCAAGAAGATAAATGAAAAGAAGCTACCCGCCGTGGTTCAAATTCATGCATGTCAACTTTGTGAGGAGGAAGGACATTTGGCTCCACAATGCCCTCGCCTTCATCAAAATGAGATCGAAGAGGAAGATGTGAATGCTATCAGCAATGGACCCTCCTTCTTTCCGAATGTAGGACAACGGGATAGACGTAACCATCCGGGGCTCTCCTACTCTAATCCCAATGGTGCGGCTAATCCCGGCGTCTACACAAACAAGGGAGGCAATCAACAAAATCAACCATCTCAGCACCGCATTCAGGTTGACAACTTCATGCGCGACCAAGGGATATGGAACAACAAAGTGTTTGTGGAGATCAACCGAATCGGCGAAGCCTTGGACCAAATTCTCAAAAATCAAAATTCGGTAGTGAACCAACCAGGCAATGGAGTGATGACAAAGACTGGCATGTTTCCGAGCCAACCAGAGCCCAATCCAAAGGTCGACGTTAATGCCATTACACTCAGGAGCGGCACGAACTACGACGGACCCGAAATGTCTGAAGAACCAGCCTCTGGACCATAATCAACGGACCGCCAGGTCAACCAGCGACCTGCTGAACCTGAGATGAGGTTGGTGTCAGAAGAGGGGATTTGTGCTGGTAGAGGCAGAACCAGCGGCCCGCCAGTTCTGATCCTGCCAGTCAAAAAGAGAAAGGCACGGCAGTCCAGCAGGCCGTATCTCGCGCCACTGTGCCCTATCCGCAGCGACTTGCCAAAGACAAGCAGAATAAAGAGTTCGGTAAGTTTTTGCTGGTCCTGAAGCAGCTCTCCATCACTATCCCATTCACGGATGCCTTGACACAAATGTCATCTTATGCTAAGTTCCTAAAAGATATACTTAGCAATAAGAAGAAGATCGACGAATGTCAAACGGTGGCCTTGACTGAAGAATGCAGCGCATTAATCTTGAACCAATTGCCACAAAAAATGAAGGATCCAGGCAAGTTCGCAATTCCATGCAAGATCGGAAGAGCGAGCATTAGAAGAGCATTGTGTGATTTGGGAGCTAGTGTGAGCCTCATGCCTAAGTCGATTTTCGACAAAATTGGAGTTGGAGAATTGCAACATACGAGGATGTCTCTCAAATTGGTCGACCGTTCCGTACGCTTCCCTCTCGGAGTTGTTGAGGACATATCGCTGCAGGTAGGTAACTTCTATGTCCCTTGTGATTTTGTTGTCGTAGATATGGAAGAGGATTTGGAGGTGCTGATCATCCTTGGACGACCTTTCCTTGCCACCGTTGGAGCTTTGATTGATGTGAAGAATGATAAGATGTCCTTGGAGATCGGGGATGAGAAGGTCGAGTTTCAAATCGACAAAGCCATGAAGATGCCCTCTCAACATGACTCAATCTTCATGGTTGAAGAACTCGACGAAATGGTGAAGGAGACAATCTTCAGTCAGATTCTTAAAGTGTATAATTTTTTCTCTGACACCGACGAAGAAATGGTAGAGGCAGACTGGATATTCAGCGCGATTTTGCAAGCAATAGAGCCTCAACCATCTTTCTGGCCACAAGCTAGCGGCCCGCAGGCCTCAGCAGCGGACCGCCAGGCGGTTTCAGTTCAGCTCAGGACTTCAGCAAAAACAGTGTTCAGTCTCCTTCTGTTCGGACCGAACAGAGTAGTATATGCTTGAAAAACATCATTCGATGCACGAGTGATAAGTTATGTATTCTAGAGTCCAAACCAAGGTGAAACCTGAACCCTAAGACGCTTTTTATACTGTTTGAAAATACAAAAAAAAACTTTACTTTAGATTTCTTTATTATTTTAATTAACCAAAATACAAAAAAAAAATACCTATTTTACTTCATTCTTAGCTTTTCTAAACCAACCACATAAAAATATTCCAGTCTAGATTTTGAGAAAGGATAAGTGCGGTACTCATAGATCCGTCCCTTGGGTTCGACCCTAAAGCTTAACTACAAATGACTAGTGAGGTTAGATCTAGGTTATAAATTTTATTTGATATACTTAGGCCATAAAGCCATTCATCAAATTGGCGTCGTTGTCAGGGACGGTATTGATATTGGATCCTTATTTAAGTATCAGGAGGCTAGACTTTTATTTTTCTTTTTGAACTCACGCTTTCTTCTCTTAATTTGCAGGACTGGCAAGTAATCCAAGGAGGAAGAAGTCCCCACCACCCAAGATCAGAAGTTATTTTCTCAGGAAGTTGACTGAAGATCCGGAGCTCGCCGACCCAGTAAATTCGACCCTCGGTTCGGACCGAACATATTCTATTCGGACCGAACAGGGACCCAAACAGAGAGGAGAATGCATTCAAATGGCCGAAGCGGTTGACGCAGAGGCTATTGCCCAGAAAAATGCGATTTGGAGGCCCTCCGCCTCCAACTTTAGCAAAAAGAGGCTCAACTCGCAGCAGATCAGACTCGTCGTGATGGTCAAAGACGAGAATTTGACGACGAGCATCGACGATGGACCAACGAAGATGAGGGGAGCGTCCACAACTCTGACAATGAAGATGAGGACAACCAAAATAGATCTCTTATGGAGTTTGGCGCCCAAAGGACAAGAGACATGGCCGGACCGGTGGTCATTTCAGGAATAGATGCAAACTACATTCAAATTGCCCCCGCCCATGTCACTCTTGTGCAACAAAATTCATTCTATGAAAATAAAAATGAGGACCCACATGCGTACTTGCAAACTTTCATTGATTACACTCGTTTGATTAAAATTAATGGGGTTCCTCAACAAGCCATAGACTTTTATTGTTTAGATTTTTCTCTCCGGGATAAGACAACAAATGGTACAAGACACTTCAAAAGGGTTCAATTAGGTCTTGGGATGCTATGGCACAAAATTACCTAGATAGGTATTTTCCTTTGGATAGGACGGTTGTAATTAGGAGAGAAATGAACAATTTTCAACAAAAAAAAAGATGAATCAATGAGGGATGCATGGGAACGGTTTAGGGACTTAGAAAATTCTTGCCCACATCATAGAATTCAAGAGTGGTTGGTGCTTAAGTCCTTTTACGATGGCCTATTTGATAATATCAAAATTAACATTGATTCTCTTTCAGGTGAAGCATTCTTGAGACTAGACGCAACGCGAGGGAGAGACTTGCTTGATCGGTGTGCAAGAAGTTATACTTGGTATCCATTCACAAATCACTGCTACTCAAGCAATTCAAGGCAACAAGTTTATAAAATTTCGACTAGAGACGCGAGGATTGTGGAGCTAGAAGCTCAACTTGCGGCATACCAATCAGCTCAAGGCACCTATCTCTACTCGAATCAATGCGGCGAGGAAGGACATGCATCTCTTGAATGTCCTCTTGCTAAAATTGATAACGGAGTGGCCCATGTGAATTCAATAAACGAAATCTTGATTGAATCAGCTAGTAATTTATACTTAAATTTAAATGAAATCATGATTAATCATAATGAAACAATTCTCTCAGACTTTTTTTTTTTTTAATTTCATGTTCATATTCTATCAGTGTTTCCAGATTAGAGGACTGGTCACTACTAAGATATTCGTCACAAATGTCCAAGCATAATTGCTTCGGCAAGCTGCTTTGAGATAATTTAATAATTCGACACAACTGTTATTTATTCGGTGTTGTTCTTCTACAAATTAAGATCACTAGATTTCATAGATGTGGTTCCCCCTCATCAGTAATTTATGGATTGTCTAAAATCTAGATAGAATATAATCAAAATAATTCTGAGGGAGTTATTAGCATAAAAAATGGTTAACATAAAATTTAAATCTATTAACCCCTCTCTAGGTGGATTGGATTCAACAACTACATTATGTTAATAAATTTAATTTCCATTATGCCCCTTCTTTAAATAAATTTAATTTACAATTATATATTAGCTATAGACGTGCTTAAAATAATTCAGTTGGCTTTTGAGGATTGGGAAAACATGCAGAGAAAGGCCATCAACTTTTACCATACTTTTGGTTCTCTCGCGTCTTAAATAAAGAGAAAGTGGGTTTGAATTGCAAGAGCTTCACTCTATTAGTTATGTTGGACACTAAACAATTAAATTACATTATGCCAATATGAATTCTCCTTAATTTCATTTTTTAGGCCTAGAATGCTTAGTGGGAGACAACAAATATTCTATTTCCTTTCTATATATTTTCTCCCCTTCCCTCTTCCATTTATTTTTTTCAGCAAGTTCAATAGTTGTAGATCTTTATAACATTATAATTTTTTTACAGATACAAGATCAAAGCTGTGGCTCCGTCACACCAATGCATTATCTATATTTCACAAATACTGCTAGTGTATTAAAATAATGCCATCATCTTCAATGATCTTTGATACTGTCTGGCACCATTCGGCAAGTTTTTCATTATCAGTATTGACTTTTAAATTAAACTAATCTTAAATCATAGAGAGAAATGCTCAAATCAAAGCAATATGTACAAAGGGTTCTATCAAATCTGACATCATCACAAATCAAGAAGTTCAAATAACCAATTCAAACTATTCAATGTAATCTTCATATTAAAATCTCATTGCCGACCAAATTTTATAATTTTTTTATAATTTTTTTGCTATTTTTTTGGAATTTTAGAGAACTCTTGATTTAATTAGTTATGAACTCTCCAATAACAATAGTTTTTAAAAATTACAAAAATACTTGTAAAATAAAAAATATATACAAAATTTGATCGGCAAAGAGATTTCATTATGAAGATTAACATATTGAGCAGGTTGGATCGGTCATTTGAGTTTTTTAATTTGAGGTCTAATCAGGTTTGATGGAACGATCCGTTAAATTGCTTTGACTAAAGTCAAACTCCATCATTAATATTTCTGCTATTTTTTTGTTTATATTATATAGATAAAAAATCATGTAAAGATCGAATTTCTACAAAGATGTGAAAAAATAACATGAAGTAAGCTTTAATAGTTACATTATAAAAATGGATTACATTGATTGAACCAATAAAGTCTCCTAATTTAAAAAATAGAAGTAATAATTGCCTGTGGTGTTGGGACTAACAAAAAATGTGCTTTATAATTATAAAAAGAGGTTATATAATAACCTACATCAAGCAAGGGCGTCCAACCTATCCTCAATAGGAATCAATTGACACTAGTTGTCAGATTATTTTTTCTAATTCTAAATTCTTAAAAACACTAAATATAATATTTTTTTTCCTAATGAAATTCCTCAATTTACATGGACGTACGTATCGTATCTGACAAAAAAATTTATGTTAAGTTAGGGCTTGCTGGATATTTTTATATGGAGTTGGAAACTATGAAGAAGACGGCCAAAATTTTATTTTAATTTGGATATATCAAATTACGGTCTTATATAACAATGTGAGCATCCATTTGGACACATCGTGAGAATGGTATAGAATATCAATAGTGACCACCATACTTAACCCAAAAAAGAGATGAAGCATAGGATTAGACCTGTCTAATGTTAGAAACAGAGGCGAAACAATGGTGTTTCGTTAACTATTTCGTTTCGGTGACGAAACTGATTTTTGTTTCGGTAATCGTTTCGCAGGGCTGAAACGGTCAAGATTTATGTAAATTACACTGCAACGAAACTATTCGTTGTTTCGTTGATCGTTTCGCTATACCGGACGAAACTATTTTCCTCTTTCGTTGATCGTTTCGCAGGGCCGAAACGAAACGGAATTACGTAATTCTTTGTCCGTTTGCAGCCCTACATAGGATGGAGATCCAATTGTTAGAACCAAAAGCATTTCACTGTAGCAGACACTATTCATTCTCTCATCCAGAATTGTGGTTTAGTAATATTATGAATCAAAATATCACAAATATAAGTATCATTAACAGTTTTTAACACTCATAATTCTTCTTATTATTATCAGCACTTGTTCTAAAAAAGACCAAAACATAACATGACAAATAAAAATCCTAAAAGTATAATTAAATAAAATTCTTACATATTTTCATCCTGAAAATATAATAAATCATTGATTGTCATAACGACAATACATGAATATAGTGAGTGCATCGGTCTCTCCAATGGGTCGACCGACAAGGGTCTCTTGGCATCGGTCCATGGGGTATTTGCTACGGATGTAATTGAAAGCCTTACAGCAACCGGGCCAAATTGCAAGCTCGAAGAAAGAAACTCTGCCCCTAGTTACAAGCGCATTTTTTACATAGTGTACACATGTTTTGCGACGGTCGACTTCGGTTAGATGTCGGAGGCACGCGACCTTTCCCTTAGACTCATATACAAACTTGGCAGGTTCTGGTCTGAAGGCTCCGATCGGTACGTTTTTGAAAGCGACCATATTTCCGGCATGTACCAAGGCAAAGAAGAGGAGCACAGCGGTCACTGTAGCAGTAGACATGGTCGCCATGAGATTCAAAGTCTAGAGAGCTTATTCTGTGTGCGGAAGCATTTGTTTCAGGTTGGTTTTATACTTGTTTGAGGTTCTGTAACTTGTGTTGGGAGTTTACTTAATTTGGGGGTTACTCGTGCCTAATTAGTGGGGGTTACTTAATGGAGAGTTTATTGAGAGCTTAATATGCTGGGGGTTTTTGTTTCTTAATTTGACTCATCGGTCGCTCTTAATTTCTCCATAGAAAAATGAAACTATTTCGATGAACAAGAAGTTTCAACATCAAAGTTATTTTTATAAATTGTCCTGAAAAATTCGATGCATATAAAATATTGAGAATCATATAAGATATTTTATAAAATTGAGATCATGAGGTCAGTGCCATTCCCATTGATCAAAGTAAATTTTGATTAGGTTACTTTTTTTATTAGGGATGGTGAGACTGATTTTATTGTCTCCGATCAAGAGAAATCTTGTAGGAAATGATGAAACCAGAATCGCCACCTCTAATAAAAAAAGGCAATCTTGATTAGGTTAAGCTATCTTGTTCACATTCCTGCTCCAAATCGAGCATGTTTTAGTCCTAAACCCTTTCTTTGAAGCATCTTGATAGTTAGCTCAAAGAATCATTTGTGAAGTGCTAATTATCATGTTCTTGAGGGCTATTGTGTAAAAGTAAATAGTAACGTCCTTGACTGATTGTTTCTGGTAAGAGTTTAGCCAAGAATAGCTTTCATTTCTTTGCCCTGGATGATGGTTAATTAGATCAATGCATCAGTAGCAAACTATAGAAAACAACATGGTCTTCTGTGCAAAAGTGCAGTACTACTCTTCTTTGTTCAATAGCTTGCTTGATTTCAACTGAGGCTTTAAAGAGAATTTGCATTTAATGAGAAATAATATAAATTAGGGGACTGAGTAACAAAAGTTACAACCCAGTTATTAGGACTTGTCAGATGTGAGAACACCATAGACATTCCTGTCAGATGAAAGGAAACTGTAATATTTGAAATTCATGCAACTGTCAGAACCTTCTTTGAGATATGGTCGAATTGTTTAGTTTCATTTGTGACTATTATTAATGCTTGTATAGTAGTACTAAGAATCTGAAAGATAATTTCTGTGAAATAGCTAAGCCAATGAGCAAGCCGTCAAAGACCATTGATTTATCTGTGCATATTTCCTTCAAAGTATATGCAAAAGTTATAGTACATAAATGATTAAATTAATTTCCAGGTGACAGAATGTGGTTTCTATATTTGATAGTAACTGTTGATTTAGCTCATGAATGATTATTGTTTATCCTTGAATAATAGTAAAAAAAATATATGAAGAGTAATTCCTATAAGGTATTAAGATCTGTGCTTTCTTCCGAAAATAACAGTGTGTTGACCATCAGAAATGGAATTTAAATGACCAATTTCTTCTCACTGGCATTAAAATTTAAATTATCCCGTTAAAAGTTAGGTGAACGCAAAACAAATTGAGTTGTGTATCCTCCTTTCATTACTTCCTAAATGATAAATGATCCTTTGAAATCATTAGTAGTTTATTGCTGTTAACTAGTACGACTCCAAGCTGAGTAAACGCGGTCCTTTATTAGTTCCTGATAATGAATAAGTGTGTATACATTGGTGGATGGCACGATACGAACCAAAGGATAGTCTTGAATATTTAAAAGATATAAGTCACACTGGATACACGTTTATATTAACTAGAGTTGGACATCGAGCTTCGCTCGATATATGAGTTCGTAATAAATTTAAAATTTAATATATATTTTTTCTAATTTATATATAAATATATAATACTACTTAGTTATTTTGTGATAAGTTATTTTGATTATAACCTATTTATAGCATTAATTTTATATATAGCCTATTTGTGTAAAATAAAAGTTACAATTTGTTGATTTGGTTTTTACTGAATATATAATATATAATCTATAAAATTTATTAAAGTCTTCTTTATTTGATATTCAGTGAAGAAAAAAATTTATTTTGTAAGAGATTTGATGTTTATCTATTTTCTTTTTTATATATATTGATATTAATATATTATTTTTTAACT
Source organism: Rhynchospora breviuscula (assembly GCA_027562975.1). Lineage (NCBI taxonomy): Eukaryota > Viridiplantae > Streptophyta > Magnoliopsida > Poales > Cyperaceae > Rhynchospora > Rhynchospora breviuscula. The sequence continues at coordinate 67,902,969 of CM050398.1, forward strand.
TTTGAATAATTTTGAAAAGGCTACCTGTTACAAACTTACAATGGCAAGCGGACAGATAGGTGACAATGGATAGTTTGGAATGGTCAATTTGTCACTGGGGAATTAATTTTGTACATAGGCTAGCGCACCTAATATTGCATCTTTTACTTGTGCGTGCGCACTCTCCAAAACTAATTAGCATTAACATCATTTACCGAGAGAAGCTAGATTTAATAGTCAAACCTGTCTAGCATACTCTTTTTCACATCGCTGATAAAATCCTATTGGCATTTCATCAAAAAAAAAAAAAAACATCGCTGATAAAAGAAGGCGCGTCAGATCGGAAACAAAAAATTTGGATGTGTGGTCTAGATGACGTGTCGCAAGGGGGGGCTAAACCAAAAGATTATATTAGAACATATATTTTTTTTTTATAAGTCAATGTCTATTCATTTTTCACGCCAATTATAAGAGAGGTTATGACTTTATGACCTATGAAGCATTATTTTTTATTTATTTATTATTTATTATTTTTTTTTTTATAAAGTGCAAATATTAAAGGGGTCGTTTGGATGTGTCCGGAATTTGGGGATTTTCCAATTCCGGGCATAAATTTTAATATAAACAATTCATCTCTCTCACAAAGTTACACACTTCCCAACGAAAATCCTTATTCCTTCCTAGGAATTGGCTATTCCTAACCCATCCAAACGACCCCAAAGATTGATGAGTTGCTAGTACCTTCATAAGGAGCCTTACACCCATTCCAATAGCCAGAACACAAAATTAAGAAATGATGTAAGACTGTCCATCCATTCTAATATTCTGAAAAATTGAGAATTGAGATTTTAATGCAAAAAAAAAGTAACGGTTTGAAATTAATAACCATATATGTGAATTATGCGCTGGAAGCCTGGAAAGAGGAAAAGAAGGAATAACAAATATAAACGGAAGTAAATAACATAAAATTTGCTGGTGAATTGATGACAGCGTAAATGGAAGTAAATGATAACTCTATATAAAGTCATAAATCTACCTTTCAAAATATACTGAATAATAATAACGCAAATAAAAAGCTTAAAATAAACAATATATTAGAAATCAGAAAAGGGGATGAATTTACCTTTCAAAATATACCTCAAGGTTATTGTAAAGAACTATACTCTCTTTGCACATTTATTAAATTCATTAAATATGACCGCATAGTAATAAAAAAATAACGACCAAAGGACCTAATAACGACTCGACATGAACAATTACGTCTCTTAGTCTTAGGTTCATATATTTAATTAATTACCAATTAAAATTAGGAAAAAACAATAACAATATATTACAAAACTCAAAATTATGTTTCTAACGCCTCGAATGTACATGTAGACAACGAATTGAATCATGCTTTTTTAGATTCTGAATAAACTGAATGGGCAAAAATAAATTAATTTCATTAAAATGAAAAGAGGTCTCTCAATCCTGTGTTCTCCCTCCCCTCCATGGAGAGAAAATATCTATTTATAACACAAACGAAAATTAAACTCAAAGACAGTGGTGGCTGCAATGGAGAAACGACGTAATTTGAGAAGAAGAAAAGAGCACCAGGTCGGTTTCTCCATTGCAGCCACCAGATCTTTCATTACCACCTTTCCCTTCTCAGGCTCCAGCCACCAAATTGCATCCGTTCCATATGTCTCTGCTGTTATCTTTCTCACATCCACTGGTCGTGAGCCCTATACACAATTTATAAACCTTTTTAACTTACTCACTGAATAATTGCACAGAAAAGTAGAATGAAATTTACCAGTAACTATTTTTTTTTCACTCAAAAAAAAAAGAAATTTACCGGTAACCTTAATTTACTTGGATTTAATTATCTAACAAAGCAACACATGGTATTGAGTAAACCTACCTTAGAATGACCTATAAGTTCTCCTGTTTTACTTAAAAAGTGACTACAAATAGAAATCCAATAATAACGCAGATTGTGCAATGGAAATCAGCAATGTCTAATTGAATATTAGTACACAGAGCCCACAAATGGTGGATCAGACACATGCACCAGCGACAAAGTTCACAAATGCAACGGCTGTCTCGATCGTTAGTTCCAATCACTACAGGAAACTAGAGCAATGGCATCGGCCTTCTAGCAATGGCATGAGTTCTTTATCAATTGCATCTGTAAAAACTGGATGCCTACAAAAAAAATATTTTTATGTCACTTGCATCAATTATTTTGATGCTAAGAAGAGCAATGGCATCAAAATAATTGATGCCATCATATTTTAGTCGATTGCATCGATTTTGTACCTGCAATTGATTTTTGGTTGTATCGACTTTTTACCTGCTAATAAATACTACTTTTTTTCCTTTTATAATTTTCTAGAAGTGATCTTCTTTTCAGTTGGACCGATAAAGTTTCTATTTATTTTTTTTATTCTGTTTCATGTCCTTTCTATCATGACCCACATGTCATTTGCATAAATAATAGCCCACCAAAATATTTCCAGTATTTTTACTTGTCTCTGATTACCCCCCCCCCCCCCCCCGAACATTTCACTTTCGCTCCAAAAATTTCACCGAGAATGGAATCTCCCTCTTTCCAAATTTCGCTCAAAAATTTTCACTAAACTGATCTTCTCTTTCTGCCAAAATTTTTTTGCTATCTGAAGCAACCCTCTCTCGCTTCTTTCTCAGTCTCTAACCCTAGAGAGTCGTTGTTGGCGCCGCATAGTATATTCACGCACGACACAATTAGTTCTTTCGCTGTACAGTGTGGTGTGAAGAACTCAAATCCAATGGAGGGAGACCCGAACGGGAACTCACCGGCGGTGGAGTCAACCGGAGAAGAAGGTGTTGCATTGATTTATTCACATGTAATTTCAAACACCCCTTCTCACTCTTTCCTCTTTTTGTCTATTGTCAGTACCTACCAGTACCAATTGATGCTTAATTCCAGTTTAGAAGATGAAATATTAACCAATACAGTATACAGGGTATGAGAATAGCTATATGCACAAGGCTATTCTAACTAATGTGGCCGTCTTCTCAGCCGATTTCCGACATCATAGATGGTTCTCTCTTTCTTTCTCTCTCTTTATATCTCTGTAATGATGCATTATTAATGCTCAGAATAGAAAAATATGGTGTGGTCTGATTATTTGATCAAGTCGTCTAAAGTTTTGGAAGACGAAACCAACATGAATCAAATTTGCAAAGCATTTCGGATGTCAAATGCGAATGGATTGCTGTCCTGTACAATATCCAACGATCGATTGGTTAAGATATGATGTCGTAAACTATGACATGATGGTCATGATACGCGTATCCTTTGTTGATGGTACCGTCGAGTGGGTCTACCGGCAAGGTGATGTTGAATGAACCTATCATGTCTAGAATGGTAACACTTTGTACTATTCTTTTTTTAGTTTGGGGGTTAGTGTGTTTAATATCTTGCGATGGTGTGATGCTGTACTTATTACTAAGGGTCGTTTGGATGGGCTAGGAATAGCCAATTCCTAGGAAGGAATAAGGATTTTCGTTGGGAAGTGTGTAACTTTGTGAGAGAGATGAAATTCCTAGGAATATGAAATTCCTAGGAATTGGCTATTCCTAGCCCATCCAAACGACCCCTTTAAGATATTGGGTTTCATGCAGATTCAACTAAGAGGCTTTATTGATGAGTCAGTAATGCTAAGCCAACTGTTCAGTGAAGTATGCCTCCTCAAATCACTCTATCACCGGTATATAATACCTCTGTACAATCAGTGGGTCGATACTGACCACAAGACCCTCAACTTTATCACAAAAATTTGCAACTCGGGTCATCTGAGGTGGTATAGGATAGTCTTTCTCTTTGAGGTATTATCGGAGCATGCCTTCTAAAATTATTAATATCCATTTGTTTCTTTCTTTCTTTGCTGCTCCTTTAAATATTCATCGCTATTTATCCCTTTACCTTCATTTGTTTGATTTTGGTCATGCTAGGTTAATCATTATTTTGATCTCGATTTCACAATAAGACATATACTTTTAGACTAAACTAAATTTCTAACTTTCTAACTTTCTTTATTGATAAAATAGAAACCTTATTTCTTCATATTTTATAGGGTGAAATATTGTTGATTATTTGAATTTCCTTTGCATAGGAGATGGACTCCTTTGTCACAGTAAAAACTTTATTGAATTAGGAGACATGGGTCATGCTGTTTGTTTGTGTCTCATATGACATTTCTCCTAAGCAATTATCCAAAGAGAAGGTTCTAGTTATCAGTAAGAGTTGGCCTTTGTTACACGCACTCACCAAATGTAAGTTTTGTTTAGCAATGTTAATTTGGCTTTTCAAGTCTTGTTGTAATACCAGATTAGCTTGTATCATATCCTGAGAAGTTCAATGGAAGTTTAGTAATAATTTTTTTTTCTATGTACAGTTGTCAAGTTCAATGGCAAAAAAAAAGAAGTGCATCAAATTGTTTGTCCCAAATGTTGTTTTCAACACTAATTATGCTGCATCAAATTGTTTGTCCCAAGTAGGGACTGGGATGTAATAGAGTTTAATAATTATTTTAGAGGTGATCTTACATGCTATTTCCTGTAGAAGTAGGGGCTGGTAAGTGAAAATAGACACCGAGTGCTGTAGATGTAAGTTTTTGTTATTATATCTTTCTAACATGAAATCTTAATTAATAATTCATGTTGGGATACAAAGGCATATATGGGGAAGGGTATTTTGGGAAAATCAATGAAGAAAATAGTGTTTCAGATTCAATTCATTTAGATTGTACATCTTGTTCTGATCAGACCAAATACTCCTTAATTAAGTCATAGTTTGTAGGTTCTGTACTATTAGATGCCTACTCACAAAAATGTTGAATTGTATTTCTGCTAAATAAATTCCTTTGTTGATATCATGTGTGAGTTACTGACACAAATTTTATATTCTCCCGATCTTTACTGGATTTAGAAAGAGGCATGGAAAGTGTTATATGCATTCATATTACCAGTAGTGTTGCGCATGATAATCCATACAAAATTCATGAAAGGGGCTGGTAAATTCTGACGGATGCACCATCGGACACACAGCTGAGAACTGGCACGGTTTATTGTGTTTTCAGAGATACAGAATTGTGCATGGTGGGCTACCAGTCACATAATTTGCAGAACCCGTTTCTTGCTGAAGCGATGGCATTGAAAGAAGCAATTGAATGTTTAATTAGCCATCCCATGGTAGATGCTGGAGATAAAAAAAATTCTTCTCAGATTGTCTCAAGCTGATAGAAACTCTGAGGGATGGCTATTTTGAAAATTTACAATTCTTTTCATGTATTTTACATTATGTCCGTAGGTACTTACAATTGTGGGTACTTTAGTTTTAGTTTCTTCTGTTATTTGGTTTTTGATTCACTGTTAGAAATTCTAGATGCAGGTTTTTCTTATTCTTACGAGGGGGGGGGGGGGGGTTTAAAATTAATTTCATGATGATGTAGACTTATTGTAGGTTACTTTTTTCTTTTCTTAATATTAAGCCTATGGTCAGTTCATAAAAAAAACAAAAACAAAAGAAAAGAAAAGGATGTATATGCATTCAGTATCTGGGATCCTTGACTTTCAATCATTTTGAGATTACTGTACAATCTTCTCAACTGCTATATTGACATCGTCAGAGACTGGAGAACTCCAGCGCATCCATGACCCGTTGCTGAGCACCAACTAATAGAACCCTTTCATAAATAGACCTTTAAGAAATATAATTAACTAGGGGACTCTATCCGTCGCGGCTTCGCCGCGACCTCTCCAAAACATAGTTTACTATAAGGTATTCGTGAGTGTAACATTTATTAGAACCGTATGTGTTTAATTTTTTGACAGTATATAAAATCAGAGAGAAATATGAAAGAAAACAACATAGTTTAAGAAAAGAAATGATAACGTAGAGCCCCATGAATTTTCTTGAAATCGAAACCGATGTCCCCGACATTTATGCTCCTTGGAAGAACTTGACACTCTACTATAATTTTATAAAAAAGAATAAAGAACATAATCAACTGTCTTAGATAACATACTAAATACAAAATTAGTAGAACTTGGCGTCTTAATAAATGACATAAGCATGCCTTTACTCTTGCACTCAGTATGTAAGACGAAAATAGAGGTGCACTAAAAGCATCAATGCATTTGTTGTTTATTATCTTAGGATAAAAGAATCACAAATGGAAGTCACATTGTAAAAACTTCTATAACCTTGCTAGTATGAAATAAACACAACCCTTGATTAAGATGCTGGCATACGTAGATACTATTTTCATCATAATTTCTTTTAGGATATGACAATTTTAAAATATTCTCTTACAAAGTAAATTATACAATGACACGTATTGTTATCAGCATCAGATACTGGTACAAAAATCAACTAAAAAGTTGGAGGAACAAAGAATATAATGACATACTTATAAGTAAACATCCTATTGGATTGAAATGCAAATCAATTCGGGAATTACATTAAAAAAAAAGTCAAAAGTTGCCTTACCTGATAAAAGTATGTAGAATATGGTACCAATGGGCTTAAATCAGGACTTCTGTCAGTTGTTATGAGTAACAGTTAGCTACAACAAAGAATCAAGAAACAAAGCAAGCCAAAGTTAAATTCCCAAATGATCATTAATTAATTAATGAATTAACTAAAAAAAATTGTAACTAATATACTTTATATTCATGCTGAGGTTTTACTTTAACATTATATAGTGATTCAAAATTTATATACTGGTAAGTATAGTATGCATTGGCTGGAACCAAGTTATTTATGTTATCATTGTTAATTACTGTCACATGGATACCTTTATCATTACTTTTCTATGTCATTAAATTCTACATAGAACTCTCTAATCATCATGAAATTACATTAACTCTTAACTTGTTGTCAGATAAGACACCAAGCTTTAAGCAACATGAAATATGACAAAGTTAGATGAAATTGAAGTTTTTTGCAAAAGTTAAACAATTAGAAAACTCTTTATACTGAGTTGTTTATCTATAGCACTCATGTAAATGAATCCCCAACCTAATTGTGAAATTCGATTTTTTTTTTCAACCCAATTTATTGCACTTTACCTAGACAAATGAAAATCAAAACATGAAACAAAAATAACTGCCAATAATGTACATGTTAACAATATAAACTCCCACAATAAAAGAAACCAAAAACAAAATTGAGGTAATAATTTTGAGCTGAAATAAAAAAAAAATTAGCAAACCTTCAAAGAGCCTTCACGAAATCAGATTAACAGAATGCTTCCTTCACTTTTTTTTGCTTCCTTCACTTTTTTTTGCTTCCCTCGCCTCTCCTATTGTCATATATCTAGCACCATCTTTGTAGAAATTATTAAAATCGTTACAAATGAGCTAAGGAATAAACTTAAAAAGGAACAATGCAATGCTGCCTTTAAAAAAGGAGAACATGGAACAATATCAAACTGGGTTGTTGTCTAAAGATACAGAAAAGGTAATAGAAGTTAGCTGCTCAATGCTCAGCACTTAGTAGTCAACTACATAGATGAGACGGAGAAAACAAACCAATGATAACCTGAAAGAGGCACAGACCAGCGACTTAAACAACGGTGAGACAATGTCGGAGGTCCCAAAGCTCACCTCCTTAGTATGCTCCATGATGTCTTCTTGCTTAGCACCTAAATGTACAACAATGAGAACCAAAGAAACAATCAGATCCTATGAATCAGAGCTAAATAAGGGATACAACAGAGACTCAATAAAGGCAAGACATAGTATCCTACAACACTGGTAAAATAAAGCAGAAAAAATACCTTATAAAACAAAATAAATACAAATGACCTAGAAGATTTAGCGACAGTAGCTCCCAAATGCTGAAATTTCCAAGCACACAACCTGCAAAAGAAATAAGAAGCTGAAGTTGGAGAAGAAAGGAGATATGGAAAGGAATATATGCCTAAAATCTATAAAGAGGAAGAATAATTAGAGAAACCAGAGAAAATAAGGGGACTAAGCTCATTGAAATAAAATAAAAGAGCACTAATTTTTAAGTACATATTTTTTTTTTTGTACCAACTACAACATATACCTTTTATGTCAAGTTTGTGAGAATGGAAAAGCAAGCAACAAGATTTATTTTGCGCAAAGCAAAGAAGAAAGTAACAAAGTAATTAACTGGGTTGTGATCGACCCTTGCATCACCACTACCTCGGAAGAAAATAATTCTAAACGATTAGGATTAGAATTTTAGCAGGCAAGAAACCTTGCAGAGACACCAACTCCCTGAAAAAGTACAATAAAATATGCCGATTATAAGGCAAACTGATTCAATCGATCATTAGTGATGCAGTCAAGCCTTAATTTATCCATTATTATCTCAAATAATCTTTGATCTTGCACTTATAATGAAGTTGTACTGAATCATTCTACAGTATGAACCATTAACAATACTAATCCAATCTAGCCTGACTTTTCCAATTAAAAATAAGGGAATCACATGCCAACATTCTAAGAGAGAGATCAATTCTATTTGTTGATTACTGACAACACCCAATACATAAAAGACAACAATTATCTTAGGTAAGCACCAAAAAAGAGTATATGTAACCAATTTGTAAGTTGCCGAGCATCAAGAAAGATCGTTGAATGCTCACACAACAAATAAAAATAATGTAGAGAGAAAGAGAATACCTTATTGCTTAAGCACTCAATCAAACTCTCTCGACTCAATTGCATGAAACTTTCTCTGCTTTTTGCATCTAAACAATCCAGTGGAGAAGAAATAGAAAAAGATCTATGCAAACAAAAATATCATCCCACTCAATATCACGGCCCAAAGACTAATTTACGTAGACACTATACAATTAAAAATTTAGAATAGATACTAAAGCAACAAAATATATTGTTGCTACAATCTGCCCAGGGGTATGAGAATTGACTAATGCTGTTGGTATGAAAACCTCATGAATCAATCAATTTCTTTGTCTAAATCCCTATTTAACATATCTCAGTTCAAAAAGCCCATTTAAAGTACCTCAAATCGTAGATCCCCTTCCCCTTGTTGCATTCCTCTAAAGAAGAACCTTCTAGCATCCAGGTCTCCCAGACATCAAAGCTATGACTGGCAAACACAAACTCCATTTTTCTATTTATCTGTGCACATGCAAAAATTTGGGAAGTAAGAATCATGTGAATTTTAATTCATTCAAGCAAACAATGACATTATGACATTTGGTAATACAGATAAATACAACGATAACATGAGTAAAAGATGCAAATAAAACAATTGATGCCCGCGGACCTTGTGGTAAAAGAGAAGCACAAAGCTGACGAAAATAATAATATTTTTTGAGAGGTGCTAAATACAAAATCAATATTTAGCAACCACTGCATAATACAAATGTAGAAACTCTACAATTCCTCACATTAAACTAAGAAAAGAAAAGGAGGTCTTACCTACAATAGTTTTCCTCCAGAAACAAAAGAACATAACCCAATGGTATCTTGGTAAGAATAGAGAAGAACAATACGGAGCTTAAGTACCAGCGGCAAGAAATTCACAAAACATATAAATGATATATAAAAAAAAAAAACTCACCTTGCTTATGAAAGTAACCAAGAACTGAGCAACATCAAGGAACCAACCTCCATCAGGAAACCTTTGCCGCTCCACATGTAATCCTGGCTGGTCCCTAGCACATAGTGAAATTACAAAACCATCCTTCAGAAGTGAAGACTTGCTCTTTCTTTACAAAACCCTCCTTTTAGCCTACTTCTCGTTAACTCCTCTGATTTACTGTTTTCTATACCAGTACCGAATTTGTAATGTAAAATTATGGAGTCCTTAATTTTCTAGAAAATTGACAAATCGTCAGTAGGTAGATTTTGCAATGAAAATGATATATCAAATATTATATTTGTCTTAATTTATATCATTGCTATGTATATACCTAAACAATTGTCTTTTGTTAAATGTCTATTTGCCCTATGTTTGCCTTTTTATACGTCAATTTGGTTTCTGTAAGTGTTGTCAGAGAGATATAGTATCATATTTTTAAGATCAAGTTTCGACTTTCAAACTGGCATATAATTATTAGATAAGATTTTTTTTTTTTGTCAAACTAAGAAGGTGATAATAAATTCAATGCTCATTTCATACAATCAATTGATTATAATTCCAGCCAAATCGATTTATTTAAACTAAAACATACATTAAGTTTGAAAATGAGAATTGTCATTTCAATTTGTTTACAATTATGACATGTGAGAGAGAGATTGGAGGGTAGACATTGCTCAAAAGTGCCACCTAATAAAGAAAATTGAAAAATTAGTGGAGTATAAGCACTCTTACTGATAATAGTGAATGAATTCTGCTTTGCATGTAAAACTCAGTAAAAAAATGAAGTTCCCGTAAGATGGATAAAAACCCATTGTACCTCAGAGAAACCTTCAAGATACAAAGGTGTTCTCACCATGTTTGTAAAGTTTTTCAATCCATTCCATATGAACACAATATGGACAATACGAAATTGGTTTATTCTCTTAAAAATTTCTATTTTAAGGAATATACCCGAACATTTTTCCTTCAGATTTTGCCAAAATTCAACAAAAATAAGGAAATACAAAAATACAAATTGCTTAATTATATTCAAATTAGAGGAGATGAGGTACCTTGCGTGAAGGAGAGAGGAAGGGCTTGTGAAAGGAAACGAAGTAAACACACGTGATAATGGAAACGAACATCAGAAAACACAACAAATCTGTAAGCACAACAACAAAATCAGACAAATAAAAGAAAAAAGAGACGCTGAAAGTTAGAAGATGAACACAATCCAGAAAGGAAGGGGGGAAAAAATACAAAGGAAGAGAGCGACAGACCTGAGAAGGAGGGAACCATCGCAAAATTGACAGCGTTTGAGCCTTTCAGAAACTGAAGAGGCAGAGAAAGGAGGCGATGAAGAGATAACTAATGTATAAACGGAGCTTGCCGATTTCTAGGGTTTTATGGTTTCAGACCGGAGAAGAGGAGGAGGAACATGAGGATGAAATGCGATCAAATTGACGACAAAATATGGGCATAAGGGTCAGTCCCTAGTTCTCGTCGCTAGACGGCGCACGGTGGACAAAATCCTAGGAAGTGAGATATGTACGGACTCCTCGTGGTGGGGAGAGCAAGGATCTTTGGTCGATTGTCATGGTTAACGTATGTACGCCGGGAGAGATCGGCGTAAAAAGAGAGGAAGAGAGAAAGAGAGGCGATCGATATGGTACAAAAGAGGGGAAATTCAGAGTCGGTACGGTAAGAAAGAGGGGAAAAGCATTAACCAGTGAGCTCTAAATAAAAGAGGATGCATGAATAGGTGTCCGAACCTCAATAACTGTAGGCTCTCTCTCCCAAATAAGAGAGGATGCATGCGCACGTGTCGACCGTCCGTAAAACCTCTCTCAAATCTGTCCGTACGATCATAATGGACGGTCCAGATACACCCGTTGTACCGTTGACCAATCCATAGCCACCGATCAGAGATCTGGAAATCCAACCATTCAATCAATGGATGGACGGACCAGATAATTCACAGGAAAAAAGAAAAAAAGTTACTGTTCATAGGGTCAAACTACCCCATTTAACTTTATATAGGTATAATATATGGCCTTAATATATTTTGTTCCAACAAAGAGACGCCATAAAAAGAAACATTTCATAAATGTCCTTGTTAAAGCTGGTTAAGTGGTTTGTTGTCTATTGAGATTTGATGAATGAATATTATTAATGCTGGTGGTTGCCAACTTGCCGATAAACCTTGATTAAATGTACCATGATCTTTTTTAGTTCAATTTGTTTTTCAATATCAAGCCCGTAGGCAATTTTTTTTAAGTTCCTTGTATGGTTAGTATTCGCTCAATAAAATTTCATTTCATTTTAATTAAATAATACTAATTAATGTACATATCATTGCCACAAAATATATTTCATGTGACAAGTTTATAAAGGAAAACTCATAAAATTAAAGTTTTTTATGCCATAAGAAAAATACTTGAAAAATTTTAATCAAATTGATTAGTATTTTAATAGTTGAAAATCATAAAAAATATCAAACTTGTTCTAGCTCATGTTTGTAGTGTTTTGCAAATATGTCATGTCGTGTTAACACGAATTTTCAACATGTCGTGTCGTGTTAAGTAAAGAAATTGGCTAACACAATACACACTATGACACGACACGTCTAACACGACGTGTTAAACTTGTCAAGCCATATTATAATTTATATTAATTTTTTTGCTAAAAATTTATTAAAAATTACTTAAAATAATTTTTAAAATAGAAAATATAATAAATTATTGAAATTTTTTTAACTTCATATATTAAAATAAAAATTAATGATTGAATAAAAAAATTATGAAAATAAATCATTAAATTTACAATATAAACTCAATATATTAGTAATATGAACAAGTTCATTGACAACAAAGATAATGTTTGAATGTTATTATATTTCAATTTAGACAGAGGAATGCTGGTGTCCAATATATTGCACGGATGAGTCTGTCTAATATGATAATTCTCTCGTTTCGAAGTTCAAACGATTGATCCAAACTATTCAATATGTTCTTCATATTGAAAACTTATAAAAAATCAATTTTTACATGTTTTCAAAAAATTTTATTATTTTTTTGGTATTTTTACATGTTGACTTGATTCGAGTTGGTAATATTCATAAATTTTTATAGTTGATTATAAAATTTTAATACTCATAAACGAAGTTGATAATACTATATGAAATAGAAATTTATTCGAGTTCAATTACCTCAAGTTATTACTGGACTTTTTTTAGTCGAGTTTGAATTAGCTCATAAGTTATGAGTTTTCTGGTCACCCCCAGTCGTGTCGTGTCGTTTTGAAAAACATTATTACTAGTTTGAATTGTGTTGTATCAATATGCATGCATGTCGTCTCATTTTGAAAAACATTATTACAAGTTCTCAATATTATGAGTTTTCTGCTCACCCTAGTCGTTTCAAATTTAAATGACCGATCCAAACCTTAGATTGAGTCTTTAAAATTATTAATTAAATAGTGATACTCTAAAAAAATTTCCATTGTTAAACAAAATTCAACTAAATTTTAAAATGATTTTTTAATTTCAATATTCAATTTTAAAAAAAGTATATTATCACAAAAAAGGGATTTTTAATTTAAAAATATAAGAGAATATATACATATCGTAAATAATTCATAAGATTAACTCTTATGTAACTATCTTATCGTTGTACTAATTTTATGAAAAAATATTTATATGAATATATTCTACATATGTTGCTCCATCTTCCTAGGTCATTTTTTTTTCATGTTAAAAAATTTCATCTTTCGTGTCAAAATTTTGGCTCACTTCTTTCCCGCCAAAAATTTCATTAGAAATTGATATTTAGTGTTATATAAATCCAACATGATTGTAATAAATAGTAAGAAACACAAAATTATAAGAGGAGTTTTTAGAAACACGAAATATACAGTAAGAAAATGAAAAATATAAAAATTGATGTCAAATAAGTTTTAAGTGTAAAGATTCAATCTAACGATTTAGATTAACGATTTGAATTTGAAAAAGTAGGATGAATCATGTTAGACATACAACAACCATCCTATACGTCGAATTTTAGCATTTCTCAATTCATTAAACTAATAAACTTACGGATTTTTTTCTCAAAATGAAAATGTAAAGTGAACTTACGTCGAATTGTATTTGAATAATCATAGCAATTGCCTCCGAATATTCTAGACATACGTTTTTATGATTGTAATCATGTAAAATTATAAGAGATGAGTGTCACCTATCAATTACAATTGGTAGAATTTTCGCTTCGTAGAATTTTAGGCGGCAGCAATTGCCCCCAAATCCATTTGCTTTACGTTTATTTATTTTCATTTCTCCCTTTTGCCCCTCTAGGGTTATCAGTTCTCTGTGTTCTCCTCCTCCGCCGTCAGAGAAAACTCTTTCTCTCTGGTCGACTCTTCGCCTATTTCCGATGAAAGTCAGCCCCAAGGCTATCCCATCGGAGTCTCCCGCGGTCGATCTCCCGCTCTCCGGTTCTGCTTCCACCATGGTCTCTCCGGCCGTCGCGGCGGCTGTGCCTTGTCATGTAAGATGCCCGACATCACCACCGTCAGCTACGCACAGGCTCTCGCTGGCGTGGTGCAGTCTACGAACAGTCTGGAATTACCATGTCGGACATAGAGAACATGGAGAAGGTATTCTCTGACACCGCCTCCATCGCCTTCTTTAGCTACTCCACTCCACCGAATTGCAACCGCAAACCGCAAACTTTCTCGGGGTTGTGCTTGATGGTAAACAATAGTTAAACTTGGCATTGTGAGATAAATTCTATGTTTTGCTGTACTTTTGAGTACTCCAACTCCACAATTTATAAAACTTTGAAAGTTCACATCATTATAGCACTTCTGTAAGCTATTTTGCTAGAAAATCTCGACCACTGTGAAAGTAAAAATTTTATATACAGAACAAAACGAAAAAATAATTTTAAAATGAACAGAAGGGGATAATTTTTTTTAATTGTAGCACAGTTCGAGCGGCAATCCTATTGCCGCTAGAGCTCAACCACCGAGCGGCAATAGCATTGCCGTTAGGAGGGTTTTAGCGGCAATAGAATTGCCGCTCGGACCGTTTTTTTTTTCTTTTTGCTGACAGATTCTTTTTCTTTTGTTTTTTGCGCCGAGTTAATACGGCAGATAGTCGTTTGTTTTTTTTTTGTTTTGTGCGTGTGTAGTGTTCAGCCGAGAGAGAGAACAGAGGAAGAGAGAAAGAAAGAAAGAGAGAAAGAAAGGAAGAGAAGAAGAGAAGAAGAGAGGAAGAGAAGGAGAGGAAGAAAGGAAGAGAAGGAGAGAAGGAGAGGAAGGAAGGAGAACGCCGGCCGGCTAAAGGAGAAGACGCGGGCGGCCAAAGGGAAGGAGGCGAGAAGCGGAAGGCGAAGGAGGAGACGTTTTTCGATTTCGACCGGCGAATGTAGGTTTATTTTAAAATATTTTTATTTAAATATTGAATGTTAGATTAAAATATAGTTAATATTTAATAGAAATTGTTAATGAAAAATGGTAGGAATATTTTTATTTTTTTAATTATTGTAGGAAAATTATTGATGAAAAATTGAATGGAAAAATGTATGTGAGAATAGTGTAGAGAATAGTGTAGGGAATTGATGAAAAATTGTATGGAAAAATTATATGAACAATGTGGATAAAAATAGTTGATGAGCAATATTTCTTAATATTTTTTATTTATTGTAGGGTAGGGAATTGTTAATGAAAAAATATATCGAAAATCGTATGGGAAATTGTAAAAAATCATACGGAAATTTGTTTGAAAAATTGTAAGAAATATGGACTTGTTAGAAAATTATAGGAAAAATTATGGAAATTATACGAAATTATGAAAAAAGAATTAGTTTATGGAAAAAAAATAATTAATGGTATTTATTGAATAAATTTATGGAAATTATTGAATAAATTTGTTTTTGGAAAAAAATAATTAATGAAATTTATTGAATAAATTTAATGGGAATTATTGAATAAATTTGTTTAAGGAAAAAAATTAGTTTACGTAGAAAATAATTAATGGAAATAATTATTGAATTGATTTGTTAATAAAAGTACATTTTTAATAAAAATTTTGAAAATTTTTAATAGAAATTGTCGATAGAAAAATTGTATGTAGAAAAATTAATTTATGGATATAAATTAGTACATTGATTTTTCCATAAATATATTAGTATATTGATTTTTTTAAAATTAACGTAGAATATAATGGATTATTGTATTTCAATCAGATGAGGTCTGGACCAGATGAGGCGGGTCCGTCCAGTTCTGTACCAAATGAGACGGGTCCGTCTAGTTCAGTACCCGGTGCCGCAAGAAGGGAGACAATTAAAAGATCTAGAAATCGCACAACTCGTCCAAATCGGTGGATTATAAATGTAACGGAACGTGTGGGAGATCCAGATACCGCTCCAGTACTGTATGTCCCGACATCGGATATGTTGATTTCATTCCCTATGGATGAGGTAAATATATTTTTAAAAAAAAAAAACATTTGTATTATATTTTATTTATTATTTATTATTTATAAAAATATTGAAATTTTTGTACAATTGAAGCGGGAAGAAAATCTCGCAATATGTGGGCTTAGAAGAGAATTGGCCAATGATAGGCGGATTGAAGGTCGGTTGAAGAACCTTGACTTGATTCACGTGTCTAAGGTTCCTAATGCCAATTTAGATGTGGTACTATTGAGGGCGTTGATAGAGTTTTGGCGTCCCGAAACGCATACGTTCCATTTTCCAATTGGTGAGATGACGGTCACTTTGGAGGTAATTTTTTCTGCAAATAATTTGACATTATTTATTTTTTATATTCATTACATAAAGGTTTTTTATTTGTATTTATTTCTCGTATTTAAAAATAATAAAATAAAAGAATCATTTTAATTTTAGGATGTCGCATTCATATATGGTTTGCCAACGGAGAGTTCTCTCGTGACTGGATCGACGAAGTCTACTGTTTGGACGGAAAAAGTTAAGAAATGGATATGTCCGGTATTTACAGTGGATGATTGGGCGAGGGAGCCTCGGTACGTGCCTGTATATAATATATAAATATTTATTTTTGACCATTTTTTTATTTATTGTTATCATTATATGTAAGTAATGTAATTACAGGACCGACTGCCATATGATGAAGCTGAAATTTTTGAAAAAAAAAATTAAGAACGGGCCACAGCCGGGAACGTCTGAGGAAGAGCTTGATCGCTACACTCGTGCCTTGTGTTTACACATGTTCGGCACAATTATGTTTTCTGACATGTCTCAAAACTGCGTTCCTGTGTACTATTTGAATCTCATTGAGGTATGAATAAATTATAAATTTTTTTATTAATCTGAGAAACTTAAAAAAAATGTTGAATAAGCTAAAAAAAATAATTCTATTGGCTAATTTCGTAACATGGTTCTCTAAATGAAGAAAGAAAGATCAATTGGGGTGGTGCAGTGATCGCAAGTCTGTATCGGGCCCTTGACCGTGCAGTCTTAAAATTTAAAAAGCCGTCTGGACCATGGTTGCTTCTCTTGTATTGGGCATGGTCATATCTTCATGTTTGCAGACCTGGCTTAGGAGAAGTGAAGGGACTAGGCCTGCCTGATTTATATTCTTGTCCGCCGTTTGCATGGTTAGTACAAACTTTTTTAAAATTTATTTTTATGATGAATTTATTATTTAGTAATTTCAGATTATTATTTGTATTTAATATTGTTGTATTGTTCTTGACTAAAGGAAATGGAATAACGCGCGAACATGGGCAAAAAACAACCATCGCGGAGCGGTGCAGTGTGCAAGGGATTCTTTGGTCTTGATGGAAGTTGGCGATGTCAACTGGCGGCCATATTCCGAGTATTTTACATTGATGCCATGACATGCGCAGGCTGGTTCATTATCATTTCATCTCAGATTGCCATGCATAAATTATTTTGAAGTTGGTTGGACATTTCCGGATCGTTGTAGGCATCAACATGGCTTAGTGCAGGCTATTCCTCCGCCTCTTCCTATTGTATGTTTCTTGATTTAAATTTTTTTATAATTGAAGTTATCATTTTATGTATGTGAATTAACAATTATTTTTGAATAGGCGTGGAACACGATGTACGCTCTGTACAGTTTTACCAATGCCTCATTTCAAAAAGGCGCAGACTGGAATAGCGTTTTTGGAACTTTAATCGCTATGTGGGATGAGGCTGTTTTACGGATGCGAGCTGAGAGCGTAGATCGAAAGCTGTGGTCTCATACAATTCAAAGGAATTATGCGAGGTACATGAGGGAGACAGGTGCAGCTGAGCTTCCTGTCAGCAGAGCTGAGGCGTATGCTCGCCGCCGTCAGCAGTCTATTAGTGAGCGACAGTATACTCCCATGACGCCCAAAGTACATGCACAGGTTTGTGTAATTCAGTCAGTGATTTATTTTTATAAATTTAGTAATTTGTTTATTTATCATAATTAATTCAGTTATCTAATTTTGTAAAAAAATTAAGTTTATTATGGATAAAAAAATTAATATTGTGATAAAAATACTGAATGAATAAAAACTTTATGCTTAATTATTTAATTAATTTAGTGATTTATGTAATGATCAGTTTATTTCAATATTGTAGGGAAAGAGCGCTCTCGGTACTGCAATGGAGGCCATTGGATTGCTTGCGAAGAAAGGTTTTAGACGGGTTGATAAAAAAATTCTTCGCAATTGTCGATCCCAATTAGAAAATGCATCGATGCCATTCCAATTGGATGACTTACTGCAGAATGAGGGATATTCTCAAAATATTGATGACATAGCAGATTCGGATACCGAGACTTCTGCTCCGGAGAATCCTGTGCAGCCTGAGAATCCTATGCAGCCTCAGGAGCCTGTGCAGCCTGACGAGCCTATGCAGCATGTATGTTAACATTAAATTAATTTTTATTACTTATTGTTTTACGTTATGTAACTGTTATATGGATGTTAATTAATCTCTTAACTTATTCAGTCTGAGTATCCGACTCCTAGCCAGTTCCAGGCATCTGGATCGACATCGACATCTCATTTTGCAGGTATGTCGTATGACCCCACTGGCATCTTTAGTTCCTTCATGCCACAGTTTGGTCAGCCTTATACCACGTTTGGTCAGCCACCATTTTCATACAAAGGACCATTTCCATACCCGCCCTACACATCATTCAGTACCCAGCCAGCATTTGGATACGACCCTGTATTCAGTACAGACCCACAGGGTACTAGTTCTGGGATCCCATCATTTTCTTCTCCGATTGGTAGTATGGGTGGGGTAGACTCCTTCAGTACTCTTTTACATACTGGCATGTCTCTAGATAGTCAGTATGGTTCATATGACCAGATTCAGGAGCCTGAGATGCATGGTGATGATGGAGACCAGGGTGATGACGGGGATGAGGGTCAGGATGATGACGGGGATGAGAGGGGTCAGGAGCAGGACATTCATATTCTTAGTCCATCTCTTGTTAGAGGACGAGATAAGAGGGCGATTAGAAAAGTAAACAGATTAACACTGTCAGGGAGAAAAAGACATTGATGGAGTTGTATTTTTATTATGTTGTTATTATGGACATGTCTTTTACTTTCTTTATTTGTTTGTATGATGCATAAAAATCGAAATGCAACGCATTACGACACGTAATTGAAATGAGACATAACAATCGAAATGCAACGCATTACGACATAAATATCATAAAAATTATATACTTGAAATATCATATTAATTTACTATGTATTTTTTTGAAAGAAAAATTCCGGTTCCAACAAACAATATAAAATATTATATTAATTTATCATGTATTTTTTTAAAAAAAATTCCGGTTCGAACAAACAACAAACAATACAAAATATCATGTTAATTATACAATTACAATTAAAAAAGTGAAAGAATTACAATTTCATAAATTTATAAAAAATACCATACCATTTCTTACTATTGTTCTTTAAAAAATAAATACTTAATTATTTCATCTCAAAAATATAATAATATATATTGTTCTTTATATAATAAATACTTAATTATTTCATCTAAAAAATATAATAATATATCAACTTAAAAAAAACTGTAAAAGTAAAAAAGCTAAAAGCAAAAAAAACAGTAAAAAAAAACTGCGCAAAAAACAAAAGAAAAAAAATCTGTTAGCGAAAAGAAAAAAAAAACGGTCCGAGCGGCAATCCTATTGCCGCTAGAGCCCTCCTAGCGGCAATGCTATTGCCGCTCGGTGGTTGAACTCTAGTGGCAATAGGTTTGCCGCTCGAACTGTGCTACAATTAAAAAAAATTATCCCCTTCTGTTCATTTTAAAATTGTTTTTTCGTTTTGTTCTGTATATAAAATTTTTCCACTGTGAAACCACCTTGCTATTTAAGTTTTGGCCCAAGGATTTTGATGCTAGTGTACTACATTCAGTAGCACTGCAAATGTTGTACTGAGGAAATTAAACAGTACCCAAAAAAGTTAACTATGTTGTTTCGAATGCAGGGTCATTGTCCGAATTGTGGAACAGAGAACCTCTCCTTCCAAGTCACGCCTGATTACTGTACCTGAACTTGCAGAGGCTTGATTGAAGGTACAAGTTACCTTTGAATTTATTTATCTTATTGTACTACAATTTTTTTTTACATGGCTTGATTTGTTTAGAGCCACTTTCTGTTTTCTCTTTGTTTATTTGGTTAGATCCTGTGATCAAGGGATAAATGAAATTAAATATTGATCTATTGTCAAAGAAAACAACATAATTCTAATGGATTGATATAGTTTGGTCAGACCCAGTATGGGTAATACAGTAATACCCCAACTGGTGGGTACAGTACCAACCTGTTTGGTGATTCCTTATTTTATGGAAGTTCTTCTAACCTTTTTTAGATATTTTTTCTTCATATACAATGATAGCTGGTATAAGCCGTACTGTACAATGAAGGCAACCCTTCCAAATTAAGAACAGATACCGAAATAAACGAAGGCCAAGAGAAAAGATAATAAAGTGGTTGAGTAGCGAAATAACTGAAATATTAGTATTCATTAGTTATTAGTTATAACAAAAACGTGCTATCTGATTGTTCTGGCCTTCAAAAAGTGGTTGAGGGTCTTGAGGCCAGTGGAATATATTTCTTAGTCAAATTCTATTGAACTTGTTGAAACAATTAATGTTTCTAACATCACCTTTTATGTATTAGTCTGATAACTTTTTCTTTCCGATTTGAAGGTCATTCAATTGACGAGGTTGCTATGAGAGAAGGATTATCTTTATGCAAGTCTGGGTATGCCTTTTATTTGGATTATATGTTCACACTTTCAGAATTTTCAAACTGTAGCCTCCAAGACACTACTCAGATATGTTGTCCTCATTAATTGATTTTTACCAAATTTTATTTTCTACGACCTTGCTATATATGATATTCTATAGTTTTTGCTTAAGTGCTGCAGTTGTGTTTATCTATACACTTATTGCCATAAAAAATTGCTAATTTTAATAAGGGTTTGACAATGTCTTTTCAAATTGGACAAATTTTTTTTTTCATGGTAACAAATTGTCAAGATTCTCAAGTTTAACTCATTATCTAGGTATCCCCACTCTTAATAACACCCTAATTAAAGAGTATATTGAGTCTTGTTTTGGATTTTTCTTTTGTGATATATTGTCGTTGAGTTAGGTTGTCATGCGTGTGTATTAGTCAAGTGTGGTCTTGGTAGCTTAACTTTCAATCTAAGGCCATTTAAATTCTTGCAGATCGACACTCACAGTGATGGAGCACCATCATAAGACGTGAAGATTATGAAGTACCATCGAGTGATGATGGAGCTGTTTGTTTTAAATTTAGGTTGTTTGTGTTATTATGAAGTATAATATAATATTTGGATGTGGATTATATTTAAATATTTATGGATCACTTTTTCTTATGTATGGGATGCTATTTAATATTTGTACGGTAAATTTAATTGATTGTTTTATTGTTATATTTGTGATATAAAGTATATGGTAATTGTCATGAAATGTTATTATTGGATATTATTTGTTTTATATTCACCATAATTAAATTAATTGTAGACAATTATAGAGCTATTTTTTATCGACAAAATCATGCAATTGCATCGGTTAAATTCATGTTGAATGAAAAATATTACCTTGCCAAACTAATCGAATGCATCAGCTTGCTTGATGCAACTAGCATTCAACAACATCTAAAAGTCAGATGCCAATAGAAACAATGGCATCCGTTTAGTTGATGTAAAGGACATATGTTGCCATCCACTTGATTGATGCTAATAGAATCAATTACATCCATTTAGTGAATGCAAAGAATGAACTTTAGCATCCGTTTTAGTTTGATGCTAACAAAAATAGTAGCATCCGTTTTTTTGATGTAAAAAAAATATATTGTCATGTACTTAACTGATGCTAACGAAACCAATTGCATGCGCTCTTTGGATGCAAAACAACAAGCACTTGCATCAGGCATACAGATGCAACTGATAATTTCGGTTGCATCAGATTAATGCCCATGCTATTGAAGTACTGATGCTATTGAATCAGTAGCATCCATAGCAGTCGCACTAGAAAAAAGCTGATGCCACAGGTCTGTGGCATCGACAAACAGATGCAACTGACCTCGATAGCATCAGAGCGGCTTGATGCACTTGAAGCAGTTTCCTGTAGTGAATGGAGCCTTGCTCTTCTCCTTCTCGGCCATGGCGATTTCGCGCGAATCGAGGCAAACTGACCTGGTGCTCTTTTCTTCTCCTCAAATAGTATTTGGACAGTAACCTGTGAATATTCTTTCTTACAATTGATAGGATTTGATAGGACAAAACTCAAAAAGGAATGACCTCTGTTGTAGAAGCCAGAGACATATATATGGACATTAAATTAATGGTGTGTGCGAGAATAAATGAATAATGATCGTTTACAAATCAGTAATAATAGCTGACTGTTTACAAATCAATAATAATGATTTTTCAAATCGCACTATAAGGGAAACAATTCAATTGCTGCCAGGGAAATACAGTGTTGAAACACATTTAGTACCAGAAAAATAACGGCTGCATTAAAGATTTCCTTGATTTGTGCATAAATCAATAGATGTTACAGGAAAATTAAAATTTGGAAATTAAACTAAAGGGTCAACGAAATTACAGGAAAATTAAAGTTTGCTCCCATATATATATTATTTATCATATAAGAGGCCTCATCATATAAATGTACTAATTGCTAACAGAATAGCCAAACACAATTAAAATGAGTATAATTGAATCATTAAAATGCTCCTTAACATAATTTTGTACTTCGGGAAACTGATATGTTCATTTCATGGAAAGATGACATACATACACCCCCAAAAAGTATCATCAATAACCGTATCTCTCTCCTTACACCAAATATGCCTAGATTACATTTATTTTTTTAAAAATAATAAATTGCTGGCAGAAGATAAAAAAAGTAGCATAACAGAACAAATTTCCGTTCGATTAAATTTAAGTACATTAAGTCAATTTGTTTAAAAATCAAGTACAAACATATGTTAAAAATGAGAGATAACTGTGTTAAATTGAATAAATCCTACAATGATTAGAAGATGTAAGAAGGAATACTAAAAAATAATTAAAGAGAGATACATGTAGATGCATACAGTAAATCACAAAGGATGTGAAAATTTTAAATTCACCAATATCACTGTCAAATCAGATTTCCAGCCCTTGCACCTAAGAGCAATAGCCCACGCATTATTCAAACTTGAATTGAATAAAAAAATATAAAACTTTTGTATTCATAGTATAGTTGTGCTAAATTTGTCCAAGATAATTGCAAATAAAAAAGGAAGAAAACTCTCAAAATCCAGATAAACGATGTACAAAATTTAGTCCAAATTTGAGAAGAAAACTTAAGTCCTGGAAAGCATAAACAGAACCATATATCTAATTGAAAGTTACCATAGATCAGATGTTACAATAATCGTTGTGAAAAGTTGAGATTGGTGAGTGCCATCCCATAATTTGATTGGCTTCCATGGAGAATTTGAGCTGGCGCTCTTTTCTTCTCCTGGTCTCTCAAAATCACAATTATGTGCGGCCTCCATGGAGAAATTCACCTGGCGCTCCTTTTTCTTCTCCTCAAATAGAAATTGTTGCCAAGCTTTTGAAAATTACAATCGTTGCCAAAAATTAAAAACCTGTCGAAGGCCCGAAGCTGCTCACTGTTCCTAAATCGGGAGCGCTTCAGAGAGTCACTTGGATCTAGGGTTCGCCAATTTTGAAAGCCGCAAAAAGGAAGAAGCAGAGAGCCGCTTGCATGAGAAAGGTGGCAAACCACGAAGCATCCTTGGTTGCACGATGGCGGGATGTGCTACTTGATCCTGCCATATCCGAACACCGAAGAAGAGAAGAGGCTGCTGGGAACGGCGACGAAGAGGAGAGCCGATGCCTTTTTTTTTTTTTCCCTTAGTGCTGGTATGGACTTAGATGGAAAAGGGATGCGATATTTCTAAGGAAAAAATGTTCCATCTGCCAATTATACTGAAACGGGTTATTTGTTCCCTCTATCATACTCGGCACACCAACATATATAAAAACCACGTTGCACAAACATAATAATAAATCTCGATCCCACGTATTAGACACTTCCCGTGTCAATCGAAAATTAACCATTTGAAGTTCCGACACCCACGGGTCTTTATTTATAATACTGATGGCCTTAATAGTTTCGTGAGCTATGCTCAATTAAATGATGTTTGTTAGTTAAATTAGAGTCATGAAAAAAAAAACCCCAAATGTGGCACGGTTTAGGAATTGTAAAGCAAGAAAATGCTACCAGTTAATATCAAATAATGTCAGAAGTTACTGCCATCCCAAGCAATTCCGTGCCTGAACCTCTCGGTACCAGACCATCACTGAACTTTTCCAACCCAGTGGTTCACCCATTAAATTAGGTCGATGCAGCCTAAGCCAAGCACACCCGCGTGCGTGCTCTCCTCTCCATCATGATTCTAATATACCTAGCCCCACCGACTACGGCGAAGGCGATTGCCGGAAAGTAGAGATGCAATAATATAGGGACTAGATTGAAGATCAATTTTATACTGGCTCGGCTAAACCTTCGACCTTCCGGCCAGATGAAGGTGACGCAACATGAATGGAGACCACCATTGTTTTTTCCTTCACCTCATGATCTAACGGACCCAATCTCATCGTCAACAGCGGCCTACACCCGCCACACAAAACACGCGCCTACTCAAATCCAGTCAACGCCACCTCATCTCAGTGTGTTGACATGAACTAATACCAAAAAGACAAATAAGCAGAAACTTTGAAAAGTCATTAAAAAGAGTAGCACTACTTAGGAAACTCAGAAAAATTCATAAAATATCTAAAAATCAAAATAAACCAAACTTACTGATACTTTAATATAAAAATCTGCCAAAATAGTGACTTTTTATATTTTTTTTAAGTATTTTCATTATAAAATAAATTTTATTAAATTTTTGAAAAATAGTAAACTCACTAAATCTTTTTTAATAAAATTTCTAAAAGTAAAAATCTAAGTACTCTCAAAATAAAAACGATTTAAATGAGGATATTTCCAAAATCAAATATTTTGGATATAAGTACTTTCACAAATTTAAAAGAAAATTTTAAAAACCTAAAATTCAAAGCAAAGATAAAAGAAATTGTAAAAATGGTAATATCCAAAGAGAAACTTCAGAAAATTTAAAGTCAAAACTCGAAACCTGAAGACAATACCAAAACCTTTACATTTGAAGAAAAGCAAGCCCTTCACTGAAGATTGAAAATCGACCTCAAAGGACTCGAAATCAGATTTTTCACAAGTGGTCCAAAATAGCTCCGAGAAATTCAAATCCAAAACCTTTGTTTCCACAAGTGACCCAACTTCACTCAACGGTGCAGCTAGACCTTGTTGCAATTGATGAGCCAAATACCGCCCCTGCTCATAATTAGCAATGAGCCTGGCATCTTTACCAGCTTGCTGACTCATAACCGACTCTTGCCTTTCAGTTCTAGCACCATGTGGTGGCTCATGCCCACGCGCACGTTCCTCTTGTTGTCTATCACCTTCTATTCCCAAACTTATCTACAGCTCAAAACCGTAAACGTTAGCAACACATGAAAGAAAACAACCCGACCAATAACAACAACCCACTTAGCCCTACTCAAACAACCTATTGAGGTCTGGTTGGGGTCTTAACTTTGCTTTGATATCACTTTAGAACCTATCACACCCCACTGCCCCAGGCATGACAGATCCCGCCGTGACTACACGAGCCACATGTAGCCGCAAGACTTACCATCCTATTTCCATCTAATTTACCATGTATTTGATATACTTAAGGTAACAAATAATATCTCTGGACCAACAAATCATGCTTGTACATCACATAAATAAAAACTGCAACCTTCCCTCCCTTGTATTTACCAGCATCCAGCCATATAGGCACCCATTCCCTTCAGTTTATCCTAGCCAACACAACTCAAGCATTTACATAACATACAAGCACAAGTTCACATAGCAAAAAAATTACACACAGAACACAAAGCATAGCAAAACATGGCCATTACTTAGGCTTATCCTTTCCTACACTCGCACCCGGCTTCAACCTGGAACCCATGAAAAATGAAAACGTGAAAAATGGAACCATTTCTCAGTGTGGTATTTAGTTCCAGCCACGCATGAACCCGAAGCTTCATGTTGAGAAACTAAACACGCAACCGAAATACTTTAGAAAATAGCTTTGCATAATATAAGTTTTAGCCATAAAAACCTTTAAATCATTATGCAATGCATAGGCCAGCCAAACTGAGGTTAGGCAATCAAATAACATAAGAATACATAAAAGCCAGCCATGGTTTGGTCACCTAACCATGCAATCTATAAGACTGGTTCCATGCCAATCAAATTCTAAGCCATTCCAATACCATAGACCGTGATTCACCCTTGTCGGGGTGATCCATTAAATTGTACTAATGCTGAGGACATTTACCCCCTCAATCATGAGTCACGGAACATAAGCGCTTATCTCACGGCCCTTGGAATAGCGGTTCATGATGCCGTTTTCTAAAGATGCAAATGTCATTCATCACACAATAGTACAGCCTTACCATCTTACCAATTCAATTCAGCCAAGCAATAAGAAAACCATCCAATATGATAGTCATGTACTTAATAATTCCATCAGCATATCATCCTACGATCTGTCATATAGTATAACAATTCATATATGTAAAGCTAAATGATAAGTCATGCACAATCAACCATCAACATGTATAAATATAATAGCTTTTAGTTCTTTAACATAAATTTAGGGCTCAGGTGGAATCCACACCTTTACCTATCTACTGACTCACCGTTGCTTAGGCGTTGCCGCTGCCTCACTGCTCAGGTCCCTGCTTCGTGTCCTACGAAGTCTGGTTCACATATATAAAATCCGTAGGTTACAACTATGCATAACTGACACCTAACTCATGTTGTTTCATGGGCTAATCACCAAACCTGACATTAAGTCTTGGCTGGTTTGCGGTGGAAACATTGTTTCTATCCACACAGTCCTATTTTGCTCACTGCAACCACACCGTTGCTTGGCCATGCTGCTGTCCTAACATGCTCATTCATGCTACATGCTTTTGGCCTGTTATGGCATGGTCACAAGACCATGGTTTGCACCGCAACAACACCACGCTAGGGCCTAGTTCGGGTATGGCAGCCATGAATTGCAACCCATTACCCTGAGTTTCCTTGGCCTAGTTTGAGTGAATTATAGGCAGAACCATGCACTTTACCTTGCTCTCAATGCTTCCAGCCACTACTAGAATTTCGTTTATTTGTGTCGGAACCCCGACATATTCGAGTCGCTAAATCAAGTAGGGACGCAGAAAGAAAAAAGCGGGCTAGAGGACTTTTAAAAGGCGTCGGTAGGCGACATAGATTAATTAGGACGCATAAATATTCCAAAGAGAGACGCTCTCAAGTTCTGTATAGGGACGCGAATATGCTAGATTTAATTGGCGTCGGTATGCCGACACGTATAATAAGAGACGCATATTAATTGGGATGCTCAACTCCTTCGGACAGAGACGCTATTTTTATTTACAGGCGCGCGTAATCTAAATATAATTAGAGTCGCTAGTTGACACATATAATTGGGAACACTAATAAACAAATTAGTATATTTTTTAAATTAAAATTACTTGACGCATATAGGAAGATACATTTGATAAACATTGTTTTATTTTTTGCAGTGTACCAGTTTCAATACCACTCATTCACGGCATATATAAATCCAATACCCATATTCACGGCATACATAAACCCAATACCCGAATCTATTAACAAATAAACCACAAATACGTTTAGAGAGAATTGTTAATATTACATCCATCAATCAAGTAAATATTAAAAACAATATGCATCAAGTTCCTTCGCACCATCTTTTCCAAAGTGTAATAAATAGTCGTCATCAGTACCTAATAGACAAAAACAAAATGCAACAGGTGTTACATACGAAACAAAAAAGAAATGCATTGTTTTGAAGTTGTATAATTGTTCATAGAATTTAAGATAAAATAGGAGCAAAGAAAATTACAAAGTACAATGAGCATATGTTTGGTAGCTTTGGTGGACCATGTCGACACATTCCCATTATGAAAATGTTATATCAAGGAGCTCAATCAGTTCACCTTCTGACAAATTTCCAATCTGCAAATAAATCAAACCATAACTGAGGTTTCACATACACATTCTTATTGAAAACTCATTGGGTGTGTTTGGATAGGTCGGGAATAGAGAATAGGAATAAGAAATTTCGGTTTGCGTGCTTATTCTTATTCTTGTGCAAAACAAACGGTATAAGAATAAGGAATTTGGGCCCTTATTCCTATACTAACAAAACCATGGTATAAGAATAAGGAATATGGACAAGCACGCAAATCGAAATTCCTTATTCTTATACCCTATTCACGGCTTATTCCGTTGCATCCAAACACACCCATTATGTATTATCAGGTTCAATATTATCATGTTCAGAACAAATATGATTGTGGATTCCAATAAACACTTTGTTCATTATGTATTACAAGTTGCAGCTTGCAATTAGTACTTAGCTTAACAATTCAAAATTAAATGTTGCAACAATGACAAAAGTACTAGGATCCTCCTGTTATAATTAATATTATTAATTATTATTAATGTGGCCTATATGATTTAATCTGAACCATTTATTCTTAAAGGGTGCATTGATTTTGATGGAAAATCAATGGACCAGATTCATTCAATATTAGATCCCTTCAATTGCCTTAGATATAAATACTAATCTCCTGTTCAAAAGATGACACATTTTCATTGTTTTCGGCCATTAAAAATTCTGATAGGAGAGAGTAATAAAACGCCATAATTACCATCATTTGGCTAAGGTGAAATTGAAGAAGATCGGATATTCCGCCTATCGTCATGTCTGCCCTTCAGAATTGTAAGTTCTAACTTCTGATTAATTATTTTATGTGAAAATTCGTGACCTTGGCTGTCTAATTAAAAATATTATTATGACTATTTTTAAACGTCTATCATTTGGTATCGGAGCAGTACGATATTTTCATATAAAATAATACAGTAATTTTCGTATTTACTGGAATTTATTAGAATTTACTGAATCAATTGTGAATTTTTTTTTTTTTTTTTTTACTCTGTGTACGCAATTGGAGTTACAAACTATTACTGTCTTTGTTTATTATCTCCATTATTAACGCGCGCAACTGAGAGGAATTTCATGCGCTGTGTTTCTGCCCTATGATTTGGATTGCATACAAACAAGTAGGACATTTTTTATATCCAAACACAATCAGAGCCTTCTATTTTGACAACCACTCGCGACCTTTACGAATTTTTCTCCAATCTGTCTTTAATGGTTACCAATTGGGGAGGAGGAGTGCCTTTATGACTGATTTGTAGAGGATCTACTTACATGGCTATTCCTTATTTACTGTACGCGTTTTCGTTGTCCCTCACGTGATTGCTTCCGCTTGCAGTGGCTACTGAGATCTATTTTTGTGTTTGGTCCCCACTTATATTACGGATACCTTTTGCTAAAACAGGACCTATAAATTAATTTTGGAACGAGATACTATATTGGTTTCTCCTTTTCCTTAACGGTTCACTTTATTACCTATTTTCAATAACATAGGATTTATGATATGATTTTCAATAACATAGGATTTAAACCAATTCCTATATTAATATGAATATGATTTATTTAATTACTTAACCGTATATATTTTTGCATATAGTTTTTATATATGGCAATACTAAAGTTATATGGTTTTATATTATATATACTATGTAACCCAACGAAACTATATTATATATAATCTATCACCATATAAATTTACTTTTAATATTTGGTCGTTATCAATTTTAACAACTTTAATTGTGACTGCCATTTTATTAAAGGGAACTGTGTTTTACATTATGTCTATTGTCTATTGTATTACAATTATGTTATACTTTATTAAATTATAGATGTCAATTTTATCAACTTTAATTGTCAAATATAATTTATTAAATGAATTTCGACTTATGGTTCAATTTATTTCTGCCCAACGGTGATATAAATTGTAAATGATGGATCAACTATTAAACCTGAAATATTAATTGGAGTTTTATTATTTCAGATTAGTTAATTATTAGTCTCCTAATTATAGTTGATCTAATTTATTTAATTTTATATGTCTGTGGATTTTAGTTAATAGTAAGCATTTTATTTGTCATGAATTTGCAGCATTGAACAATATTAGTTCTCAAATGTCTGGAATAATATTATTGAATGGAACTAATTTTTCAACTTGGAAAGAGCAAATTGAGATATGTCTTGGTGTTCTTGAAATGGACCAAGCATTAAGTGTGGATAAACCTGAAAAACCAAAGGATGATGCTGCAGATGCTGCAAAAACTGCTTATGCCAAATGGGAGCGTTCTAATCGCATGTCTCTCATGATTATGAAAAGCACAATTTCTTTGGCGATTCGGGGAGGCATTCCTGAAAAGAATGCTGCAGGTGAACTTTTTACTGCTAAAGAATTTTTAGCCTCGGTTGAGGAGCAGTTTAAGAGTACATCAAAGGCTAATGCAAGTGCTCTCATAATGAAAATGCTCACTACCAAGTATAATGGGACTAGCGGTGTACGTGAACATATCATGATGATGAATGATATGGCCGCAAAATTAAATGGCATGGACATGGCAATTTCTGAAGGGTTTTTGGTTCATTTCATTATGACTTCTCTTCCTGCTCAGTTTGGTCCTTTCAAGATCAATTACAATACGCAGAAAGAGAAGTGGAAAATGAGCGAATTGATTGCCATGTGTGTTGAAGAAAAAGAAAGGATTAAGATTGAAAAACCTGATTTTGCACATGCTGCCATTGAAAGTCCAAAATCGAAGAAGAACAACGGTAAGGGTAAGAATAAGTGCGAAACATCTGGTGTTAACAAAGCAAGTACATCTGGTACAAAACGTGCTCCTAGGTGCAATCACTGTAAGAAACCCGGACACGTAAGGAAGGAATGTACCAAGTTCAGGGCATGGCTTGCCAAGAAGGGTAATGATTTAAATTATATGATTTGTGAATCTCTTTTAATTGATGTTCCCTTAAACACGTGGTGGGTTGACACTGGTGCCTCTGTGCACATTACGAACTCATTGCAAGGATTCCTTTCCGTGAGGATGCTGGAAAAGGGAGAAAGGAAACTTAAAGTTGCCAATGGATTAGAGGCTGAAGTGGAGGCCGTAGGAACTCTTCGTTTAGTCTTGAAGAGTGGCTTTATTCTCTATTTACATGATGTAGTTTATATTCCTAGTGTGATTAGGAATTTAATTTCTGTTTCTAGACTTGATACGTGTGGTTTTATGTTTCAGTTTGGAAATAATGAGTTGAGACTATATCATAACTCTAAGTTTGTTGGTTCTGGATTATTATGTGACAATCTATATAAATTATGTTTGGATTCTTCTTTTTCTGATTCTTTATTATCCCTGAATGTTAATTGTGTTGATCATAAACGTGGCACAAAGAGAAATCGTGATGTTGGATATTCTTCTAAATTATGGCATCGCAGATTGGGTCATATTTCAAGAGATAGAATGCAACGTCTCATTAAAAATGAAATTCTCCCAACATTAGATTTTTCTGATTTTGAAAACTGTGTTGAATGTGTTAAGGAAAAATTTGTTAAGGAAAATAAGAAAGGAGCCACTCGAAGTGGGGGACTATTGGAATTAATTCACACCGATATATGCGGTCCTTTTCCCACTCCGAGTCTCAACGGACACAAGTTATTCATTACTGTTATTGACGATTACTCACGCTATGCTTATGTATACTTAATTTCTGAAAAATCTAAGGCACTAGACAAATTTAAGATTTTTAAGGCTGAAGTTGAAAATCAGCATAATTTTAAAATTAAAGTAGTGCGATCAGATAGAGGCGGTGAGTATTATGGTAGACACACCGACTTGGGTCAAAGTCCAGGTCCATTTGCTTTGTTTCTTCAAGAAAGTGGTATTATTCATCAGTTCTCTATGCCAGGTGATCCTCGGTAAAATGGAGTGGCTGAAAGGCGTAATCGTACATTAATGGATATGGTACGAAGTATGATATGCAACACCACTTTACCAGAATTTTTGTGGTCTGAGGCTTTAAAAACAGCCACACATGTTCTCAATCGAGTTCCTAGTAAATCTATTCCAGCAACACCTTATGAATTGTGGACTGGAAGAAAACCGCAACTAGGATACTTACGTGTGTGGGGCTGTCCTGCTGAAGCAAAAGTCTACAATCCACAAATTAAGAAACTCGATTCCAAAACAGTTAGTTGTTCTTTCATAGGTTATCCAGAGAGGTCCAAAGGTTTTAGATTTTATTGTCCCTCGCATACCACTAGAATAGTTGAGACAAGACATGCAGTATTTTTTGAAAATGGCAACATTAGTGGGAGTAATGAAAAACGAACTATAAACCTCGATGAAGAAGACCAAATTTATGTTCCAACTTCGGTTATTTCGGAGGCTACAAGTTCTATTTCTCCATTATCACTAAATGAAGGTACTAATGTTAATAACGTTCCTAACAATGAAGAAGTACCTTTGCTGCCACAAGAACCTTTGCGCAAGTCTCAAAGGGAATGAAAATCTGCAATACCTGATGATTATGTTGTATACCTTACTGAAGAAGGTGGCGATATAGGTCATGGAGATGATCCTATCTCCTTTAAGGACGCCATGAAGAGTGATAAGTCATCTCAGTGGCTGGAAGCCATGAATGATGAGATGAACTCAATGCAACAAAATGATGTATGGGACCTTGTTGAGTTACCTAAAGGTGTTAAACCCGTAGGATGCAAATGGGTTTACAAAACTAAAACTGATTCTCATGGTAACATCGAAAGATACAAGGCCCGACTAGTTGCTAAAGGTTTTACACAACAAGAAGGTATACATTATGATAATACTTTTTCTCCTGTCTCAAAGAAAGATTCATTAAGAATTGTTTTAGCTTTTGTAGCTCATTATGATCTAGAGCTGCATCAAATGGACGTGAAAACTGCATTCCTTAATGGTGACTTGCATGAAGAAATTTTTATGAGACAACCTGAAGGTTTTGTTGTCAAAGGCAAGGAACATATGGGCTGCCGGTTGAAACGATCAATTTATGGGTTAAAGCAAGCTTCAAGGCAGTGGTATCTCAAGTTTGATGAAGTCATAACGGACTTTGGATTTAAAGAAAACACATTTGATCAATGCATATATCTCAAGGTTAGTGGGAGCAGATTTATTATTCTCGTTTTGTATGTGGATGACATTTTAATAGCGAGCAGTGATTTAGACATGTTGTACGAGACCAAACGTTTTCTTTCAACGAAATTTGAAATGAAGGATCTTGGTGAAGCCTCTTATGTTATAGGCATTGAAATTCACCGTGATCGGTCTCGTGGTCTCTTAGGTTTATCACAAAAGACATATATCGAGAAAATGCTCAAGCGCTATAAAATGCAAAATTGTTCTCCAAGTGTTGCTCCCATTTTCAAAGGTGACAAATTCAGCAAGGCTCAATGTCCCAAAACTGAATCAGAACGTAAGCAAATGGAAAAGAATGAGTATGCTTCGGTTGTTGGATGCTTAATGTATGCTCAAGTTTGCACACGTCCTGATATTGCGTTTATAGTTGGCATGCTAGGCCGATATCAATCAAATCCAGGTCTGGATCATTGGTGAGCTGCTAAGAAAGTTTTACGTTATTTGCAAGGGACTAAAGACTACATGCTTACTTACAGAAAGTCCGATAACCTTGAGGTCATTGGTTATTCAGATTCGGACTTTGCTGGATGTGTAGACACGAAGAAATCCACATCAGGATACATATTCATGCTTGCAGGGGGACCAATTTCATGGAAGAGTGCCAAACAGTCCTTAGTTGCATCTTCCACTATGCAAGCAGAATTTGTGGCGTGTTATGAAGCTACTGGTCAAGCAGTTTGGTTGAAGAATTTCATACCTGAACTTCAAGTAATTGAGAGTATTGCGAGACCACTCACGCTATTTTGTGACAATGAGGCTGCTGTTTTCTTTTCTAAAAACAACAAGTCCAGCGGTGCTAATAAGTGGATTGACATCAAGTATCTTGTTGTTAGAAAGAAAGTCAAGGATAATATTATTGTCATACAACACATCAATACAAGAGCTATGTTAGCTGATTCTCTAACAAAGGCACTACCACCTACTCTTTTCAAAGAGCATGTAGCCGGCATGGGTTTGATTAGTGACTTGTGATGTTGTAATGAACAATAATGTATTAATTAAGTTATGTATTGAAGCTTCATTTATGTATTTGATTGAATTTATAATGTTTGTTTATTTCTTATATTGCGCATTAATTTAATTTATATAAGCAAATATACTTATGTGGATCGAATGAATTTATTTAACCATATGTTGGAAAGAATACCATTCCTATAATTAATAGGGATCAAATAACAATAATAGTTATTTTGATTATATTAGTTTAGTTTGGTATTTCTAACTGAACAAGGTTTAAGTTTTATTGGCCAATTATGAATTTGTGCTTCATTATGATATTTTATAGACCAAGTGGGAGAATGTTATAATTAATATTATTAATTATTATTAATGTGGCCTATATGATTTAATCTGAACCATTTATTCTTAAAGGGTGCATTGATTTTGATGGAAAATCAATGGACCAGATTCATTCAATATTAGATCCCTTCAATTGCCTTAGATATAAATACTAATCTCCTGTTCAAAAGATGGCACCTTTTCATTGTTTTCGGCCATTAAAAATTCTGATAGGAGAGAGTAATAAAACGCCATAATTACCATCATTCTAACTTCTGATTAATTATTTTAAGTGAAAATTCGTGACCTTGGCTGTCTAATTAAAAATATTATTATGACTATTTTTAAACGTCTATCACCTCCAAGCTGCGCAATCCAAATCATTCTAGAAAGCTATTCTAACTAAATTCGATTCTAATTGCATAAATAAGGACAACTATAAAACAGTGAAATTGTGAAAGTACCTTGTCAGACTTTCAACTTCAAGCTTATTGATATAAGTTGCTCATACAACTGGTGTGAATTGAACTCGGGACTTGGTGTCACTACAATATCAACTAAATATTTGCTCTAATAATTTAAACCGATAAGGAAAAAAAACAAATTTCATGTTAAAAGATGAAACATGAAGTTACCTAATTAAGTCAGCGAGCAATATCAGGCTTGAATTTTATCTTTAATGTTTATGATTTGCACCACTTTGCCGTTTAGACCTTTGATAACAACTTGAACTACGGAGTACAGACTAACCCGAGTATAGGTTCAAAATCAAAATAATTGACAAAAAGGTCCGTTGATGAGAACAGTACTGTTTACATAAAGGTCCCTACAAGACCATGGTTAATACTAGTAGGCGACCTAATTAAGCTTGGTACCAACTGGTAACAAGTTTCTACACCCTTATAAGACCACACAAACCTTATCCCGTACTCACAACCACCACTAAGCTGGTTTAACAAAGAAATCAAGAGAATACACAGATGCCAATTTACTATGAACTGCTGATGCCAGCCTATCTTACCTTCCTTTAGAAATAAATTCACCCACAAAAATTAGGCATGCTTCACCTAATTTCATCATCATACTAGACAGAGGCACAGAGCCTAAGATACAGTAAATGACAAATTCTTTGTTAACTAATAAAGAAAGCCCCAAGCTTTTTAGTTTACTCATTATAGAGTGCATACTACAGAAATTCATACATTGCCCTATGCAACCAATCCTTCTGCCATAGCTGTTACTAGGAGGACACTACTAGAATCTGCAACATTTGAAATAAAATTATTGCTTGGAAGTGTACTTAGAATAGTTGAGAGAAATTAAAAGGACAGTATCACAAAATTGCCTCTCCGACCCTCCTAAGTTTCAACGAGTAACTAGCAAATTGATGGATAATTTGAGGAAATATCACAATAGTAAGAACAACGAAATCAAGGCCAGACTTGGCCTTCTTCTTCTTCCTCTTTGCTTTTACATCAGACGAAAATGAAAGCTATGATTACAAACCAAATTTGCAAGAGGGAAGAAGAAAGTAATGCATCCCGCATCGCTATTTTGCAAGAGAAAAAGAGAAAATTGAGAAATATATAAATAGATCTGATAATAAAGAAACCAATTTTAGACCTAACAACCAAAATCCAAAATCCCTTTGGTTCGATCAACTTACTGAGAAAAAGAGGAATTGAAGGTTGCGAGAGAAAAAAAGGAGATGCGAAATAGAGGAAGCAAATTGATAACAGAAACAAAGGAGACGTAGAAGAGAACTGCAGCGATTTTTATATTAACCTAAATCCCTTGAGCAATGATCCTTCAACAAAGATGGCAGCGATTTTTTGTCCTGGCGAAGAGATAGAAGAGACGAGCAGCGATTTATTTATGTAATCGTAGTGACTAAGGCAGCGATTTCAATTTCTTTTTTTTGGACGAGCAGCGATTTCAATTTCCATGGTTTAATTAGGCCGCGATTTTTTTTTTAATTCTACGGAGGGAATGAATGCAATTGTAGGCTGGTGAAATATAGTGACTGATATATATTTGAATTCTACATTTTTACAATTAAAAAATCAGTAACACTCTGGAATAGTTGGGGGGAATTATTTTTTGGATCTGGCGCCTAAATTTTTTTTGCGTGCGCTTATGTAATTAGCTAGTGCTATTATGGTTGAGGGGGAAAATATTTTTGGTCTGCCGCGTCATTTTGTTTTTTTGGCGAGTGCATTAAAGCAGTTAAATTGAGGGGTAAATTATTTTGGTTCTCGCGCATAATTTTTTTTTCTCGCGCGTTATATTTGGCGAGTGCATTAAGTAGATTGAGGATTTTCTAAAATAAAAAATATAGTTAAAAAAATTGAAAACAGTATATAAAATTTGATCTCCAAGAATATTTTATTATAAAAAAACAAATTGAGTGATTCAAATTAGCCACTTAATCTCGAAAATTGAGATCCAAATGCGTTTGACTCTAGCATTACTTTTTATTTATAAATAAAAATAATCTTGGAAATAATAAATATTAATTGAGATTTCAATTTTTATTTCTCACAATTTAGAAATCATACAATCATGTATCTTTCATTCCAAACTTTTTCCATCAATAGCCATGATTGTTTAACATTTTATATTCTAGATTTAAAATTAAAAGTTAATCAATTACATACTGCTAGCAAACATGCGCTAGTTATTAGTACAAACATCATGAAAATATTGACTCATATTATTCTAAATATAACGCTAACCAATATGCCTGTGTATTATTACAAGTACAACTCAAATATTTTACTAAAACACAATAGTAGTGTGAATGGTTTATATTTCACGAATAAATTTTTAATATGACTTTTATAAAGCATGTTTTAGATTTAGATTTATATTTAAAATTAAAAAGTAATATTTTAATATATCAAAATATAATAAATTCTAACAATTTATTTTTTTTTATTTTAAACTTTGTTTATATTTTTAATATTTTTAAAATATAAAAGATTAATAAGTCAAAAAGTAAAAATAGATAAAATCAAAGTTTTAAAAGCCAAACGAATTAGGATTTTGTATGAATTTATATTCGGTTGAATGTGTTGGAATTGTGTTCTAAAAAAAAGTTATCTTATAGTGATTACTTTTATATGTTATATTTATGAATTGGATGCTATTACATTTTGTTCCATGAGTTTATGTTCATATTTAAAAGTGTTCAAGAAGATGCTCTTGGTCTTCAACCGCATAACTCTAAATAAAACGAGTATATGGAAAGCTTCATATATTGAATAGACCTAATTGATAAAAATATTATTTAGATTGTGTTTGTGTCATTAATATTTTTTATCGTCTCACTAATTCTAAGATTGATATGATATATTTTTCACATAAGGAATATGCAATGTGATTATTATTAAAAGCCATTTAAAGCAAGTGGTGATAAAAATAATAGTTCTTTGTATATAATTTGTGTAGGAGGAAAATATATATGTCAATAGCTAATTGCCACTCATTAACTGAGGAATAATATTATAAAAGGTCCCTTGATAAAGTAAGATTATAAATGGATCCAATATAACTGAAGTGCAATTATAATTATATAATCAGATAATAAATTTTTTTTTAAATTACCTGATCCGCATAATGAAATCCTTCAGAATGACCCATTCATTTTTATGCCGCCAAATGCAAAAATTTCAATTATATCGTCGATTTTTTGGAAATATAATGCTATCGTTATTTCATGCTTGGTTGTTGTAGCATTATGCGTTTTGCTCCAAAACCCCGTTATAACGGTGTTATTTTAGTAAAATTTAATATTTTTTAGATATCACAATAAAAAGAAAAGAAAATTCGAAAAAATGTAAAATTTGGTCTCCAAGGGCATATAATATGGTGAACAACTTGAACAGTTCGGATTGACCGTTTGAAATTTGGATCTCAAAAAATAACTCGATGGAAAATCGATGGCACGCTAGCCTTTCTCATATATATATTTTAAATGGACGATAATATTTTAAATTTTAAAATTTAAAATAAAAAAATAAAGTGTGACATTTGTGGTACTAAAAAAATGTGGCGCTGGAACCTTACCCATATATATATATATTCAATCTAACTATATAGATATGATTCTAACTATGAAATGCTCATAAATTATTTTTTTAATTCATTTTGTGGTATTTTTCATAGTTAAATACAAAAAAAAATAAAAATCTTTTTAATTTTTAGAACATAACACACTTTGATTTATCTATTTTTGCATATAATGATGAAATTTTAGAAATTCCAAAAGAAATATAAAAAATTACCAAAAAAAATTTAAAAGTGATTTCCTAAGAGATTACAAGATGTAAATTGATTTGTGATGTAAATTTAAAAGTGATTTCCAATCTTGTAGAATGTATCGTAAATGTTGGATCACATTAAGTGTATTACATGAAGGATCAGTGCAATTAATTTTGTACTAAAAATATTATTAAATAATGTTATTGTACAACATGATGCGTAGGTCCCTTTTACATATTGAGCTTATCCATCAGATTTATTTAAAAAATAACAAATCTAAGTTAACTAATTTATATGCACTTATATAATTGTATGAATTTTTCATATAATTGTAAGTCGTGTATTAACTTATATTTTTATAAGAAGTTATTGAACCAGTAAGATTTAGTGAATTTATTGGCGCACACTCTTTCCCCCCAAAAATACAATTGTAAATTTGATTTCCCTCTCATTTCCCCGTTAATTAAATCCTTATTTCCCGTCTGCTTGGATTGACCGTTAATTTGAGTTTTTGATTTAGTAGCTGATATTGCAAGATTTGTTAGTGCTGTCAGCCATACGGTGAGCATCGCATCTACATAAAAATGTGTCAGATTTCCTTGTTATATATTATTTTTTTGTTTGCCATGTTAAAAAGACCTTTGATGGTACTGATGTATGAAATTCCATATCATTTATCTGTTTTAATTTGATTTGTGTCTTTCAGATAAAATCAAGCCTACTGATGTTGGGCTTGCAGAAGAGAGGCACTAGTAGTACGCACTTGGTGACAGCCTCGAACCGTGGTCCAACTTTTTCATGCTCCCTACCATTACTGACAACTTGAAAGTTAAATGTATCACTGTTCTTTTGAGGGTTAGTTATGGCAGAGGTCATTGAATTTGATATGAAATTCATATTTTGTCACTGATACTTTGAATTGTCTCAAATAACAGAAATTTTCAAGTAATTGCAATTATTTGTCTGTCATTTACAAAAGCTTTCCAAGAAGAATTTTGGAACTGGAAGCATATTTTAGTAGAGAAGAGAAACCCTAAAGCTCGTGGGAAGAACTGTAAGTAAGTTTTAGAAGTACTTCCTCTTGTGCTTATATTCTTCATAAAGATGATTATAGAGAATGTTTTGTATAAAAAACATGTGCTGGCAAGTAAATGTTGCGAATAGAGTCAAACATAAATTTTGGAATAAAATATAGTAATCATTTGACATTAAAGAGGTTAATTGATGCTTACAATGAATGGAACTTTATTGCAGGCTTGACAAGTAGTTCAAATGCTATCAGGTCATTCGCTTCACTATTTAACAGATCATCAGGGGAGGAAGTCGAGCAAGGCTATGAGTATTTCTATCAATAAGGTACTATGTTACTTAAGAATCAATTGTTCTACTGCAACAAAATGCCTTTATATTCATTTGTATAGGACCCTGAATTATTCTCTTAGTTTTTCATTGAAAAGAACATTGCTGCTTTTTCTTGTTATAGATATTTGGAGTCGGGATAGCTTACCTACCATTAGGCCTTATTTGCTCATTTGTAAGGCGTCTCAAGGTTCCATTTTTATCCTCGTATTAATCTTTTGTGGTTGTCTGCGCTTGTACTCATGTTTTTCTTTCTTGAATTCCTTAGGAGGTGACTGAGTTGGGGAAGAAAGCCAGAGAGCTTAAGAAAAATGTCCAGGCACTTAACCAGGAGGAGAGAAATGGTAAAAAAGATCAGAAATGGTGGCGGTTTAGGCAGTGGCGAGAAATGGAGGAAGAAGCCATGGATGTTTCAGGTGCAAATATATCAATGTCTCCCATGTAAATGAAATAATAAACAAATTATCAGTTCTGATGAATTTCTTTTCCCCATATTATATTCCTTTAGTTTTCTCTATATCATATTCATTGATTAGATTCTTTTTGTTTGTTTGTAATATAAAAATGATAGAATGTTATTGACACTGGTTCTATTTGTACATGTTTTTATTGTAATTTTATGTTCATGGATTTTGTGATATGTGAGATGAGCATTAAGAGAATACTGAAATGAGTTTGATGAGGAATAAGATTTTTTTTTTTTTTTAGGAAAGTTTGTGTGAATTACAAATAGCTGTGAATAATTAAAATCATAAGTATTAAATAGTGGTGGTACCAAATTGGTACCGGGAAGAATCGAATGGCTGTATAAATGTAATTGATGTGGCTATCAACAATTGCGTCGGTATGCTGACGTCTTTGATCTAATATACAGCAACGCACAAATACACTAATACATTGTGGGCCCTACTGAATTTTGACAATAAATTTTCTAGGTCGGTGAGCAAAAGCGTCGCCAAACCGACTAAAATAGAATGTGGGCCCCCTATATTCTGACAATATATTATCTGGGTCGCAGTTCAAAGGCGTCGCCATACCGACTATAATATATTGTGGGCCCCGATAAATTCGGACAATATATTATCTGGGTCGCTGACTAACGGCGTCGGTATATCGACATAGTAACTTTTAAATAGGGACGCGCTTACTGTCTGAATGAACCATCGGACAACAGGGCATGCGTCGTTATGCCGACACTGTTACAAACATAATTAGGGACGCGTTAAGTAATCCGTGTCCGCTCGACACAGATGTTTATTATTAGTGGCTAGAGTATCGGTGTCGCTTAGGCAACGTCTCTAGGTGGACGCAGAATGCCTTTCGTATCGGAATACGGACGCCTATTGGCGAAGCAAATAACTGACATTCTAGTAGTGAGCTATGCTACTATGATCCCAACTATGAAATTCACTATCTAAAACACTCAAACAATACTATAGGTGGTCAGTTTTGGGGTTGTTCATGGAAGATACGAAATTTACAGGGTATAGGGCTTATGGAAACAGCCTTAAGAGGTGGGAGAACATGTGTCAACAAGCCTCTCCTTCTCCCTAGTCAAGCAGCTGCTAGGTGGCTCAATTCTATCGGCTGGTCAATTGGCAACTTAGACTGTCCACTGGACACCTCCTTTGATCCTATCCACTGGACCTATCCATTAATACTACTCACTGGACATGTCCATTGGCTTATCTATTGGACACCTCCAATACTTGCTCCCTAGTTTGCTAAGTATCCTATGCACAATAGGAGAAGCGGCCTAAACACCATTCTGGCCTACGGTCTATAACCGGCAACCAATACATCACTCTTTGGCCTATCCAACAGCCATGTTTTGGGTCACCGCTACAGTTCATTTTCACAGCCAATTTCCCTATTTTCATGATGCATTAGAGGATATACAACACATGCAAGGCTATTTTGTGGCCAACCAACATCACAGCGTGACAAGCACCGCTACTAGCCACGCTTTACATGGTCAAAACACTGTCTGGCCATGGGCCAAAACTGCTGTATTTCACACAAACCCCCTCGATAAAGCTTGACAAGGAGTCTTGGAAACTCGCTTCGGAAAACCCATGCCTCAGAAATATGAAACCCAAACCAAAGAGCTTAAACCTTGATGATCCATTATTCCTCACATTACGGAAAAAACTCAGTATACGAGAAAAACCACAAGCATCTAACAATGGTAGTCAACCGAAACCTCTACAAGCCATGAATATCAGAGACTGCTATCCCTTACAATACAAAGTCCAAAAAAAATAATATAATAATAATATAATATCATAATAACACTTCATGATAGTAGTAATAATAAAAAAATATATAAATGCATGGTATGACCGCTAATTGCATATTTACAATTCCCTAATAGCTTACGACACATAATTCTTTGATTTTTCCGATTTAGAGGTGCTCCAAACTATATCGAAGGTAATTAATAGTGGGGACTTGCGCTTACTGAAAAGAAAGGACCCCTTCAAATAATAAACTCTCGTGAGAATTTAAGACCATACAGTTACCTCTCTTCAGGGTGGTATTAGTATCGGCCTCTTGAGGCTCACGAGGGGTATATGATCCGTAATTTTTTTGCTCCTTAATCTAAGACCGGATTTTCTTATTCTTTTGATCCTAGAGCCGCAAAAAAATACGAGATAGGAAGGTACAAGACAATCGACACTAGCGTTATATATAATTAATAATATTATCAATTGTAATTATAATAATCATGATAATTATAATTATATTTTAATTCTATTATAATAATAATGATAATTATCCTAACTATTATAATTTATTCAAAATTAATCAGTTCCAAATTAATAATATTGCAATGATCAATTCTAATGACAATAACGTAAGCCTATGATGATTAAAGATAATATGTAACAATTATTTTATAACGCTTGAGTGATACTCTTCATCCATATTTTAATAATGTGCACAAAAAAGGTATTATTTAGCGGAATTATTTTCCATCATTCCTATCATCCCTTTCACGCGTTTAATTTTTTCGATTTTTAAAAAATGTATTATCTTCCATTTTCGGAAGTCTAGGGGATGAGAGGATGAGTGCTAGGGGAGAATGATCGCAAGGGAGGATGAGCG
Source organism: Rhynchospora breviuscula (assembly GCA_027562975.1). NCBI lineage: Eukaryota > Viridiplantae > Streptophyta > Magnoliopsida > Poales > Cyperaceae > Rhynchospora > Rhynchospora breviuscula. The sequence goes on from CM050398.1 coordinate 67,946,406, forward strand.
CCAGGGATGAAAACAGAACGTTATTTCCAAAAAAAAAACAGTTATATTAAATAGAACAATTACTATATTAAATAGAACAAGAGAAAGTTTAATATGCACCATACTGCATAGGACTTTTTTATATACTGTGAACTTTTTCGGAGGTATTTTTGTAAATTGACAAATCTAATTTAACCAATCTAATCTACATATTGAAATCTCATAGCAAACCAAATTTTACGATTTTTTTTATTTTATTACTATTTTTATTTTTTAAAACATGCTATTATTGGAAACAAACTACTATTTACAAATATGTTTTAAAAAATTCGAAAAAAATAGTAAATTTTGGTTTATTATGAGATTTCAATATGTAGATTAGATTGGTTAAATTAAATTTGTCAATTTACAAAAATACCTCCGAAAAAATTCGTAGTGCATAGAAAGCTCTATACACTATGGTGTATATTAAACTTTCTCATAGAACAATTACTATATTAAATAGAACAGTTATATATATTAAGTAGAATATTTACTATATTAAATAGAACAGTTACTATATTAAATAGAATAGTTATATATATTAACTAGAACATTTACTATATTAAATAGAACAGTTATATATATTAACTAGAACAGTAACTATATTAAATATAACAGTTATATATATTAACTATAACAGTTACTATATTAACTAGAACATTTGTTTTCAGAACTAGAACAATTAGTAGGGAGAGAGTGGGACAGGGGGTAAGTGTGACGTTGAAGGAAGGTGGAGGGAATGAAACATAAGGAAGGGGGAAGGAGCGAAACATAGGGGAGGGAGGGATGAGCGCTGGATATCCAAAAACAAAAATTGTAGTTACGATAGATTTCCAAAAATGAAAAATGCATTTTCAAGGATGATGGGAGATGATGGAATCTGGGAATGATCCTTATCAGCACCGATTAGTTAGTTACACAAATAAAATAAAAGTAATCAATAATTTATTTATTTCTATCCATCATTAACCTCAACATATATATACCACACCCAACAACATTCACTAATCTTAGACTAGTACTAACTCTTTTCAATCACTAACCTAATCATTCTACTCTAACTTCAAAAAATACTAATCTTGTATCACTAACCCTACTAATCCTTGATATACCAAACGAAAGATGGGGTAATTTCTCTGTCCAGAGATGTAATGACACTCATTTGTGCCTTTGTTTCTTTGATTAATGTAATGCCTATGGTTTCTCATAAAAAAAAAATGGTGGTTTGCATAATTGCATTTATGTACTCTCTCTTGTGCTGCGAGTCTGCGACACACATGGCTTGCCTCTTATTCGAGAGAGAGAGAAAGATTGCACGTGGGAGAGATTGGAAAAAAAAAAGAGAGAGAGAGATTGCACGTGGAAGCTAGGTGGTCCACCAGGCAATAGTAATTAATCCGGAGACGTTATCTGGATTTAAAATTAAAAATTAAAACGTCGGATGTTAGGTGGGTCCCACCCGTCAGCGACACGTAGTTTGTGGAACGGAATTAATAAATGTACAGAACTATAGATATGAAAACTGTTGCAGTGTTGCGGAACTTGCAATCCAAGTCCATATCAGTTACGTAGACATAAACCGAGAAACTATTAACTTAAACCTTGCTTCTGAGCTTGAAAATTAATTGATATTTTTATTTGGTACTAATTACAGGATCCTTGCATCAATAAATTACGTTTAGAATTACACATCTATAAACCATGTAAAGGAGACTAACTAAAAAAAGGGGAAAAAAAAATGAAAGGAGACCGACTCCAGGATATTCCCAGTTTCCCTTTCGTCAAAAAGGCCTCTTTCATTTTTCTCAAAAATCGTAACTTAATTTGGTGGCCTATATGAGAATATGTGATGTAGTGACAGTGTGACACTGGCCCGGCCGAATGGATTAAACTTTGTATTTGCCCCTTAAGACTTCGCTATGTTCTCACAAGAAGGCATACAAAATTTTCAACATTGCAATAGAACTCTGCAATTAAGCTGCAAGTTTCTGAATACTTTGGAATAATTAAAACCGTTTATTCTTTATTAAGAACAAGTGGATGACGCAGGCATGGCATGGCCCCCAGGCCCAACTAGACGCTTTTGACGTTAAAGAACCCACCGTCAGATGGAAGCCCAACAAAAGTAAGACTCGGCTAGGTTAGTTGCCAATTCACATAAAAAAAAAAAAAAGGTTAGTTGCCAATGTTGCATTTGGAATTTAGGATGAATGCACGGACATCAAATTTAATCGATACCAAATGTTAAAATTTACAAATATACTGAAATTTTTCAATCGTTCAAGAAATGATAAATTCAAATTGTTTAAAAATTCATGTCAATATATGTATAATTATCCGTATATATAAGTTCTTAGTATTTATATAAATATATATAACATAAAATAAAATAATTCTAATACGAATAATGATAAATTATGTTCTCTTAATATTATTTAATTATATATCCGAATCATCCAAATTTATGTCTTCCTATCTAAAATTTATAATCTTAAATTTTAATTTTTTTATTAATTCAAACTGATATTTTGTTATAGCCTATTTCACTCAATTAGCTTCTTTTTAAAAAAAATTCCAACATTTATTTACTTTCATGTATGCATGTTCCGTTTATATATATCCAATAAGCAAATAATGAAATTAGACAACATCTGAAAATCAAGGTCAAGCAATATTTGACTCTTAAAAAGTTTTAAAAAAAAGCTAGTAATTAAAATTACAACAAAACAAAAAGTAAAGATCAAGTTGTTGGGTTTGCTTTTAAAGCCAAAGGGAATAAACAATTCTAACAGGTCAAATAAGCAACTTTGAAAACATGAACTTGCAGAACCAGCAGTGGAACGGTCCGTTCCAAACCTGGACCGGTCCGTTCCAATACACCAAAACTAAATCGTGAGCGGAAGTAGTGTTAACCAAACGGTTCGGTCCGATCCAGGCCGGTCCAAACCCCCACGGTCCACGGGTTATCCCAGGCCGGTCTAGCACGGGTTCACGGGACGGGTTATCACGGTCCAGCTCCCAAACCTTAGCCCAAACCCTTGATAGACCCGACCCTAGGTGAACCGGATGAGTAAAGGCGGGCCGGTCCGGTCCAAGGACGGTTTTTTCCAGATTTTAAATTTTTTCCCTTTTTCGTTGTTTTCATCTAAAAAATTTGTAAAATAAATATATAAAAATTTATTAAAATATATTATATTTATAGATAAAATAATTAAGTATAATTTTGTAGTCTATTTTGAATTTATTTTATTTTAAATTTGATTTGTAATTTTTAATGTTTTCTTTTTTTGTTGTTGATGGTTTGCATGACAAAAAATTGTAAAATATAAGTTATAAAAATCAGTTAAAATATATTATGTCTAATAATATATATAGAATAAATAAGTAATTGAACAAATTCAAATATAATTAATAATTAAAAAATTCAAATGCCACGGCTAAAAAAATACAAATTCAAATGTTTTAATTTACAACGGCTAAGTTCATAAAAAAAATTTGACAACGGCTAAAAAAATGTCACGTGTCGAGCTTTGGTTGGGCGCGAAAAACAGAGAGAGGGGGCTGTCGGGCGTGGTCTAGTGGTTGGACACGTGTCGAGGCAAGGTTGGACGCGAAAAACAGAGGCAAAGAGGGTCTGTGGTGGGGGACATGTGTCGAGGCGTGGTTGGGCGCGAAAACCAGAGAAGGGGAGGGAGCCAATAGGAGAGCGACGCGTGGCCCTGGCGTGTGTCATGTGGCTGGCTTTTTTTTAACAGGTTTTAATGCGGGTTTTCACGGCTTTAGGGCGGGTTTAAGGTCCTGTCCAGGCCGGTCCACAGGTTAGACATGACGGGTTTAAGGCGGGTCTATACTAAAATGGCGGCCTAAACTCGTGATAAACCCGACCCGGACCACCCCCTCGGTCCATCACGGTTCATGCACGGTCCGGGCCGGGTCTGGAAACAGGACAGGTTTATCCCGAGTCGGGTCTGACCCGCCGGGTTTGTGGTAAACACTAAGCGAAAGCTTACCTAATTCCATTGTTATGGCCTGAATCTTGGATCTCCTCGAGTTTTTAATGTCTTGTGATGTGTGTGCACCTTACACCTTCTGTTCAACGCGCCAAAGTCGGGAGAGAGGTCTTCTAAGAGAACAAGACACATCTTGGTACCCTTAGCCTTAACTTAGGACACCTTCTCAAGCTATTTGATGGAAGAATAGAGAGAGAGGTAGAAGATGACTGTTATCAACTCATGTATACAGCCAACAACGTGATTGTCTTGTCCCTTTGGGACCAACCCTTTTATATAGAGAGCAAATGACTTCTTGGCCTCCAAACAATGTTTATTTTATCCATCACAAAATAGCCAATGTTTCTAAATATAATCACTTATAAAAGGCATCACATCCCTGCATAAAATCTTGCTTTTATTCACAGCCACATTTAGCTTGTTACCATATAACTTAATGACTTGAAAACTAAAGCAGAATCAGTCCATCCAAAATATATTGTTTTCTAATCTGGCGCAGGATCTGAAACGGACCGTCCCAGAATACTAGAATGGGCCGTCCTAGAATTAGGACCGGCCGTTCCAACGCCCAGTTTTGGCCGAATAAACTTACACAAGCTACATGTGAATTGATGCTCCCTTAAGCGAGGAAACATGTGACTTCTAAGCAAAAAAATGACGTGTTGGTCCCGAAATTAAAGTCATATAGTTAACTTGCACCAACTCAGATAGGTACATAGCGCCATTATTTTTCTCGATTAAAAAAGTAGCACTGATTGATGGCACCATTGCAAACCATAATAAATGGGGTAATTAATTGCTAACAATAATAAATGTGGTCGATAGAGAACTTGCCTTTGCCTCAATAAAGCAAACCCAATCCTAAGCTAGTTTTCATGGTTATATGATACTTCAGAGATAGGGATGTGACTCATGTCGTACTCATATCATGTCACACAAAACATAGCATACTATATAGGAAGTAATTAATGAAAAATAGGAAGGAGAGCCAATAGCCTATATATATGTGACGATTTGCAATATAACTAAAATAGAATTATGAAATTTAAATTGTTTGACATATATATGAATTTATACAGCATTTTCAGATATTTATTTATATTAATTACTTAGCCTGTACGTGTGTCAGTTTCTACACTGAATGTTCAAACCAGAATAGGTTTTCTGGAACTCTTAGTACATGTACGGATGACACAAGAATTAAATTAAAATGTTAGGAATGAATTGGAGAGTTAGAACTCGTATATATTCGAATGCTTCTAATGTATAATTATTAATCAATTAGGGTCCCAGTTATGGATGAGAACAGAAGTGAAATATGATATCACATCTCAAATGGTTTAAGTACTGCAAAGTGAGGTAGATATAAAACAATGAGCTAGCTAGGGCTCATATGTTTTCACTAGCTGAAAGAGAACAAAGCTATACTTTTCTCTAAAAAAGAACAAAAAATTATCCAAAGTTCTTTGATTCTTTGGTTCCTCTAGCTAGCTAGGTGTATAGCTCCTTGACATAATTAAATGTGCAAGTTATCCACATTAGATATCGGTGAAGTTTCACTTTCGATCGTGTAGTGGATAATAACATCCACGATAATTATTCCAAATATATTAATTAAAAACTCTGGTGGACTTTGGCTTGAATGACATATGCCGTAGTACAATATATTCTTCCTCATTCTTTATGTAAGGGATTTAATAATGCTACTTATTTAATTAGTCGTTGGTGGTGCATAATTCTGTCATGAGAAGAAATCACAGTACAATTTTTTCCGCATCATTAATAATTTAAATTTTAACATCTAGAAGGAAATTCAACACATTATTATTATTTTTGTGTTATATTATTGTTTTAATTTTATGTCATCAGAGCTATTTGTTTCTCAAAGATAATAACATTGAATCTCATTGAGTAATTGATATCGTTATTATTCATTGGTATTTGGACCGTACTTGGCACTCAAATGACACTCAAACCATTAAATTATTCAATAGATTGCTATGTTTTCCAAGGATTTGGCTTTGCCGTCGTTTCTTCTCTTATTTTACAGGACTTTGATGATTTCTGGTGATGTTCGAGCTAGTAGAAGGTTTCCGGCACAAGACGAATGCTAGACGACTCATTCCTAGCACAAGAAGGCATTTTTCAGACTTCAACTCGGGCCGAGATGGATCCAACTCGGACCGAGTTACTGTAGCAACAGATCCATATACGCGCTTCTCCATCTCGGTCCGAGTTCACTCTATCTCGGTCCGAGTTGGACGCCGCCTTGACTCATATGGCAAGTTTTTATACAAGAAAGTTGATTGTTTTGGTAGATTTTCTTGCCCTGGCGCCCTAGACCTCTTTCCTTGTGCGTGGGACCAATATTTAAGGCTGCCTCTCAGCCTTAGAAAGATATCAAAGCCTCCATACCCTAATTCCACCCTTCCATGGGCGTTTTCTCTCTTCCACCATTGGAGATCATCAACCCTCGATTCCTTGAAGCGACGGCAGCAAGGAGACACGTGGGACAACCATCTTGCAACACCCCACTGCCTAGAGATCGTAGTTTGAAAGCATAAAGGAGTATTCGGTTTATTCTTCTATGTTTTTATCTCTTGATTTCATGGGCTTGTATCTTGTGATTTATACTCTTGCTATTGTGTGTTTTAATAATATGTTAGGCTAAATTTATGTAGTCTTAGGAGTAAGGTAGTAACTTAGGTTTGGATGTTGTGATTTGACTTGTTATTTTATAATATGTTTTGTTGACTTGATTTGTTGAGAATTATTATAATTGCTTGTTTGAATTGCTTGTGAATTCCTAATCATCTTCTAGTTGTACGGCCGCATCTAGTTAAGTCTAAGTTAGGATAAACAAGATTAGTTCAAATTAAGTATTTGGGATAAATCGTAGATCTGAAAGGGGAGGTTAGTTGACACCAAAAGTGTAATTTTTAGATAGTTCAAAAGACATCTAAATATCCCTAAGAAATCCAACAAACAAGTTTAGATTAGTTAACGCCTATACCAAAAGTTGTGGTTTAATTAGTCTAATTAGGTTAGGTTGTGATTAAGCCAGTTTCTAGTCCAACAAGCGAACGCTGAGGTTTAGTAAATCTAGGTTTAGCCAACAAACCCTAACTCAAGGCATAAAGTATCAAAATAAGACAAAACCACACACTTTCACTCTCAACTCGGACCGAGTTGAGGGTTGATCGCTTGAAAAACACCGTTCGATGCACGAAAGTGATAAGTTCTGTGTTCTAGAGTCCAAACCAAGGTGAAACCTGAACCCTAAGACGCTTTTTATATTGTTTAAAACCCCAAAACTATATTCTTTAGATTTCTTAATTATTTTAATTTGCAAAACACCCAAAAATATCTACTTATTTACATTGTTAATTAGTTACTTTAATTTCTTAGTATTTCTCACTTTATTTTACTGTCTAGCTTCTGAAAAATAACAAGTCCGGTATTCGAAAATCCGTCCTTTGGGTTCGACCCTAAGCTTAACTCCAAACGACTAGTGAGGTTAGGTCTAGGTACAAATTTATTTGATATCCTAGGGTTTAATTCCTTCATCAGTAATATTAGATTATTAATTAATAGTTTATGTTAACAGAAGTTAAGTTTTAGGTTCGAGAAGGCGCGATCCAAATGCAACTGCACAAGAACCGTGTCTCTTAGAATTAGTCAACATGAGGATCTCAGAACAAATTATCACACAATTAGATACAAGAGAACACAAGATTTAATGAGGTTTAGCACCAACTTTGTGCCTACATCCACCACACACATGCAAATTCTTTTTCTATTATTTTCTGTTAATGTCTAAGATACATTGTTTGAGGGAGAAGTAGAAGATAAATAGACAACAAATTACATAATTAAGATGACTAGCATTTTGGTGATAAAACTATTTTAAAAATTCCTATCTTTATTTTTCACTATGTTGTATGGGTACGGGTACGAGTACCGTACCCGGTACGGTTCGGGTACGGCGGTACAAAAATTTTCAAAAATCTCCGGTACGGATAGGGCGATATATATATATTATTTGAATATTTTATTGATCTATAATTATATTATATTATATTATATTATAAAATATAATGTGTATAGCATAATTTTGTTTAGCTAAGGCTTGGAGTTTGTACAAATAAATGACATAAACTTGGAGTTTATACAAATAGATGACATAAACACTAATATCAACATGTTGACTGTTGATCGTACCGGGTACGGGTACGGATACGGCTGATGTTTCCACATACCGGGATAACCTAGATTTTTCACAATTTCCTTCTCTTTTGTCACACACATCAGATCTCTTTTTATAAGGAAAGACACCAATTCCATGGACAATCTTCGTACCCGGAAGAATTTGACATATTTCTATTTTAAACTTGCCAAACATGCTAGGTCGGTGTATAATTCAGCTCGAATCACAGACAATTCGGTCCGAGTAGAACTCCAAAATATTTGGTCTTGACTCACCTACTCATTGTTCGGTCCAAACAGTGCTTGTATCGATCCAAATTATTTATATGAACCTCACGTTACATCATTCGTTCTACACATATGTAGACCTCCAACAGTTTATAATAAGAAGCTTAAACAAAGTTCAACTATTAATTACCACTAGTTCTTATCTTACAGCACCGCGGGCGGCTCCATCCATTCCATAAGCAAATGCTTATTAATTATTATTTGTATTAATTCTATAAGGAAATTGAGTCAGAATCTAGTTCAAACATACAACAAATGTTTTACTAAACTAAATATCTTTCCCGAGTTTTTCTGGCATCAAGTTTTGCATATATTTTTCTAAAAAAATTGCAAATAAGTAATTTTAGTACTTAAAACCAAATTAATCCACACATTCCACATGTCAAGAACCATGCAAGCTTCTAGAGTTTCCACTTTTTTTTCCCGACAAACCATCGAAAACCAGCAACCAATTCTCTCTCCATTCTAATTCTAACACTTTGTTTGGTTCGATGGTAGAGAATGGAAGAAAAAGAAAAATATAAAGAGGGAAAGAAAGAGATGTGATGAAAAGTAAAATAATAATAAAATATTTTTTGTTTGGATGAAAAATGAAGGGAAAGGAAAATTAATTTTCCTTTCCTCCGTATCTCTTGTTTGGATTGATTATTTCAGTGAAAGAAAAATATAAATTTTTGACTAATTTACCCCTGCAACCTTTACATAACTGAGCAAACAATCTCAACCAAGTTTGCATAATTCAAAAAATAAGCAACGCTAAAAAAAATGTACCATACATCATTTTGAAGCTAAATAAATATGCATCTCCGTTATTACTTTGTGAAACTAAATAAATAAACGAATCACTACGGAATTATATATAAAAAAAAAACGAGTATCAACGCCCAAAATTAAAGGCACTAAGGTCACGATGCTGCACCTAGCTTGGTGCTCTTTACGAGATACATAAAAAAAAAAAAAAGGGAAAGAGAAAACTACAGCCTACGGACTATGGAGATTGAACAAAAGGACAAAGACTATATGAAAGGAGGGAGAAGAGGGAGCCGCTGTCCAACACTAAAGACATCGCTCTAAAATTTTTCCTTTCCCTTCATTCTCCTCCGAATTGGAGAAGAAAATATTTTTATAGGAGGGGACCTATTAGAATGAAACACTTACCCCGCTCAAACTTTACTCTTCCTATTTCCTTCCAACCAAATAAGAAAAAATTCTAATTTCACCTCCGTTCTCTTTCCTTCCCACTCAGAAGGATCCAAACACAATGTAAAAATTTACTAGGAATGTTAATATATTCATCAGGAACGGATAAACCTCTAAATTATCTCAGTACGTGTCTCCATATTGGTATTTCGTCAAATTTTATATTTAATTAATTTCTTACGTGTCATGTATTGTGATGACATGGAAGAAGATCAATAATTTATCTTATAATTTTAAATTTTAACTACTAATGCAATAAAAAAAATTATAAGTGAATTAATGCCTCTCTTGTCCTTTAGGTAGGTCACTTGATTTAAGAAAGGCGATGGGCCTGTTGCTAGGAAACAAAGTGTTGACATTTTGTACACGAGATTTGCTAGGAAAATACATCAATGCTATTGAAAGCGTGGTTTTACAAAGGGAATAAAAAAGAAGCGTTGACAATTTTGTACACGAGATTTGCTTACTTTTATTAGCGACTTGGGCTCATTTTTGGCTCGTCCAAAATCTTTTGTGGTAATTATTATTATTCATTTCTATTTACTGTCATTATCTCATTTGGTGTTGCATCAGGTCCTTCGCGTAACTCATTAATTGTAGGATGGACAAGTCAAAATTTTTGTTATTTCCTCCAATTTTGATTAAATTAGTACAATTCACACTTTACACAACTTTGATTGACACTTTTCAATTGGCACTTAAAGAGTACAATGTTTGTTTATATGCCTACATAATTAAACAATATAAACTAGCAGTTAACAACTTTTAAGAGAACTTATGCTAAGGATTATATTTAGAAAACTAAGCGTTGGTATTTATGTTTGAGCAATCACTCGACGATTATTTTGATAATTTTTGACAAACTTAAAAAATAATAAAATTTAAAATCCAACACCGTAGGGATGATTTATATACACAGTAATCATACCATGTCTATAAACAATTTTTTGATAAGGGAATATACATTTTACTATTTATTACCAGATGACTTGAACATTTTTAATGATCTAAAATTAATGTATGATGCATCAAAACAGGTACTCAATTTACAAAATATTGTAATGCTATTTGTGTCTAATAATATACCTATGAATTTTTTAATTTCAATCTAACTTGCATTGATTTAAAATATAATTATTATTATATTTCTAAGGTAATCATTTATGTACATGTATTATATATAAGTACAGAGTATTATTTACAGAGTAACCTCTGATAAGAAAAAAAAACGTTATTTGAAGTACTAACACATTATACAGTTATTTATATCAGTTAAACCATTTTAGGTCCCAAAATTACCATATGCTATAAGTTTCTAGCTATAAGATAAATTTTGTTTACTTTTTCTTGAAGGCTACATGGCAAGCGGCATCACCAACAAATTTCATTGGTAATTTAAATTTTTTGCTCATATAGTTGTCCTTTATGGTGACACAGACGGTCTTAATTTTTCTTCTTCCTTTTGCATTGGCATGTACTGACGTCGATAATAGCAGTTCAATTATATATATTTATAAAAGAAAGTAAGGAGGTAACTTAATTTAATTGTAAAATTTTTATGAGTTCAGTGGGGGAAAAAAAATCAAATTTATTTAACGGCCAATTTTCTGACATGGTACCCTTGACCCTTTCTTCCGATTAACTTATAACCTTAATTAATTATCTCGTTTTTCATGTCTTTTAAGCGGAACTAATTTTTTTGCCGGGTTCAAGTGTATTGTGTATAGCGTATTTAGTATAACCATATTTCTTTCAACAAAAACATGAACGTGTCAATCGGAAGTGTATACAAAAAAAAAGAACAGAGCACAACATATTCCACAAAGAAATGAGTAAGAAGTTACAGAAAACTTTTCTTAATTAGAAAACATTAATATGGGGGCAAAAACATTAACAAAGGGAATATATAGTGACATCATTATTCCATCCAATCTCTAATCGCCCCATTCAGACCTATCGACTCACCTTATAAATACCACGCTCTCTTTCTTCCCTTTTCATTCCTCAACCAACCACCTTTCCTCTCTCAATTATACACATACACGATACAAATCAAAGAGAATTACAAGAAAGCCAACAAAATTTAAAATCAAAACATGAGACCAGGACCTATCTTCACCGAAGCCTACACCGTCACCACCGCCTCTCCTCCTCCATCGACCTCTGCCATGGCTGAGGGGTTGGTCCCACACTCGACATGGCGCTCTCCGGTTCCATACTTGTTTGGTGGTCTGGCTGCTATGATGGGTGTGATCGCCTTAGCGCTGCTCATACTCGCATGTTCATATTGGAAACTGTCGGGCTTCCTCGACTCGGTGACCTCAAATGAGGAGTCTAGTTCTGGAACCGAAGGAGAGAAGGGATCAAACGACAGTGATGTGGGGCCGGTAGTCGTGCAGACAGAGCATGTAGCAGTGATCATGGCAGGACAAGAGAGACCGACCTATCTCGCAACACCGGTGGAGAAGAAGAAAGAGAGTGTGAGTGTGGGTGTGACTGAGAGTAATGAGGGTCAATTTGAGAATAGTGAAAGTTTGAGGGTTGAAGTGGAAGGAGTAGTGAGTCACTAAGAAATTAAGGAAAATTTGTCCCATGCCACTTCAAAAGTAGAGAATTAGAAAAATGCCACTCTAAAATTGATCCTTACCTCAGTGCCACCCTAAAATCATTTTATTCAGATTATTGCCACAATAACCGTATAATGTCTCTCCCAAATACGATTATTTATCATATGGACCAAATTGCCCTTCTTCTTAATTATGTCCCTCCCAAATACAATTATTCATCTCTCCCTTAGCGTTATACTTTTCCTCAGCCATGGCAGCGTGAGACGCTCAAACCTAGCAGCCCTGCTCCGCCAGCCCATCTCTGCCATCTCTCCTCCGCGTTGCTTCGCCTCCGCAACTCCCTGACAACCCCGGAAATCACAACTATTTGCCATCTTCTCTTTCAATGCTAAAATCCCAATTTGAATTCTGTAATTTTACCTGATTAGCATGATTTTGAACTGGAACCTACAAAGAATCACTCTGATTTATTTTCAACGGCTTCTGAACACAAGATTTGCTCCAATTTGCCATGTTTTACTAATGCGTGCTTTTTTTTATGGTTTTTTACTTTTTAGTAATTACTGATAAGAGACGGTAGCAATGTTATTTTCAGATGAAGATATACTAGCATAGGTACAAATGCTTTGCTTTTAGTGTACTGTAGAGCTTTCGAATTTTGTGGTTCGAGGATTATGTATATTTGGTTTTGTAATTTAGTAAGGTTTTGAATTTGTGGTTTGAGGATTATGTACATTTGCTTTTGGAATTTAGTAGGGTTTTAATTTTGTTTTGGGTTGTATACGAGTCAGTTATTCCGTAAATGGTTCATTGGCAAACCATAAACATTATAAGTAAAAGAAATTTCTTTCAATGAATGATATTCCTCATCGTCAGAAGGACATTTTGAGATTTGAAAATAATATACATTCAAAATAAAAATTTGGCCAGCCAATGATTAACATGTGTAATACCAGCAAAAGGGCATTTCGACAGTTAGCAATCTTTTTTTTATCGTAAAAGGTAAAAAAGAAATGAATAAAAATTCGTTGTCAAATGAAAGCATCCTTCAGCGTATCAGAATCATCTGTAAACATCAACTGTCAAGAGTTGACTGCCTTTACTTTAATGGATGGAAAGGTAGAGGTTAGATCTCCTAATTGCGTAGAGATGTGGATAGGATGCACTAATTGGGTTAACGATCACTGAGAATGTTTTCAGGGAGACAGTGGAGCAAGGCGGTGGAGAGGTTTGGATTAACGGCACTGTCCTCAAGGAGATGGCAGATCAACATGGAGGAGAGAGCGGAGATGGACTGGCGGAGCAAGGCTGCTAGGGTTTGAGCGTCTCAGGCTGCCATGGCTGAGGACAAGTATAATGTGATGGGAGATAGAACGAAATTACTGAGAAGAAGGGCAATTTGGTCCATACGATAAATAATTGTATTTGGGAGAGACATTATACGGTTATTGTGGCAATAGTCTGAATAAACTGACTTTATGGTGGCATTAAGCTAAACATCAACTTTAGAGTGGCATTTTTCTAATTTTCAACTTTTGAGGTGGCATGGGACTAATTTCCCCAAGAAATTAAAGCAGGTGCTGAATGGACAAATATCCTCAAGCGAAAAAAATTTTGTGGGAGTTGGGGAACTTCGAATTTTGCTGCTTGGAAATTACAAAACCTCGATTTATTTTTTTTCTTTCCTTTTTGAAGCGGGGAAGTTGTTTTTGATTTTTTCTTTGTCTTTATTTAAGAACAAATGTAAATATGAGATGATTTTGGAATGACGAAATGTTCTATTTTTCTCAAATATCCTTATATGAATTTCTTTACTCTTTTCTCTCTAATGCATCCACTACACATTTTTATATAGTACAAAAACACAATATATATCACACTAGTGCCGCTAGCATAAAGCTGACCGTACAATATTGTAATGAGAAATTTACTAGACTACTTCAATAATAGAAATTAAAATAATAAATTCAAATAATATTTTGATAGATATCAAATGCACTCTTTTGTGTGCTATAAAATATAGAATCATTGTGAACAATTTTTTTTTTTTTTTTTTTGCATTATAGAACCCAGTAATTAGCAAAGGATGCCGCATGTGGGATTGGCATCCTCGGCAGCCAAGATTTGACTGTTCCAAGCAGCTAAATTCTTTTTTTTTTAATATTTTAACATTTTAAAATTCAAATGTTGAATTCAAACCGCTGATCTTATTCAATTTTACGGGCGATGCGTTTTCATGTAAGTTTTATAAAATTTGGAGTCGATTTGATACTTAAGTAAGTGACCAAATTATGAACGTATTAGAATTAATCAGTGATAGTTAACCAGATTCGTTCATTTGTTGACCACTAGGGCTGTATATGAGCTGAGTTTGAGCGAGTTGATGACAACTCAAACTCAGCTCGGCTATAACTCGAGTTGAGTTGAGCCGAGTTAGAAATACTTTCGAGCTTTTTAAACTGACTCAAACTCAGCTCGTCCTCAACTCGTGCTAGCTCGTGGGCTCATGAGCTAGCTTGAAATAAACATATATCCTTCAAATTTTTATTTATTTACTTCATATGTTATTCTAGTATTAAAATTTATTGGCATATACAATATTGTTAGGAACTCATTCCATGTGCAATTTAAATTTTTATTAACATTTAACAAACAATTTACAATTGCTATTATACGGATCTAGATAATTATGCAAATCGACACGTTTAAGAGAACGGTAGAAGGATTACCTCTTCTAGTCTCGTAACTAGAAGGCTCGACCTTTGCTTAGAAGTCGGTGGCTTGCTCGTCACCTTCACGATCCTCCGTTTGCCTCGAGTCCACCTAGAAAATTAACCAAAGTCTCAAGACAAGTGCTAGCTTGTCAGAGACGGTCGCTAATTTCTTATTTTTTCCTTCGCGTGCGATTAACCGGATAATACGAGGAAGGAACGCTCAACACGAGCAGCAGAGCGAGAGGTAGAGAGGCGCCTACACAAGAGAAGAACCTCTTCTCTCTTGTGTAGCCGTCGGCCAAGGAGAGGAGGAAGAAGAGATTAGAATTTTTCTTGCTGAAATTTTTCCATAAACTCACCATTATATATATGGAACCTTTCCAAATTGTGTTTCTCTCTCCCCTTTATTTTCTGGACGAAAATACCCTCCTCTTGGCCGAAATTTTCAGACCTCATGTGGGCCAGGCCACATGATATAATGGCCCGTCAAATCGCTCCTTTAATTCGTCTCATATCGGACTTACAGTTAACTGATTAACTGAAACCCAATTAGCTCAGTATAATAAATATATGTTGAACGAATTTAATTATTAACATATTAATAATTAATTTGGGATTAGCATATGCATTATATTATTTCTATATGATCCACTTGAGTTAATTAATTATAACGGTTCGTAACGGTATATAATTAATTAATCAACTTATCATATATTCGCAGTACTCGCTACTGCAAACAAACAAATAATGCAAGTTTGGTTGAAGTCCTATTTGTGTGACCCTTTGAGGATTTATGCTATGTTGGTTATGAAAATAAATCATCATTTATTTCCATTAGTCATAAGCGGTATCTAGCAACACGTTATGATTCTCAATTCGCATAAATTAAATACTGTACCAATACAGCACTTCAATCCTGCATAAGAAATAGTATCTTATTGTTTTGATTCTTATGTCACATGAGATCCTTGTATAATCCAAGATAGGAATGTGTCATTCTTGCAGATTATACGTTTCTTGATCTAGAGATGATTGCATAAGTTGCCAGCAAGCAATCCATCTCCATCAAGGGGCCCAGTTAGGGGTGAGCAAAAAACTCGTAACTCGTGAGTTACTCGAACTCGACTTGAGAAAAAGTCGTTGGTAACTCGAGTTAACAAGACTCGAGTTATTTAAACTCGAGTTGGGCTAACTCGTGAGTTTTATTTGCTAAGTTCGAGTTAGGCCCAACTCGACTCGGCCCAACTCGAGTTAGGATATACAGGCCTTAAATTAAATTATATTAGTGTACAGCCCACAAAAGGCTTAGTCCAAATATCTCTCCCATTTTGAATTTCCGATGCACAGCCCACAAGTGCAATTTTAACATCATTTATGCTATTTTCATCATTTAAATGGGCAGAAATTTTTATTTTGAGATAAACATTGCATCAATTCAATATATTTTTGAGTTGTGTAGCGAGTCACGAGTTGACTCGAGCTAAAAAATGATGAGTTCGAGTTAGCTCGGATAACTCGGAACCGCCTCCCGAACGAGTCACGAGTTGACTCGAGTTTTAACGAGTTCGAGTTCGAGTTAGCCTCAACTCGCTCGAACTCGGCTCATATACAGCCCTAGTCAAAGTGGATATCATCACTCGTTAGGTGAACTAACGAGGGACATACGATTGTCTTGATGGCCAGTTTCTCCCCGCACAATTCAAGAGAGCATAAATAAAATCCGTATAGCAGCCCTTATCAGGAATCAGCGTTAGACGATATTTATAGAACCTATCCTCATGTGGAGAAACTGAACCATCTCAAACTCAGAATCAAACACGTATGAAATAAATAATGACACATAACACAATCCATATATTTATTTCATTGGGTCATGTCATGTACTATGTTCCAGTAACATATACATATACATATACATATACAATTAAGTTAGTAACTCCTTACTTATGATTTGTAGAACTTAATCATCACTTAACTTGTATACTAGTCTTGTCTGATAATTAATGTTCCTTGTTAATTATCAAGACTATGGACAGTTTTGATTTATTATTGTCATTTAATCATAAATGAAACACAGTGATCCACAATTCAGATCATCAACCTGAATGAACTGTCAATAATAAAATCTAGGAACAAATGATCAAATATCATCAATAACATAAACTATAGAAGTAGCCATAAAATGATTGGCTTCTAGGACATATCTCTAACAAATATTGTAAACAATAAAATTGTTGTCTTTTATATTCTTTCTATTGATTTGAAACAAAATATATCTTGAAACTCAATCTATCATATGTAATATTATTTAAAATCAAAATATATAAGTAGAAAATTATTATAATTAATTTATAAATTTTTAATACTCATACATTATGTTGATAATACATATGTAAAATATAAATTTATTATATGACGAGTCGGCTCACGAGTTGCGAGCTGAGTTGACCTCAACTCAAACTCAACTCGTCAGCTAAACGAGTTAGTTCAGCTCGAGTTATGTCAACTCGAGTTCCGTTGGCTCGAGTTACAACTGAGCTTTTCTGAGTCAAGTTCGAGTTAGCTCACGAGTTGCGAGTTTTTTGCTCACCGCTAATGACCACTTGATCTAGTATCAAATCAACTCCAAATTTCATAAAAGTTATATGAAAATGCATCGTCCGTAAAATTGAATAAGATCAACGGTTTGGATTCAACATTTAAATTTTAAAATGTTGAAATATTAAAAAAAAAACTGTTTGGAACAGTCAAATCTTGGCTGTTGAGGATGTGGATCCGCTACATGTGTACCCAGAGAATTTCTACATGAGACTATGAGAGCATGCATGCAGATAAAATGAGTAGTAATTACCAGTAAATAAAAGGCTGTTTTGATACATGAAAGTTGAAATTGCGAAATGCAACTCCAAATTTGAAGAACTAAATATGCCGGTGTTATAGTTGTAGTTACTAAAAGAATCTTATTTGGATGAACCTGGCAAATCTAGTTACAGGAATTAATTTTGCATTTATGTTCTCATTGAATTTAATAATTGATTAAAACACACTGACGTTGTGTCCCCACTTGCCTAATGCTCCGATCTTCTAATTATATATCCTTTACTCCCGTCTGACACAGATATGTATGGACATAGCTGTCCGACACGATAATAAAATGACATTTTAAGTAGTACCGACAATACTCGACTTCATTTTAGTACAAAATATATATTAACTGAAAAATATGAATACTGCATTAAACATTGAATTGAATTTTCAAATTGGAATAAATAGTGTTAACCTCCCCCCACCCACACACACATCAAATATTATATATTACGATATTAAAGCGCCAAGGGCTTTTAAATGCAATAAAGAAAAAAGAAAATAAAAGACTATGTTCACAACCAATGTCAAGTATCTCTTAAAAAAATTTCAAATAGACTGGCTTGTCGCCGCCACCATGCGGTCTAGCTTCGACAATAGCTTGACATCTCACCTTTTTTTTTTTTTTTTTTTTGTCTGAAACATCCTTTCTCGAAAGCCTCAATTTTATTTTTTCGATTTAATGAAATTGCAAAAAAAGAATTAAAAATAAACGGAGTCTTGACTTGACCCAAACTATGTAGCGGATCAAAGAAAATTCTCCCTTGTTCGAAAGCCATTAATGGATAATAAAAATCTAACATGGTCTAAATACAAATTTATCTAAATATTATAAGGTTCATATGTTGATTAATAGCTTAATGAAGATTCTGAGGATCCAATGTGAACCCACGTAAGGATTTCGAATCTGATTTTCATCCTAGTTGACATTTCATCATACTACAGTTTTTTTCAATAATTTTCAGAATTTTTAACTTATTTTAAAAATAGTAAAATTACTAAATTATATTATGAATTAACCCCACCCTTTTTTAAGTTATTTTTTAATTTAATATCAAGCAGCCTATCTACTGTTCCGGAATCCACACATTGCACCTGCGCAGTGCGCACTACTAATGGTAGACCATTCCACTGAAAGCCTTGATTTCCAAAGTTGTTCGCGGTATTTCCAAATGTATAGTAGATTCTTGACCCAAGAAAATCGATTGTATTTCCAACTGTACCAGCTAGTGTTGTCAGTGTCAGTGTGTTCTCTCAGATGTCAATATATTAATTTGATTCTTTTTGTCAATAAAAAAAAATAATCTTTGGTCTCACCATATTTTAGTTATATTTGACACTTTTCACTAACCAACCATACAGATTATATCACCCCATAGATAAGCCACGAGAAATTTGTGAACTTTACAATGATTGACGCAACTGCTATGAAGTGGTGTGTCAATGTTTGATTCCACTTCTCCAGGAGCATGCATTTGGATAATTTTAATTTTGTTCTATATTAGTTTTGAGTTTTCACGATGCAGGGATAAGTTAATTATCTCATGGTTATTTTAGTAAATGCATGGGCGGCTAGATTTGGTCAGTACAATGCATCATGCACTTTATTATGTACAATCATGATGGACTATTGAGTTCTGACTTATGAGTATTAGCTTCAGAGAAAATTAAAACACTTGCATTGTGACAAGTTACGAATAATTTGTAAATATTTCTAACATTTGCTCCAGACGAATGAATTATGCACGAATGAATCGTAAAAAGAAACATGTTTTTATTTAATTGCATTTCTTTTCCAAATTGAATTGAGCAAATTCTCATTTAATATGGAGGTTCCGTATAGTAAAAATGCAACATTTTTTGAATCATAAGGGTCAGCCGAAAATGCAAGCAACAAAAAGAAATTTTCCATGCATAATTGAGTATCTCATTCTTCTGCAAGAAGTTTTTGTAATTTTTTTTTTCTGAACCAATAGAAAAATTTTACATACCTATTATTGTAATTTCCAGATAGCATATCATTCCATTTCATGGGACCGTTTTATGAGGTTTTATTATCATGCAACAATATTCAAGAAGTTACTAAAAAAAATAGTCACAAAACGACAACCGAAAAAAGAAACGAACTAACTTTTGATAATTTATTTTATGGTGAAGGCACCTTGCTATAAAGATTACCGGAGGGAATAATAAAGAAATTGGATTTGGGGAATCTGATATCATTTCGGATAAGATATAACCTTATCATATATAAATGAAGTGGAGAAACTACAAACTCTGCATTGCTTTGCTCGTCTCTTTCACAAAAAAGCAAAAGAAATTGTTATTTTCATTGGATAAAAAAAAAGTATGCGATGCCCTATAGTTATCTTGTATTATGTGAGAAACATCACAAGTTAGTACATTTTAATTTTAGTACAAAATGATGGGTCTTACCAGTGGATAGTTCTTTTATTCTCTCCTTTGTTTTCTCTACTCAGGACAGAAATATCACGTCTTACTTTCTCTTTCATTCATAAATAAATGCTATGAAGTTAGTATCCTATTACAAAATAGTATTCTTAAGAAAAATAAGACCCATCAAGGCAAAGAAACCTTATTGTGATAATAATTACAAGGAAAAAGGAAAACTGATCTACCCTCCCAAAATTTCTTACATCCGTATGTACGGTTTATCTATAATTTACAAGAAAATGTTTTCTGTTATGAATTACATGCGAAGAAGTTTTGGAGTACTTCTTTCAAGTTCTGAAAAGTTACAGGTTTCGATATGTAAGAATCCATGCCACTGTCAAGGCAGTCTGATGCACTCTCACCAAATGCGTTCGCCGTCATCTGTGGTTGAACAAAGCTCTTTTAGCTAAAATTGTTTTACCATTTAGCTGAACTAGAATCCTCTTAGCCTTCTTTAAAGCTGGGTCGGAACTATTTTTTGTATCAAGCAGCGCTCAATGGAGCGGTGAGCCTCAATTTAACTTCAATTGTTCAACTATAAGCTGGTTTCATACAGACTTGGAATATACTGGTATGAGATTGTCTGAACTGACCTGACCAGAGGCTACCAATGTACATACTCTGGTGCATTGAAACCAAGATAAATAAAGAAATAATTTACCGCTATAATTGGAGTTCGCTTCCTTTTCCTTGTATCTTCATGGAAATCTTGTGACAGAAATGAACTGGCTGGTGATGTCTGACAAGTAGGCCCCACAGATGCATCCCAATATCCATTCTCCTCGAAAGATCGGATCAACCTAGTGGCTTGAAGGCCATCCATTACTGGCATGTGCACATCCTTCAAATTAACAAATGAAGAACCATGTCAGTTCTATTAAAGAAGATAAATATACTTTGATTACTTTCCAATTAACTACAATTAGCAGCCTTTTCTTTTGACATTTATTATTTAACTTCTAAGAAATGGTACTTTACAGTAGCATATATGAAACTACCAAGTCAAGCACTGATTAGTGTCTAGTGAAAGATTCATTCAAGGATATTCTACAAATAACACCAGACAAATTACAGAATTTTCAAATAAAACATGGCTTTTGTACATTTGCAATTAGGAACCTTTCTAACAATTGTTTGTATTATGACCCCAATTATCTTTTTTTTTTTTCTTTTTCCTTTTTATTTTGTAGTGGAACACAAAATATTAAATGAAAAGGTCCCAGTTAAAGCAAAAATTGAGCACATAACCAAACCTTTTCATTCTAATTTAACCAATTTTCTTACTAAGTGGTTCATAAAATGGAAACTAACATTAAGTCTGCTCAACTAAATACCGCTTGTGCATGCAATGGAAAAGTTCTGTCCTTTTGCAACAAAGGGCCTCTCAATAAAGTAGCAAAATAGCATGATTACTTTATTATGTTAGTTGGCATAGAGCTAGAGTGTATATTATAAACAAAAACTTGTCTGACAATTATGCAAACAATGCCCATCAAATGCCTTGCCTATCTAGGCAAGTGAGAGCAAACTCACCATCAAAATGAGATCAAATCGGGTCTGTTGAACAGCTCGAATCGCTTCAAGCCCATTATTGACTACACAAACATTATGCCCCAACTGCTCCACCATTGACTTGGCAACCATTATATTCACCTTGTTATCCTCCACCAGCAAAACCCGAACTGAACTCTGATGCAAGGGCCTGCTTTTTCCATCCTCCATAGCCACTTCTGTACTACCAGTTTGTTTCAATTGTGAGTTGCCAGGTGGTTTTGGTTTCTGAACTGTTTTTGGCTTGAAGAGGAAGAAGCCCTCCATGGGATTAGGTATGTGGCTGGAATGGGACATGGTAGGATCTTCATCAGGATCATCAGAGAGGTCTTGCTCAAGAGGAGGCACTTTACATGGGAGTACAAACCTAAATGTGGAGCCGACATTCTCTTTGCTGTCCACTGTTATAGTGCCCTCCATTAGCTCCACCTGTATGTGTTTCATACTATTAGAACTCAGATGTCATTTTGTGAATATGATCATATGATAGTGACAATACATCCGTACCCTGTCATGTTCAACAATAAGAGTAAGCTACGTCGATTATTGTATCTACTTATTAATTTTTTTTCTTTAATTCACATTTTCATGTTTTTGTTCCTTTGGGGGTGGGAAGTGGGGTACAAAAATAATTTGGATTTAAAAAAAAAAATTTGTTTCGTTGCTTACTAATTGTTTGCAAATAGCAAGTCCCAGTCCTGTACCACCATATTTTCGCGCATGATCCGCACTTGCTTGCATGTACCTTTTGAACAGAGTTGGTATTGCCTTCTCTGTACATTTGCAAAGACACAACATTCTGTCATTTCATTTTCACAGAGGAAAGAGTTATACAAATAAGAGGGCCAAATCCGAACCTGGGATTCCAATTCCAGTGTCATAGACTTCATATTGCAACCAAACAATTTCTTCACCTGTTTTTGTTTCATTTCCAGTCTTAGAAGAACAGGACGTCTCAGAACAACATCTCTGAGTTGCAGGATTTTGAGTTGAATTTGGTTTAGGCACCACTCGAAGTTTTATGCCAACTTTGCCTTTATGTGTGAACTTAACTGCATTACTGAAAGGTAAAAAAATAATGAATTAAGCTTTGACTAGAATTTATCAACGACATGGTTGTTCTATAGTGATGATTTTGCAAATAATACCTTGCGCTTTAAACAATTTTAAAATAGCATCCATATTTTTTTCATATTTTAAAATATCTATTACTCAGATCTACATGGTTTATAAAGGATTCAGTGTCATTGCAAAACTGGTAATATATAGTGATGTTTGCAAAGTATAGTGTTGTTCTCGAGAGATCCATTAAAGAGTCTAACCTAATCAAGTTCGTGAGAATTTGTCGGATTCTAAGAACATCTCCCATCACCTGAAATTGCATTTGATCCAATCAATATCAACAATAGAATTCATGCGCTGATGTCCCTTATTATCTTTTTTATTGTTTCTTATTATAAATACCTCAAGGGGAATATCATCAGATACATGGCCTTCTAATATTAAATCCTTCTTTAAAGATGCAGCAGCAGTTTGGAGCACATGCCTCACCACCTCTCTTGGTCTGAATTTTGTCTCCTCTAATTGCATCACCCCTATACAATTTCAAAATTATAAACAGAAAAATAATATAATCCAGAAATGAAAACTGCAATCTGCAGTTTTGCCATCGCTTGCAATCGTTTGAACAAAGTGAACATAAAAAACAGACAAAATGAACATTTAAATAATCAAAGTGAACACATACAAACAAATAAGTTCAATAAAAATAAGTTGAATATGCATATAAAAATCTGAACAACAATACAAAAAATAAAATCGAAGTCATAATTGAATAAAGTGAACACATAAATAAACAAACTGGATATATAAATGAATAAAGTGAACAAATACAAACGCAATGGCACGGGATGGCACGTGAAGAGATGTTAGATAGTAATTTCCAATACAATCAGGTACTTTATTGTTGGTTAGGAGGAATTGAGGTCAACTAGAGGGAACATTGGGCAAAATTTGAGGTCCAGTTGTGAAATGGAGTGTTAGTGGAGCCAATTGCACAATTGGTCAAGGAAGCCACCAAGTTGTAGCCAGTTAAGGATTATTAAACTAATACAAATTTCAGTTTACTAAATAACTGCCTCCAGTAGAACTATGTGACCCCACTCAATTTATGTCCAATTGTAGCATTTCTAGTTAATTCAATTTGAGCATTTGACTAAAATTGTAGCCACTTGAGCTGATTAGAATCAATAATCGCTAACTTGGGACTAACTTAAATGCAGTACTTAAACCTACTTGAAAAGGTAAAACAGGGTTTTAACTTTGAAAAGTTTGGTACCTGATTCAACCTTGGAAAGATCAAGTATGTCATTGATTAGTTGCATAACAAGGTCCCCTGATGAAAGCATAACATCAAGCAATTGGCGCTGCTCTGCATCGAGATGTGTATTTGCAAGTATTTCGGCCATGCTGACAACTCCTGTAAGTGGAGATCTTATTTCATGTGACATTGTTGCTAACATCTGCTTCGCCCGCATTGTTTCCTCTGCATTTTTTTTTTTCAATTTTGAAGACATAAAGTAAATCCATATAGCTCAATCAATCTCTGAGCAACTACTAACTATATGAATGCACCTTAACTTGGAGATGCTGTTGTGGGCATATTCTTTTCTGTTATTTACTCCATGAGTATTTGCAAATTTTAGTTCATGCTATAACGGTCAATTTGGTCAAAGAGGCCTAAAATGTGCAAATGAGAATAATTTTTCCCAAACTGTGTTAGTTAACCCTCAGTAAGGTAAAAATGCCAATTTAGCCAATTGAGAATATTTTCTCTCTACTTGGTTGCCAGTATCAGCTTAATATGATGTTGATCCCTCTACAAATTTTCTATAGTTATATAGCCTGACTTGAGCGTCAATATTGACAACATTTCCTTAGCACTTATCTTAAATGACAATGAAACCTCAATTTGGAGAAATACTTCCATGTCAATCCTCATTTATCTCATCTTTCCAACCTCAACACAATTAAGCAATTTGGCCTTGATTTTGACCAATTTGACCCAATAAAATCATACTAAACTGAGTTAGTGCTCATTGTTTCTCTACAATCTTGCTGAATATATACACATAGCATTGATCAATTGTTAAATTATGTTTGCCCCACTAGTTTCCAAAATAAAATTGATCAATGTCTTGCTATACACTATTGTCAAATCAACCTTGATTTTACAAAAATTTGTCCAATTAGCCCTCACTGCAAGTAAACCCAAATAAGCCTCAAATTTTCCAAAATCATGAGTCCCTGTTACAACTTACAAACATCTACTAAGTATACACCTTTCCTGTAAATTATTTTTGCAAACACCTTTCCAGTGTGCATTGTGTATCCATTATTAAAAATGCTAACATTAAGTTAAAATTTACTCCGATTAAATCAGACATCAACTACAACTTTGACTTAAGAAACATGAAACTAAGTTTACCTTATTTGACAGCAATTTTAATCATGCTGTCAAAACCAAAATCAACCAAAATCATGAAAAAAGAAAGAAAAAAGGTCATTGGTCAAGCTGTAACATCACCATACTGGATGATCACATTGCTATTTTCAGTAACAAGTACAGAGAAAGAATATTCATAAGTGCATAGACTTGGTGTATGTCTACCAAGTCAGCTTATGAATATGTAAGTATGCATGTATTAGAACTTAGATTTGTACCCGTGACATGAATTGTTTTAAACAATTCAGTTTCTTTAGCTTTTTGTACAGCCATCTCTTCACGATATTTGGCCAACTTCTCTCTTTTCACCACCTGCATTGGAAAGTAATTGAAATATAATTTTGAAGTTTATATAAGGGATAGGTGAGACTATCAAGATGATTAGTTGAGTTCACTAGGTACCTGATCTGTCACCTCAAACCCCATATAATTGATGCCAATAATTTCTCGTTTTTTGTTAAACACTGGCTCGACAAAGGTCAAAAATGTTTTTTTGCCAAATAAGGGGTGCTCATATGTAATTTCCCGCTTGGCCGCTCTACCATTTTCTAAAACTTCCCTCTTGAAATCTTGAAATTCCTTCACACCTTCTGACACAGACAAAATTTCTTCATCTGTTTTTCCTATTACATCCTGTAAAAATTTAGACTAATTAGCTCATATTTAAGTAGTTATGTGCAAAAGTGTAACATTCATTGATCCTCAGAATTGAGAAATAAAGTTGTTACAACTTCATCTAAAGACCATCTTTTTTCCAGAAATTGATATATACGCCACTTACAACCTTATTTATGTAGATAAAACAGTGATCGTGCGTATGGCTGCGTATTTCATGCTGCCAATGCATGAGCGATTTAATTGGAAGGATAGATTTGAACTTCAAAGATTTTGCAGTCTAAAGCTTGAAATATGAAAGTAAGACACTTGCATTTGAAATGTTGTATTTACCTCCTCTCCAAGTGATGGGAAATGGTTATATATAAAACGATATCTCAAGTCCTTGTCCTGATGAAAAAGAAAAAGGAAAAGAAGCATAATCTTGTAAATATTTTTGGTTCTTCAGAAACAAAAACAGTTTCGCAAAAAAAACAAATAAAAGTAAACACAAACTGATTCTGAGTTCTTCTTTTGAACTTGTTGCCAGTATCTAGGCACTAAACATTATCATATCAAGCTAGATAGGCTATGACATGGTTTTATTTTTTAATGTTTGCGTCAGCATGTATGGATGGGTCTTTTATAAGTTGAAGACAGTTACCTTTGAGTTTAGAAATACAAGTTACTCACAAATTTGGCAAGTTCCCACTAAATCAGTCTTGGTATGATAATGATCATACCTGATGTGCTATAACCACAGGTGCATTTTGTAGAATGAAATGCAAGAAATTATCTGCCCGTTTTAAGATGTGTGACAACTCCTCAACAGGTAAGTTCTGTTCTTCCATTTTCACACTCTCTTGCAATTTCTGTACCAGGATGCTCTCTCTTTTCAAGCTTTCATCCAACAACCTATGCAGTCGCACTGCTCTTTCTTTCCAGTAGCCAGCTTTACCATCTTCTCCAGTCACATGCACACCCACATCAATCTCATTCTTGTATGAGAGCATGGATTTATTTGCTCTCTCCCTATCTGTTGTGCCCCAAATGTCATAACTCCCCTCTTCCAAAACTGAGATGTGGTTCCTCTCCACAAAACGGTGCTCCTGTAATAAGTGACGCTCATCAGTCTAGATCATATTGGTTCTAAACTTAAACAATTTATTCCAGTCAATATGACTCATTTTATTTCCTTCATTTGGGTCCAGTTCAATAAAGAAATTATTTAACTTTGGCTTTCAGCCTTCTGCGCAGGTTTGGAAATTTAACCAAAATAAACCGAAATGCTAAATTAAACCAAGATGTTAGGGTTATGTTATAACTGTTATAGTCAAAATACAACTTCAGAACTCCTTCAGTCAGAAAAACAAAAACCATTTCCCTGCTTATTCAGTCAACTCTAATTGGTCATAGGTTTTTGGAGCTGAATTGCTGTAAGTTTTGTCAACCACATTTAGTTGCTATTACTGAAATTGGTTCAGCTTGAAGGAAATTAACAGAATGGAACTCCTTGACATAATAAATTGGCATAGTACACATGATATTTTGTTTTAGATATATATAAATTCCGCAGTTTGATCGTTTCATTTCTTGAATTCATTTGGTCAGTTAATAAGTGTGCACGTAAAAAGGTCTGATTGTTTTAGCTTGAACTGAAGTTACCAGAATGAAAAAAAAAAAAAAAAACCAAAGTACCTGTAATATATCCAACCCTCTCTGTTCAATCTCCTGACGCTGTTTAGACAGCGTGTCCAATTCATCTTGCAATAATCTGACAGCATTGGCCCTCCGGAATTTGTACTGTTTGACAAGGTTCGTCAGCTGATGGGACCCAATGTCACTGTAGTCAGTTAATTCTACTAATCTCCTAAAATCAAGCTTGTGCTTCTCAGTTTTGGATTTGAATTCTTTTAAGAAGTTATCTTCGGTGAGGCTCGGTTTTTCAATGTTGAATTGCTTGTTTGACTTGTCTTCAATGTCCGGTGGCCACATTGAAGCCAATGGCTCTTCATCACAGAAATCTAAATCTTCCCCCATTTATTTGTTTCTTAAGTTTTTTTTTTTTGTGCCTTGAATGTCCCTTTTTGTTGAAATTGGGGATTTTGGAGATAATGCCTGGAAATATAGAAGAATTAATTCAGAAAGGAATACAAAATGCAATCATAATCTCAATCTACATAATCAAACTTTAATCAAATACCCCGCTGAAACCAGTACCAAATCTGACAAATGAGGTTGCAGGCTAAATAAAAGGAAAACTAATATACTTCCATCTATTTGCCCAAATGCCTCAAAGAATAAATCTCGTCTTATATCTCCAGTTCTGCACTGAAACATGATACAGTATGGCTGCATTTGAGAGAAAAGAACAATGCCCACAACCTGTATGACAAAATGCCTCAAAGACCAAAACTTCAAAAGACCAAACATCACACAAGCTCCCAATACAATGCCCAAAAAGTTTATCAACAAAACAAGATAGTACCTGCTTGCTCTTCCAATCGATATTTTTTTCTTTTCCTTTTTCTGGGTTTTGTTCGCTCTTCTGAGAAGGGAAAGCGTTGATCTAAGCTGGGGAGGAGAATGGAGGCGACCATGTGAAGGAAATAATATAAAACGGAGCGGTAAAAACGGATTATAAAAGGGAAAAATCAGAAGAAAAAATAACAAAAAAAAAAAAGAGTGTGAGGCAAGAAGGCCATGTGCAACGAGAAGTTGGGAGCATTATCTTTCGATTAGTTTTGTGCTCATAACTAATCGTGGATTGGTAGCGTCTTCTCAGTTGTCACCTCTGTAGTGGTTCTCAGCTAGCGACTAGAGAAATTTACAATAAAATAACCAACCAGAGAGGAATACAATCTCAGATATTATGCGGTATTTATTGGATGGTCTATTATGTGGCAAGTATGTATGGGCTCGTTTGGATGCATTGGGAATAAGGGGAATAAGCAATTCCGGGCGGAAATTTTATTATAAACAATCCAAACTCTTCACAAAGTTACACACTTCCCAATACTTTCCGCCTAGGAATAGGCTATTCCTCTTATTCCCAAGCGATCCAAACGACCCCTATATTAGGATAATCTTATTGAAAACTACTTCTAGAATTTAAAATTAAAATTGTGTTTCTACTAAATAAGTGGTGAATTCAATTGTTATTTGTATAAATTGCATATTTGATGTGAAATATTTATTTTATTTCTTGCGAGCTGTGATTAACTAATTACCAACCCGCTTGAAGTTACACAAGCCCGAGCCTGTTACAAAAAATGCAGTTGTGGGTCAAATGTCTGAAGAGTAGCCACACATGGTAACATTCGCATCGCCACAGAAGTTATAAGGTAAGATAGTTGTCTCCCTGATACCGGTACATTACCCGCGCTTTTTTCCTTCTGTTTCTTTCGTTTTGAAGGTTTTACTTTTGAGTGCCCATCCAGAACTACATACAGTCATGTACAGATTTGAAGTCTTCTGATTTTTGAATGAGCATGGTCTTGGTAGCGTACAATTCTTATAAAAAATTTGAGTGTTTTTGAAATAAGTTTGTTTTTAAGTAAGAGAAGGTTGACCGCAAAAATAAGAATTGAGTTTTCTTTTTTTTTTTTTGGTAATAAATAAGCATTGGTATTTAAAGCCCTTTTAAAAGTATCCGGATAAAAAGGTATATTTAATCAAAAGGTTTACCAGAATTCTGAAAGTTATATTACAAAGTCAACCTGATTTGTTAGACCCCAAAAGCAAGTTAATGTAGTGCATCTCCTCTAATTCAATATGTATACTTGTTTAAAAAAAAAATTAAAAAAATGGTTCTTACTCATAGATTAAAAGAAGGGCACTGTTTGACTACACTTTGCACCGGTTTCTTTTTTTTCAAGGACAATACTTTTTAGATAAAATATTCGCTCTGAAAACTTGAATTAAAAGCTGAACAGTAACATAAAAAAAATATGTTGCTAATTATACTTGAAATAATTATTATGGAAAACAAGGGAACATGGGTAAACTCATAAAGTTGTCCCAAATTCTTAATACAAAGCAAATAATTGCACAATTATACGGTGCAGAATAATTATTCTGACAAATTACTGAGGCCTGCGCTCAAGTTGACCTAAATTCACGGTCTCCACTTTCTGGAATTGTTTATTATTCATTAATCAATCCAATATTTATGCGTACATGGCGGCCTCAATGCATATACCAATTGACACCTACTAAGTGCCGCCAGCATCAGAATTCGCTTCATGCTTACCTCATGAAATGCTAAGTGTTATTTTAGACCTAGCGAAAATCAACGTAAATTATAATTAAAAATGGAGGGGTGATTTTGTAATAAATTCATTTGATAAGATTTAAGTTATTATTGGAAGGGATTCAAATGGAAATTGCTATATATATATACCATCTCTATGTGTCATCTTGTGCCATCGCATTTATATTTGTTCACTTTATCTATTTTATGTTTAGCTTGTTTATCGATGTGTTCAATTTATTCAATTATGAGTTAAATTTTTTTTTTGTATTGTTGCTTATATTTTTATATGCATATTCAACTTATTATTATTGAACTTTATTTGTTCGTATGTATTTATTTTGATTATTTAAATATTCACTTTGTCCATTTATATGTTCACTTTATTCAAGCGATGACAAAATTGTAAATTGCCGTTATCATTTATGTATCTATCATGTATGAGCCGCAATCCATGAACTATTATGCATACATCGTGGCTTCATGTTAAACAAATTTGTAAAAAGGAAAAGTCAAAGTGTGTTGCGGAGATATTAAACCTCAAGATAATATCGAGATTAACCTTTCTATTAATTCGTCAAAAGTAAAATATTACAACTTTCAATCAATTATTTTTAACACCAAGTTAAACAGCCACCAAACGACCTAAAGCTCCTCAAAGAAGCTGGATATTATTAGATGAGATAAGAAAACAGCAAAAAACACAACCAAATTTCGTACGGACACATAGGTTCGTTATTATTCAAAATATTTTGTTATAGGGACCAGAATTCCATTATAGCAGAAAAAAATAATAACTTTCATAACAGACGTGGCACATATACAAATTCAAACATCACGTTGCTAAATTGACGGAACCAGCCATTTATTTGGGAGTTTTATTTAAAATAAGCATTGTATGAACAGTCCCGTTATAATGCAAAATAGGAATGTAATGGAAGTGGCACCTAAGATTTCAAGGATTTCCGTTAGAAACTCCATTGCATTGCTTAGCATTTATGTTATAGCAAAATAAGTCAAGTTGTTTTGGTAACTAGATACACTTTACATACGGCACAAGGGAGCTAAAAAAATGGAGACTGATAAATCTAATTCCTCCAAAAGTCATGCCGTCATTCCAACCCAAAAACGAAAAAGATGTTGGGAGCTAGCTTTTTCTTTTTCGGTGCAGCGCCTCCCTCCCTTTAACTTCCGCTTCCCTCTCTCCTCTCCTTTGTCTCACATTCTTCCCTCTCTCTAATCGATCTCCTTTGCTGACGCACTTCCTCCCCTAAACTCTCGTCTTTCTCCTCTCCACTCTCCTCAACTCTGCTCCCACTCCCTCCTCTCTCTCTTCCACCTTTGTTTTCTTCGGTGGCG
Source organism: Rhynchospora breviuscula (assembly GCA_027562975.1). Taxonomy (NCBI): domain Eukaryota; kingdom Viridiplantae; phylum Streptophyta; class Magnoliopsida; order Poales; family Cyperaceae; genus Rhynchospora; species Rhynchospora breviuscula. The sequence continues at coordinate 67,977,992 of CM050398.1, forward strand.
GAGACAATATGAGTGCCAAAGGGGCTGTTGCCTCCTTGTGATTTGAGATTTTAGTGTAATTTGTATGTTTATTTTGATAAAAATATGTATATATTAAGCACTTTGCACCCCAAATCCAAAAATTACAAATCCAAAAATTACAGATATAATATATACACACTTATATTAAGATGTTCCTTTATTATAATTAGTCGAACATTTATACTTACAATATGATCCCTTATTATATTAATAATTGTAATTATAAGATGCTTCTTTATTATAACTAATTGAACATTTATACTAATAAGATAAATTCTTGTTATATCTAATAAACTTACAAGATGATCTTTTTTTTTTTTGTAACGAAATGAACATTTATATTTACAAGATGATCCCTTATTTTATCCAATAAATATACTTATAATATGCTCATTTATTACAACTAACGGAACATTTATTTTTATTAGTAGTACCCTTATTACAACAACTTTAAGAATAAAAACATAGAATTTAAAACAAATAAGAGAAATATATGAGCATCGAGAGGATGGGAGAAAAAAAAAAAGAGGAAATGGAACATGATAGAAAGAGGAAAAGAAAATGGAGAAAAGAGAGAGCAAGGGGAGGATGGAGCGAAAGGGGATCGAATAAGGGAGAATAGAAACTTGTCATGGATCTGATGAAGAAGGGAGGGATAAACTAGCGCTGGAGAGAAAAAAGAACATGGATCTGATGAAAGAGGGAGAGGAGATTGGAAAGGGAGCGTTGGGATGTGGTATTGCACGTGCGTGATAGGAAGCGATATGAAGGAAGGAAACACTCAGATGTAGGATGACACGGATGACCTTGGAAAGAATTGTTTGAAGCAATTCCAAATAAATTATCCAAAAAAAAGAGGAAATCTTATGCCATCATATTACATGATATAATAGAAAACTAAAAAAACAATGCATCTTGAGTATGAGGTCGCAAGTTTGAAATACGACTGATTTTAATTTTAAGAAATAAAAAGTATTTAAGCTAAGTTAAATCACATCAAAATGTCATTTTTATGTGAAGAATGTTCGTAAACATGTTGAGTGTTGCAATTGTTCTATAAATTTCACCTTGCAATCCACATTGTCTCGAGCCATTTGACGGACCCCACTAAAATTTACAAAAAATATATATATAAGACATCAGGGAGATTATTTTGTGATCGTTAAACAAATAATCATATTAAGGTACATGCCAAATGCACAATTCAAGAATCACAAAACGTTTTTCTACAACTTCCAAAGAGAAACAAAAGGTTTTAATAGTGGAGCATTCTTATATTTTCTTATGCGTGCATGATGGTTTATTGGGTAACTTTAAAAAAAATCCTACAAAACAAAAAATAATAAAATGTGTGGAAAGAACAAACATAATGGGTTCAGTCCAATTCGATGGAATTCCACGGCGACTATATATGGTGGTCAAAAACATTTTTCTTATTAATTGTAAAATTCACATCTCCTTAAGAAGAAACTTGATTAACGTTCCTGGAAAGTGGAAACAAAATCTAAGTTGGATGCGAAATGGAAACAAACAAACTCTATATAAGATTTGCCGAAATCCTCGAATTTAGGAAAATTTTCAGAATCTAGAGAAATTGGATAGTTTCAGCCAATGCAATCCGATATACCGAAATGATAAATAGTTGACTAGTTTGTTCACGTTCGGGAGGTATGTAGAAATTTCTTAAATTTATATTGTTACTATTTTTTATGGTTTGCTCTTTTGGCGAGCAAGCTCTGGAATATTCTGTTATCAAAATGAACCATGCATGATTATTTTAGGATACTTGTTGCATAGTGCTATTGGCTTGTACTAGTCTTCAACGGAGTTTTTTCTTTTAAAAAAATAGTCACTTGAAATAAAAAAAATTCTCGTACAACATAAATATTTATTTAGCATAAAATATATTTTGGACATATATGCAACACAAATTCAGCATGAAACTGGCCACAACAGAACCAGGTTTACAAAAGAGTCAGCACTCAGCATTGAGAAATTGCTAATTGCAAGTTAATTAAAGCTTGACAATACAACTGTATTAGAGTAGTTAAAGGCTTCAAGCTTTCCATCGTAGAACGTGCAGGGTTACTGCCTACCTATGAACAAGTTTATTAATTAATAAAGATACATTGTATAGTTTTGAGCTATATAATATGGAGTGTAGTGACTCATTGTGAAGGACTCGTTACAATAACTGTAGTCGATCAATAATGGTTAACTGACCTGTACATTTTTCTAATTCTATCAGGGCAATTTTGTCCAATAAATACCATTTTACTTTGATTCTATTTTATCTTATTTATGTTTTAATTTTTCGAGATTTTCACCTTGCTTTTTTTCCTTTTGTTTTAGTTCTGAATCATGTAACGAAAATAAGAGATCAATGGCTATCATTTAATAGTTCTTACTATATCATTATTATATGATCATCCATCTTCAGATCTTATTAAATTATTAAACTTTTTTAGACTTTAAAAATGTCATACAATGTATGCTCTTAAGTCTCAAGTATTTGAACTACGGAACGTACTTTAAGTTTGAAATTTTAAGGAGATTTTTATTTACCATTCACTTGTCTTTTGTAGAGAATTTGAAAGATGGACTTAGTTTGTGACTCGTTACACCGGTAGATGTAGGCTACTTGCTTTGTTCGTGAATTTAAAAATTGGAAAATATTAATGGCAGAAAGGAGAAAGGTTGCAAAAAATAAATTTAGCGGGGAAGATAATGTTTTTTGCACTAACTGGTTGACATAACTAAGTTAACAATCATTACTATCACCACAAACTCCCTTAACTACATTAAATAATTTTTTTTTTTTTGGTTCTGCTTTTTAAATGTAAGACGGCGCTCGTTTACGATAACACATTTTTTTTTTCTCTACTATTGCGGATCCAAGAATGTTAACACGTTAGATCTATATATATATATATATATATATAGAGAAAACATATGGTGCATACTAATGTACGAAAGTTTCGGTGCATACTGATCCAAACTCTTGGATCTGCTTCAAAATGATCGATTCAAACCGTTCAATATGATCTCCCTGTTATAATCTCCTTGCCGACCAAATTTTATATTTTTTCGAAATTTTTAAGTATTTTTTCAAATTTTAGAAAATCATTAATCTAATTTTTTCTGAATCGTTAAAAAATAGCAGTTTTTAAAAATCCGAAAGAAATACTTAAAAATTTCGAAAAAATGTAAAATTTGGTCGGCAAGGAGATTTCAATAGGGAGATCATATTGAACGGTTTTGATTGGTCATTTTCAAGCAGATCCAAGAGTTTGGATCAGTATGCACCGAAGCTTCCGTACATTAGTATGCACCATAGGTTTTATATATATATGTGTGTGTGTGTGTGTGTGTGTGTGTGTGTGTGTGTGTAGTAGGTAAATACATATTTATGTCGTTCGATTGATTTGATCTATTGTTGGATATCAATCGCCAGACGATGCAACAATATATTTTGATTTTTTTTGTCTAATAAAGAAACAAATTGAATAACATATCTATTTGTATCACTGATAGATTAAACAACATATTTTTATTACCTAATATTATTTTATTTCTTTATTTGTTCACACATATAAGGACATCTTATACTAGTTTTTTTTTTTTTTTTTTAAAGTTCACCTCTCCGGTATATATTTATGCACAACGTTTGACATCACATAATAACAATAGTGCACATCTTCACCTCTTACAAATCCCCCCCCCCCCCCACCCCGCGCCAAAAAACACACACACACACACCCGCGCACGCAAAAAAAAGAAAAGTAAAGAAGTGTCGTTTATCGTAGAATAATTTACAAATTATTTGTTCAATAAGCATTTTCCGACCCCCGCATCAAATTATCTAAAACCGTCAACTCTGTTGATGCAAATAGGCTTTTATAAAAACCAGAAGCATTTATCAATTTAATTTTTGCTTTCGGGTGCGGTTATTGTCTCGTTTGATTAACTAGTCTATGCTGTCATGGAGGTTCTAAAATAATTTCTGTATATTATTGGTGTTTATATGAAGCCACTTTCTTTCCAAAAAAATTGCTTCGACCATATTATGTTGCATGTTTATCTGGCAATTGTGATAATAGAAAAAATAGTTAGTACAAATAAAAATATATATTATATAACTTAGATACATTGTGTATTAAATCTTGATATATTTGAAATTAATCAATCATCAATTGTATGATTTGACATTTAGTAGTATAAATATTCGGCAATTATTAGTGGCCAAATAATTTCTATATTGTACCAAATTTAATATATGGCCTCTATGAACTATGATTAATATACGGCCCCTCTATGAACTATGAAAAGGATTGGTCAATTTTATTTTATTTTTTTATTTTGATAATATTTTATCGAAAATATTATTATATATTTTTTCTTAAGAAATGCATATATAGTTTCGCATGCTTGTTGGGCATAAACTATTTTTAATGTCTCGTTTAGTTGATGTTGTCCCTAAAGGAGGCGGCTTAAACAATATTTAGCGGAAGCAATTAAGATTTTAGACCGGTTTGGTATGAACTACCCTAACACAATTCAATTGGTACCCAACAATTAACAAGCACACAAGCAATTCAAGTAGCAAGAAAATAAATGGAGAAAGAGAAAAAGAGAGATCGAACACTCGATGTGATTACGGAGTTCCAACCCGCTAGAAAAGGCTAGCTTTAGTCGTACGTCTCCAGGAATTTCGCTACCACGAAAGGGCACACTCCGTTCAATTCCAATACGAACGGGACTACAATTTCGAACCAAATCACCTCGTCACAATGATACTCGAGGCAGATCGCCCTAACTCGAAAGACAAATGGCACCAAAGCCTCCAATGAAGATGAGCTCTCAACCTATTCCAACCTACACCTAACAACAATGTCGGGGCGGTGGTGTTTGAGGTTACTTTATCTCTCAAAAATGATCTAGATAAAAAAAGCTCAAGTGGGGAATAACCCTAGTGCTCAAAGGCTCAATTCTGGTTTAATTTTTGCAATGCAAAGCTCTCTATCAGAGAGAACAAGGGTTGGATATATATAGGGCTCGGAATGAACAGTTTACCAGCAAAAACTGGGCAGAGCGTTGCCTGCCACTAAATAACGTTGTACAACGTTGAATATTACCTTTGTAAAATCAAACGGCTATTTAATATAGCTGTTGGACTGTCAGAGCGTTGTGCAACGTTATATGCCGTTCAACAATGATGGAGTGTACAGCCAAAGGAGAACTCCGGCAGTTCTGTTGGAATTTGTCAGAGCGTTGTGCAACGCCAAATACCGTTGCACAACGATGAAGTGTAAAGTCAAAGAAAAGTTTCGATAGTTTCGTTGGTAAACGAACTAGTATCGTTGAGAAGCAACTCTGACAAATTCAAAGGAGGCATCATACAATACTAAAGACCGTTACACAACGCTGTCGTTACACACCTGCTTCCAAGAGCGTTGTATAAAGTCTAAAGGGCGTTGCACAACGTTCTGCCTTAAGTACACAAGAATTTTTCAAGTCTTTAACTGGAGCGTTGTACAATGCTACTGAGTATTGTACAAAGTTGTGACTCAGCATTACCTAACGCTATTTAGCGTTGTGTGACGCTGTTTCACAAATTGTCAGAATTTAGCTGTTTTAGTTTTGAAATCACAGTGTTGTGCGACACCATATAGCGTTGTGCGACGCTCTGTCACTGAAAACTGGATTTTGCTGGTAAATTGAGCTTTTCTACTATGTAAATCATTTTAAGGATAATTAAAGACTAAAGTATACTTTCTATCCTAGTCTAAACTAGCCTACAACATCTCTAAAGATTTGATCTTGGTCTTGCTCAAAGTTCTTTTTCAAGTCTTCATAATTTGCAACTTCTTCCTATAAAACTCAAAGAAGATTGTTAAATGTCAAATGATATTGTTTTATAATCGACAAACTTAGAGACGTTTAGTATAACAGTTGACTAATTGTTTTTAAATTTTTTATTACTAGATTGAAAACGTGGTTGATGTGAATATGTGATTTGTCTGCATTGTTACCTCCTTTTAAAATAGTAAAATAAAATAAAACGAGGACACCATTTTTTTCTTGGTATGTACTATTTTAAATAAAACAGAAGGATGTTGCAAAATGCAAATATCATAATCTTTAATGTTGTCATCATGCCTCCATAATTGAAGTTCTCAATAACAAAATGAAATCATGGGATGCAATGTCTATTACTTTCTCATGAGTAAAATATTATGACATTTTGATATTTTTGATAGCCATCAAAAGTTTTTATACATATCAGCTGATGTGGATGACTTTTGAGCGCTGAGTTTGTGCGTTATATGCTCATCAAAAACGTTTCCCAAAATTTACAAAAACACATAAATTTTATACAAATGATTCAAAAAACTTTTATTTTATCATTGATTATTATTTTTTTATTTTAAAAAAATTTTAAATTAACAGTAGTTGCTTAATTTCAAAATTTAAAATGATTATAAACTTTTTTGTTTAAAAAAAGAAAATTAACAACTGTCCTAGATGTGCATGTACTGGACTAAAAGTTCGCATTTTTCCTCGTTTGGTGGCAAATAGGCATGATCAAAAGTTGGTTCAGAGACAATAGGAACTTCGTGCAAGAGGTGATTGTCGGAATTAGCTGTATTGACTCTATAAATTTTGGCAAGTTGTGATCGTTCAACTTGCATGTTTGATTTGACCCCAAAAAAAAAAGTTCTGATTTTTCTTTTTTTTTAAAAAAAAAATTATCCCGTTGGAAGGGCCTTTACTGATTTTAAAAGTAAAGTCTTGTATGGGCTCACAATTTGGGGTTTTTCTAGTTCTTTTCGTGGACCAACTTTTGGTCCCGCAGTACCTAGGAAATTTTGTTGTTTGGGCCTGGAATCCATACAATAAACAAAAGTACAAAACATATGAATACAAATTGAGATGAAAAATGTACGATACCTTTGTATGGTAATTGGTACTTATTGCCGAGTGTCCTCACATGGATTGAATATTTAGCATCATTTCTTGAAGGAAAAAATAAGTTGATTCTGTTCCACCAAAGTGAATACATTTAAGTATCTGTAGTTTTTATAATTTAATATTTGCCAAAGTGGGATCCTCTGAATGAAAGATTCTTCAAGATTCAAACTGTTCTTGCAATCCTTTTGTCTACTAGTAATCTAAAAGTAAAGAACCTTTTCAAAACAAAACAGAAATTATTGAGAACACATATTCATTTTTTTTTACAGGGATGTAATTAATTCTTAATTGATGAAGTAGTTTTTAACTGACTGCTTGTCTGACCAAATCAAACTGCTAAAGTAGAAGGAATGCTTTGTAAATATTTTTATTTTAATAAAAATTTGCTGGTGTGGTGCTTTGCCACCCGACCCTAAAAAAAAAAAGAAAGTAGAAGGAATGCTAAGGTCACACAACAGATCAGTTGATATTTGTCTTCATACGAAGGCAACATAGCAACAAATTTATGAATGATTTCTAATTTTCATACAGCTTCTTCAAGTAGTTGAAACTTAAAACTTGAGTTTTCCTCTTCACTCTAAGGAATATATGGCATTTAAGCACGAATATTTTATATTTAATAAAAAGAAGAAACTGGAGACCAGTGATCTTAAAACTTGAAAATATGTCCTTGGTAGTTTTATAGCATTTGCAAGTATTTTGAATGTTTCTTTGTGCGTAAACTCTACTGAAAAATATATTTGTATGGTTGGGTGTACACATATTGTGTTGTGTGTAGAGTATTTTTCTCAGGGGGGAGGGGGTGTACAGTAATAACACTATACACATATTTTTATTATATTTTTCGTCTGTAAATAAGCCAAAATAAAAATTCCGTCAAACAACAGACAAACTGGTAGCTGTTGCTACAGTACCGTCACTGTACTATTTCTTCGTTAATATACGTTTTCCTTTCTTTGGAAACTGCCTTCCGCTTTTAAATTTCTTTTAATCCCCTTCGCTTTTAGATACACAATAAAGCTGCCTCTTGAGTCTTGACTGTAATTATTAGGTCCTGATCAAAATCTTATATTTTTAACACGGGCTTTCATTTTATTTCATTTCATTAGAAATTTTTTTTTATCAAAATGAATGAATTTGATGTAATTTGATTGGAATTTCTACATAATTAGAAATGGATGATGATATCCCATTGTCATCTAGTCAGAATGTTTATGTATACTACTTCTCACTAACAACGTTGTAACTGGGTTCAGATTATGAATTAATTGTACGTGATGTTGGAATTTTTTATATATTGTTTATATTATTAATTGTGAAGCAAGTTCATTTAATGAAATTGACTAAATGTTGTATATAGTCTAGATTTCAAGCATTGCATTAGAGTCTTATATATACCTCATTTATTTTCTGCTAAAGACTTATACATATCTCTACTAAAGAAAATAAAATAATTGGTGTCTAAGGAAAATCATTGAAAATTGGTACTTAAGTTTTCGATTAACAATATATGCTCTTAAAAATTATAAGTTTTATACACATGATTTATTTTTTATATGATTTACGGTCTTGGCAATTGGTATTTTTATTTTCAAACTCGCTAGTGTAATAATTATGTATATCATGTAATACTTATAACATAGCAATGTTGACTTGATTCGATGGTTTTTCATCATGTTTTGGTTCATCAAAAGTATCAAGTTTATTTGTTTCGTTCACGAATTTCCAAAATAAATTAATTATCCTCAAAACAATGTTAGTCAGCTGTAAAATCGAGCCAAACACTAGAGGAAATAAAAGGGAAAAAGCGGGACATTTTCTCAGAACCAATTAGGTGGATCAAAACTCAAAAAGTTTTAAACACAAACTTTATTTGAGCTTTTGTTTTTCAAAAAGAAGAAAATCCCTAATATTAATTTCGAAAATATAATTAAAAAAATGTTTGCAATTAGAAATCCTAGAAAAGGATGAACCTGATGCTTGTTACCAACGAGGAGGGGGGGGGAGGCAGAGACTACTTTTTGTAAGAAATTCTATGGCTAAAAACGCCGAAATTTTAGTTGGGGGTTAATGTTTGTCGGGGTTTCAATAATCCCAGGACCCAGCTCAATCAAGCTATAGTTTTATATTCCATAAATTTTTAGACATGAATATATATGTACATTTGATAAATAGAATTAAATCGTTCAGAACGTAGTGACATGACGTAATTATTAACTAGAAATTTTATCATTCTTTTGTGCAGATATATATATAATTATATTTTTTGTGGCGGCTCGTTTCAGATAGAGCCATAGAGGAGAAGAACCCAGAGTACTCTCGCAATAATGGGACTGAATTGCTAAACCAGTAGAGCTCTTAGCCTCTTACAATTACAAGTGGCGGCTTTGTTTGTTGGTTGTTTATAGTTGGGGCGCAGGATTTTTCTTTGATTTTCTTCTACACAGGCATGGCATGCACGGAAGCTAAGGTGCTGTACTTTTTCGTTTTTTTCTTTCCTTTTTTTTATTTTTTTTGAAAAAAGTTACACTTATTATTACTTTTTAATTTTTAAAAAACATGCCCATTACGCCATTTTCAGTTAGAACTCGAACACATTTTATATGGAGTGAAAAAAAATTACCAAAAAAATACAGAACACATTTAATATTATATATATATATATATATATATATATATATATTAATCACTGGATGATAAATTCTACAGGGGACTAAATTATATGGATCAAAATTTGGATCGTTATTTCAAAATCACGAACAACTACAGTAGATCAGGCTTAAATCCGGTTGAAAATTTTAGTCCATCGGCCATCGGACATATATCTCTTTCTAGATTGCGTATTTTGTGATTTTATAATAAAAGAGGAAATGCATTTTTTGGGTCTACTTGATGACTAAATATTTTATGTCGATCAAAAGTTATATTGTTCATTTAAAATCATAACTACAATAGATCTGACTGAAACCCAATTGAAAATTTTAGTCCAATATCTCTTCCTAATTGCATATTTTGTGATTTTATAATAGAAGATTCGGTGCTTACATTGGTCTACTTTACATCAATAAAACAGAAAGAAATATATTTTTTAGACATACTAGATAAAAAACAGAAAGAAATATTATGCTTGAGTTATTTATTTTTCAATTGAATAAAAATGGTAAATTCTTTAAAAAAACCATTTATAATAAGTAACAAATCAAAATAAAAAGTACATATCACTCATAAATCAAATCTTGATTGTTTTACCATACACGAATGAGATAAAAAAAAAAGAAACTTTTTCTGTTTTCCATTTCTAACAAATCAAAATAAAAAGTACATATCACTCATAAATCAAATCTAGATTGTTTTACCATACACGAATGAGATAAAAAAAAAAAAAGAAACTTTTTCTGTTTTCCATTTCTAATTAATTTTACCTTTGCCGCCCTCCATTTTGGGAAAGAATCCAAAAGGAATTTGACGAGCAAAAAGGGCAAAAGCGCAATAATTACAGACCGGGTCTACAGTAAGAATCTCCTCGTCTCTGACTAGCGGGACCCGAACTCAGTGAGAGAATCCTAAATAGACCGTGACCAGGTGTCCTTTTCATTACTTCTCTCTTCTTCTTCGGAAAGAAACCAATAATTTAGAAGGAACTAAAAAAAGAACCAGAAAGAAGTGCTCAAAACCTCTCTCTCTCTCTCTCTCTCTCTTCCGCGTCGCTCGGTCTCTTTCTCTCTCTAGGGTTTCTTCTCTCGAAATCCAATCCATGAGACGGAGCGCCGGGATCTCCATCGCCATCTCCGTCAATTAGATGCAAGCGGTGGACCCCACATCGTCGGCGTTTCTCAAAATCGTGTTCGTCCTGATCCTGCTCGCCTTAGTGCTTTTGCTCGGGGTTAGGAAGCTCGCATCACAGTACTTCTCGGTCGACACGGGCTTTGGTGGGGCCATGTCGATTGGTGCCGACGGAGACGGTGGGGCCCACGCCTCGGAGATCGAAGAGGAAGTTTGCATCACATGCGGCAATTCTGGCTCGAAAAAGTGCTCTGGTTGTAAGAGGGTGCGATACTGGTATGTAATTTTGACTTAGTTGGGGTGTTATTTCAAACAGGAGTGCTTTTCTTAAAACCGCTGCTTAATTAATTTTCTCTGCCTTGGCCTTGATCTGATGAGATTAGTACATCATAAAAGGGGTTAAATAGCAAATATGAACAAGAAGTACTGAAAACTGCTAAACCCAATAAATCAGGGCACTTCAGAAATTTGATAATGTAAAATTAAGTGTATTTGGAAGAGAGCAGTATAATTTTCAAATGAAGTGACATACCAAGAAGGGGTTGAAAAGAGAAGAGACGAAGAGGAGAGGGGTGAGGAGGGTAAATTTTTTGATTTATGCTGGATGTATGTTGCATTTTGTATTGTTTTTAGTTGTAATTTAATGTAATTTGGGAGATACTTGAGGTATCTTCTTTAATGATTAGTTTCTCAATATACCTAGTTCCCAAATATCTAAAGTTCACTGTTTTGTTACATTTTTCTTGCATGCGGGTTGAACCTTTTAGTGGACTGATCTATTTATCCTTGTGATCCTAGGCGTTTTTTTAATTGTTGTTTCTCATTTGTAATTGGTGATGCAGTTCACAACAATGCCAGTCCAAACATTGGCGTGCTGAACATAAGTTCAAGTGCAAGCAAATGAGATTTCTTCAAAATGGTGAAACTTCACCTGCTCGCAAAATCACAAATCAGGTATCACCGCACCTAATCCCCTCCCATAAAGCCTGCATTTTTTTTTTTGGTTCTGTTTCTCTCTAGTTCTTAGTCAGTTCCTGGTGCCTGTGCACCTCTTCTGAATCATAAAAGTTTTTTGTTCTAAAATTTTTGTCTGTAATGAATTTAGGAATAAGAACAGAACCTGTCTTTTTATTATTAATTTACATTTGCCTTAAATATGAAAGAGATGGTTTTCAGTATTGTACCGATGCCATAAATCCCAGGTTAAATGCTGAACCAATTACGCTCTTCAGGATATATGAACTTTTGTATTCGAAAAGACTAAATTTGACTATTCATAGCAGGTCCTTTTCCCATATGATGAATTCTTGAAGCTTTTTAACTGGGAATATGATGAACTTACCCCTTGTGGCCTTCTAAACTGTGGAAACAGGTTGTTTAAATAATTTGATATTTTTTCTGTGTTCTTTCTTCTTCTTCTTTTTTTTTAAATTGCATGGTGTGATGCATCTTATGTAATTAATTTTTTAATTTGTGTGCAGCTGCTTTGCTAATGTAGTATTGCAATGCCTCACATTTACCAGACCACTTGTTGCTTACTTATTGGGTAAAAACCACAGTCGAGGATGTGAGTTTATTTTTCTTTGTCATGATATAATTTGCACCATAAAACATTGTCTTTTTCCCCTTTTGGTTTTTTGGGTGGGGGGATTAGCATTTAGCACTACTAAGTTTTGCAATACTTAGAAATACCCAAATGTTAATAGTGCAAAATAAAAATTAAGCAATGGTACCCTGGCTAAGCCCAATCAATTCTCGTCAACTGTCATATTGTGCTATATGTATTGATGAGTTCAAACGAAATCTTCTTTCTTCCATGCACCTCCATTGTTCATTCAACCTCAAAATAACCAAATAAGCCCCAATTTACCTGTGTTATCGAGCTAAGCACCAAAAGAGGCAAGAAAGAGGGAAAAGAAGTGTTGTTGCCAGTACCTGTACTGTGTTTAATACACCTATTTGTTTTTTTCCAATGCCCTAAGAAAGAGACGGTTATGCTTAATGTACAATGTTTGTGTTAAGCTGGTACATAGAACTCCATAGCGGCATTAAAACACTAATTGAAGGTACCGTACTAGTTGCATGGTTACACCATCTTAGTACAATAGCCAATAATGCCCAAAATGCTCGTCAATTGTGATGCTGACAAGCCTTAAATTGACCTGTAGTTCTATCTTCTATGAGAGCTCAATTTAGTCCAAGTTAGCCTCCCTGTACATTTGTTTATTATTTTAATTTGTATTGAAGGTGTGAGAAAGATGGAGGATTGGTGCTTCTTATGTGAATTACAGAGGCATGTCCAAAGGTCAAGGGAGAGTTTAAACCCTTTCTCTCCAATTAACATTCTCTCTCGCTTGCCTAACTTTGGTGGAAATCTTGGGTATGGTCGGCAAGAGGATGCTCATGAATTCATGAGGTATGTTCTCTCTCTTTTATTATAAATTGGCCTCTGATTATGTTTTTGGTTTTACTTTTTAAGGATAGCGACATTGGCGTTGTTATAGGTTTACTTTTGTGGGATGTCAATTTAGATTATTCCCCCCCTCCCCCCCCCCCCCCCCCCCCCCCCCCCCGCTGTATGTGGAGCCTCAAATTTAACTGCATATAGCTATAAAAAGTCCAATTAGCATTGACACTTTTGAAACTACAAAAAGAATATAGTTTTCTTAATTTTCTGTGTTCATTATGGTATCGGCATCAACATTTAGATTTAATTTTATGGTGATGTATTCTGGTATTGCATGTGGGACATGATGGAATACAAATTTTTACAGAGTTGCCATTGATAAAATGCAATCGGCCTGCTTGGATGAATTTGGGGGGGAGAAGAATGTTGATCTAAGCTCTCAAGAGACTACACTCATACAGCATATATTTGGGGGGCATCTTCGGTCCCAGGTATTATGTAATTTTTTGGTGAACATGTCCTTGTAAGATTGGGTATTTTGCATTCTGGACTACAAATTGTGGAGGTTTTGTTTAAAGACGGAAGAACAATAGTTAAACAAATTATATTAGTAAATGTATAAATTTGTTTGTTTTATGATACAATCTTCTGATGACATGGTGCTTATGTGAGATATTGTAGGTAATTTGTGAGAAGTGTCAGATGGTGTCAAACCGATACGAGAACATGATGGATCTAACAGTCGAGATTCAAGGAGATTCTGAATCACTGGAGCAGTGCTTAGATCAGTTTACTGCTAGGGAGTGGCTTGATGGCGACAATAAGTACAAATGTGATGGGTAATCATCTTCTTTAATTGTTTTTATCATCTGATTATTGTATCTTTCACCTTATTAATTGGTGTATTCAATCAGATGCAAGGATTATGTGAAAGCCTGGAAGCAGCTCACAGTGCATCAGCCACCAAATATACTTACAATTGCTCTTAAGAGATTTCAGGTCTGTCTTGTAACTCAGTTTAGTCATCTTTGCATGAAAATTTTTAGTTTCTATTTTTTCCCAAAGTTACGGTCTTTGAAAATGTCCAAATGGTCTAGATGAGGAACTTTCAGACTGTGCTCCAGAAAAGAGTTAGAGAGTGAGGGAATGGTAGGGGAAAGTATGGAAGAGATTACTAAGTCACCTCCTTTACAACACAATTGGGAGGGGGCGAAAAAGGTCCATTTGCAAGGTATAGGAGGTTGATTAAGTCTTTCCCTTTCCTCTCAGTTGAAATTCTGGAGCATGTAACTAGAAAATTGTCCCCTACCTGCCCCTCATGTCCATCTTCTCCACTTCTTCTGGGGTAAGCCCTGAATTTGGAGGGGACAGAAAAGAATGCTTATTTCAGCTTTAGATGAAATGAATTCTTCCCCTTCCCTCTTTATAATATTGTGAAGCAAGTACCTTTTAATTAGTCCCTGCCCTAGAAGGGAACAGGAGAAAGATGGTAGAGAAATGGAGGGGACATGAGAAGAGAATGACTGACGTTGGCCAAACTTTGTTATTTGCTCCAGAACTTTAATTTTGAAGGGTTGAGAAGGGTAAAGGAGATAGGAGAGGATCCACTGTATGATCGATTCTCCCATCCCTTTCCCTACCTTTTACCCCCCTCATTGGTGGTTGGGTACATGGTTTCTGTAGGCTTATTTAGCCTGCTTGCTTTTCTCAAGATTATAAGGAGTAACTATAAATGCGTCTTTATAATGCTGTTTATTTAACATAAATTTTGTTGTTGTTGCCTTTTCATTTTTTCTTTTATAATTTGATAGAGCGGAAGGTTTGGAAAGCTGAACAAGAGAATAACATTTCCAATGAGATTGGATCTGACCCCATACACTAGTGCTGGTATTGGACGTGACTTGTATGATCTATATGCCGTGGTGGTTCACTTGGACATGCTCAATGCCTCCTTCTTTGGCCATTATATTTGCTATATTAAGGATCACTTAGGCCGGTGGTTTCGAGTCGATGATTGCAAGGTTATATTTTTGTTTAATTTTTTTTTAAATGTTTAATTTAATGCAAGCCTTTCAGAAGTTTAGTATCTTGAATCATCCTGAAAATGAAAACATCTAGCCTTGTGTATGGGGAGCACACCTAATTTCTTCAATTGTAAGCTACTGCTTTGTATGTCGCTTATGTAAGGTGTTGTTTTTGGGCCTTTGGCTTTAGGGAGGGGTGGGGGTGTAGGTGATGTGTCATTTGGGAATTTTTAGGTAGAAGGAAGAGTTATACTGGATTTTCTCAGTCTTATTGGAGTAAACATAAAAATATGGTAGTAAAAGTAATTGCGTTTTTTGCATGTTCCAAAAATATGATCATCTTTTTTGGCTCATGGTGTTGCCTTTTGTTTTATTTCTCTTTTGGTTTCTTTTTGTATTTTCTGTACAACATTTTTTAATTGTGGAATAGTTTCTTTTATATTGCTGTAGGTCGCCCTGGTGGAACCTGAGGAGGTGCTTGCTCAAGGGGCATACATGCTCTTGTACACACGGTAGTCATCCCTTTTCTGGAACTTACTATATAAGAGAATTTTCGCTACATCCTGAAACGCCAGAAATATCCTGTGTACCTATTGAAGTGATAAGAAGAATATGAAAATAGAAAGGCCCAATATTATGCCTCCATTATTTTCTGTGGCCCATCTATATATAAAATTAAGCATAGGGAGGCAGTTTTGATATTTTAGTAGAAAGTTGGACTGAGGTCAGGCCATTTTGAGGTTACATATTGTAGTTTAAGATTTTACAAGGGCAGAAAGAACAATCCCTTGATTACAGTACATTGTTATTTGTTTCTGTTGTTTAATCTTGTTTTTCTTTTTAAAAATATAGAGTCGCCCCTCGTCCTGGCCCTCTTACTACCCCAGAAGACCCTCCCAGTGAACAAAGATTACACAAGGCCATTCCCCCATTACCTATGCCCATAGGCCACGTGAAGGATAAGAGCTTCTCTCACCCGAACGGGGAGACCCACCAACACGACCTTCCTGCAGGAATTAAAGGATCAGTAGAGATGGAACTGGATGTATCTATCATGGGTGAAAACAAGAATGGTGATCTTGGCCCTGCTTCCCCATTGAGAGAAGATAGCCCGTCCCTCAGCCCAACACACTTGAATTCTCCTAGACTTAGCGCCTCCACTGATTATAAGAAAACAGAAAATGACACATCAAGCAGTAGCACAAATGGAGGTTTAGAGAATGGTTCCAAAGTAAAACCTTCAAAAGCAATGTTCTCACGAGGTTTTCTAGACAGGCCATACCGCAGCAAGCCACTGGACAAGAATAGACGTGCCCATTTGCCAGATTTTGACCAAAATCCTAACCTTAGCACTAATTATACCACCGGACTCTGCAACGGGGAGTTCTCTAATGGTGATACTTCAACCAACAGAAATAGACAAATTGAGATCGTTGGTATGCCATTCTCAAATGGTGAATCCTTGATTAAGGAGAATGGCAGCACTAATATTGGTTCTGGTACTGGTAGTGATATGGATAGCAGTAGTTTCAGCATTAGCAATGGGGGTTTGAAGGAAGGAGAGGTATCTCCAATGGATGGAGTAGATAGAATGGATCTGTCATGTTCAGATTTGAATGAAGAAGTCTCCAAATCAAATGGGCACTCGGCATTAGAAAATAACAAGAATGAAAATGGGATTGATTGCGAGATGCATGATGTGGTTCTTTCTCATGAGGATGGGTTGAGTCAAAATGGGTTGCGGCATAGGGTGGTACACTCACAACCAGTGTTCAAAGCAACTGAACAGAACGGGATTGCTGATTTATAGGACGACAGATCAGGGTGTTATATTTATATTTAATATATTAAGATAGATTTTTAGAAAATAGATTTTTGCATGGTACCGCTTCCAGGGAGGAGTGGAGGTGTGCCTCTGGGTTTCTACAGTTGAAATTTGCAGGGTCTCAGATGTGCTCCTTTTGCCATGTCAGCATATACCAGTTGGTATATAGGCTAGTGTTTTAATCATGTAGCTCTTTTTTTTACATCTACTTTTTTGTTTATAAGATTGATTGAATAAGCCTCTACAATTGGATAAGATATTTTAGTGTTCCTCTTGAGTTTTTATGTTTGCTGATCTTTGCATTTTGGTTACATCTCAATTGCTTTCTGGGTTGATATTTCACAAAAGATGGACATGAGAAGTCCATAACAAACGGTGCGTGCAGTCGTCTCACTTTCTAGATACATAGAATTTTAAGTGCAATATGCCGTAATTATATAGAACATCGTGTAGCTTAAAAATAATGAAAAAGTAAAAGCATAATGAGTTTTGCTATGGTGAGTTGCGATCAAAACTATTAGATATAGTTCAAAATGACCGATCCAAACCGTCCAATATGATCTTTCTATTAAAATTTTCATGCTGACAAAATTTTATAATTTTTTTATATTTTTAAGTATTTTTTTCGGATTTTTAAAAACTGCTGTTTTTGAACGGTTCAGAACTAATTAGATTAACAATTTTCTAAAATTTCAAAAAAATACTTAAAAATTTCGAAAAATTATAAAATTTGGTCTGCATGGAGATTTTAATAGGGAGATCATATTGGACGGTTTGGATCGGTCATTTTGAACTATATCTAGCGGTTCTGATCGCCACTCACCGACTCTTTGGTGAGTTGCAACTCACCAAAGGGTTGGTGAGTCGAGCTCAAAACTTCTAAATCTAGTTCAAAATAACCGATCCAAACCGTCCAATATGATCTCTCTATTGGAATCTCCATGTAGACCAAATTTTATATTTTTTTTGAAATTTTTAGGTATTTTTTTCGGATTTTTAAAAACTGCTGTTTTTGAACGGTTTTGAACTAATTAGATTAATGATTTTCTAAAATTTCAAAAAAATACTTAAAAATTTCGAAAAAATGTAAAATTTGGTCTGCATAGAGATTTCAATAGAGAGATCGTCTTAGACGGTTTGGATTGGTCATTTTGAATTAGATTTAAGAGCTTTGAGCGCGACTCACCAATCCTTTGGTGAGTTGCAACTCACCATAGAAAAACTATATATATAGTTTTGCTATGGTGAGTTGCAACTCACCAAAGGGTCGGTGAGTCGCGCTCAAATCTCTTAAATCTAGTTCAGAATGACCGATCTAAACCGTCCAATATGATCTGTCTTTTAAAATCTCCATGCAGACCAAATTTTATATTTTTTTAAAATTTTTAAGTATTTTTTTTGGATTTTTAAAAACTGCTGTTTTTGAACGGTTCAGAACTAATTAGATTAACGATTTTCTAAAATTTTAGCCAATCTATATATATATATATATATATATATATATATATATAGAGGTTGGCTAATGTGCCATAGAGTCATTTTTCGAGATTTAAAATTCAAATGCTCAATCCGAACCATTCAAGTTATTAACCATATTAAAATACACTTGGAGACCAAATTTTACATTTTTTCGAATTTTTTTACTATTTATTATGATATTTTAAAAAAAAAACGTTATAATTGGAGTATTTCAGACCCTCAAATTTGAACATATCAAAAGAAATAGCAAAAAAATTCAAAAAAATGTAAAATTTGGTCTCCAATGGTATTTCAATATGGTGATCAATTTGAACGGTTTGGATTTACCAATTGAATTTCGGATCTTAAAAAAATGACTCAAAAAAGACATCTATGGCATTGCCATCTATGGCACTTCAGCCACCTCTATATATATATAGAGAGAGAGAGAGAGAGATTGGCTAAAGTATACTCCTGCATACGGATCAAACCCGTATGTTGGAGTCGTTTTTCAAAATCTAAAATTCAAACAGTCGATCCAAACCATTCAATTTGTTCTCCATATAAAAATATCCTTCAAGACCAAATTTTACATTTTTTCGAATTTTTTTGCTATATATTATGCTATTTTCAAATTGAAGGGTCAGAAATACTCCTTTATAGTGTTTTTTGAAAATAGCATAATATATAGCAAAAAAAATTTGAAAAAATATAAATTTTGGTTTCCTAGGAGATTTCAATATGGAGAACAATTTGAACGGTTCGGATCGATTATATGAATTTTAGAATTTGAAAAATGACTCCAGCATAAGGACAATCTGTATGCTGGAGTATACTTTAGCCAATCTATATATATATATATGATCAACTCAGTTTTTTCACTGAGCAAGTATTCTGTATTATCAACTCCAAAACGGGATTATTGAGGAACACGCTTTTGTACTGCTAGGTTCCATTAGTGTTTACCAAAAACCCACCGGGTTAGACCCGTCTCGCCCCAAACCCGCCCCATGGACCGGACCGCCCCGGACCGTCCATGGACCGCCATGGACCGAAGGGTTAGACCGGGGCGGGTCTACGACGGGTTTGGACCGCCATTTCTAAAACAACTCGTCTTAACCCGTGGACCGGACCGCCCCGCCCCGTCAACCCGTGCTAAACTGTCTTAACCATCCAATAATTATATTTGAATTTTTTCATTTAATAAAAAAATTACAAATCAAATATAAGAAAACAAAAAATAAAATAAAAAACAGAAAATATAAGTAAAAAAATAAAGAAAAAACGCAAAAGTAAAAAATAAAAATAATTAACGAAAAATAAAAAAACAGAAAAAAAATATTGAACAAACAAAAAAAACGCAAAAAAAAAAAACAGCAAAAAAAAAACGAAAAAAAAAACAGCAATAAAATAAATAAAAAACCCGCGGACCGGACCGGACCGGACCGTCATAACCCGTGCGGGTTACAAGGGGCGGGTTTAGGAAGGGTTAGGGCCAAAGTTTCTAGGATGGACCGTCCTAACCCGCCCCGTCTTAACCCGTGGACCGTCCCTAACCCGCCCCGTCCTAACCCGTGGACCGCCCCGCCCCGCCTCGCCCCGTTTGGTAAACCCTAGGTTCCATCAAGAAAACCTACATAAATAATATTATATTAGGCCCACCCCCGCCCATTGTAAAAGGAAGTACCAATTCGATATATCAGGACTTTTATAAGGGTCAAAACAGAAATTCGCCTTTCATTTTCCCCCTCAACGCGCTCCGTCTCCCTCCTCTATTGACTGTTGCTCTCCAATCTCTCTTTCCATCTCTGACAATGGTAATGGTAACACCCTCTACCATTGCTCCCTTGCTCTCTCTCACTCGCACGCCTCCAATTCCGAAAATCATCAATCATAACTCCTCGCGAACCATCTCCACTCACACATCCCGTCGCAACATCTCTCTCTCAGCTCAATCCAACGGCGGAAACGGTAACGGTAACGGAAACGGCGCTAACGGCAACGGAGGAGGAGGAGGAGGACTGGACGAACGGCGAAGATCGCCGTTAATCGATTTGAGACGGTGGAGAGATCTCCTGAGCGCGGATCCCGAGAACATCGCTGCCGTGGGATTGACGGGGCTGCTGGCCTGGGCTTCCGTACAGGCTTTGTTTCAGCTGATCTTTATCTCCCTCGCTATTGTTTTGGCGGCGCTCAAGTATTCCTTCATCGCTGCTCTTCTCCTCTTCATTCTTATCACACTTCTATAGTGTAAGTAGTGTTCTTGTACTCTTACAACTGAACTTGTTTTGGTCGAGAATTCATGTATAGAGCTTAATTAAGCCTCAATTTCACCTTGGCTAGTTAAGCAACTGCCTAACCTAGTTCAATCAACTGCTTAGATAGCTTCTTTCTCTAATTCCTTAACATTCACTATTGTGAGCAATGTTTGGGGTCTATGCTTTCTCATATTTTGTTCCATGCTGTATTCAGTTAATTCTCCTTGTACTGTTAATCATGACATTCTATTTGGCATCAATTGGGCAATGGAGAGCATTGAACTGTGGTAACCCTGGTTTACTATTTATTAGTCTTCATCAGGATGCTATTTGACCTATTTAAGACATAATAGGTAATCAAGACTAGATTAATGAATTGGAAGGTCAAATAGAATTAAGTGAATAGTGAAACTAAGTTTCTGTTTGAATAATGTAAATGAAAGAGATGGTGAATTAGAATTAAGTGACCTTTGGCAGACTCAATTAGGAGGGACCTGAAAAGTTTATTCAGCACTATGGCCAAATTTAAAAACTAAGGTACCGTCTCACCAACAGATGAACTGTAAAGTCATATTGGTGTTATTTGGTAGATTCCAGGGTGTCACTTGCTGAAATGTCTAATTTTTTTGGGTTCCAGTCTCTTCACTTATAATTAGGATATTATCAGAGAAAAAGATGACTCGGTAAATGAGTGAACATTTTTTTTTTGTTTTCTCTTTGTGTCCGGTCCTCTCTAGCTCCAAGCTGAATAAATTTTCTGTAGCCCTTCTATTTGCAATTGGACATAGCCATATAATTTTTTCCAGCCTTACTTTTTTTTAATCTAAATTTATTAAACTGAAACTGGGTTTTAATGAATATTTATCACCTATTCCCATTACAATATGTGGACCTAATTACCCTCAATTTGTCTCTGATGATGTGTTTAGACACCAAAATAAAGGAAATACAAAAATTGGGGGACACCCTGTGGTATCGATGCCAGTACCAGAGCAGACCATACATTACAATAGCCAACGAATTATTCTTGATGATTCGCTTTTGCAAATTGTCCCAATTTTTCTTATATAATTGATCTCTACAAAAAGCCAAAAACATATTACTTGGTAGTTGGTACAGGCACATTGTGGTAACAGATTTAACTGACACGTAAGCCTTCACTGCTGGCAAGGAATCTGAAGATTATTTTTCCTTGCTCGAGACATCATATAATTTGCTTTTAACTTTGTTTTAATCTAGAGCAAAATTGAGTTGTCCTCCAGAAGGTTAGGAACACAGACATGCTGAAAATTGGTGTGCAGGATTTTGTGCAGGATTTCTTGATCATTGGCTGAAGTCAGATATCCAAATATAGATGAACGGTTGTAAAGAGTGAATTGCTGTTTCTAACATCCTTCTAACTAAATGCTTTGTACTTAAATGGAGAAACATGCCTGGAAACATTGTCAAAATAGGAGATCTCGTTGATTATAATTGCCATCTCTTCATAAGTCTCCAATTGGTGCTAGGGAGTTGGGAGTCCCTGATTGTGCATGATGTAATGTTTCGAGGAGCATCTCCTTGATATTGATCATATGTGGCGTTTAAATTTTTAACATAGAATATTGATACAGACCAATTTTGTGTATAAAAGGGTTGACTGATCTGAGTGATCTCAGTAATTAAGGTTGGTATATTGTTATTGATTGAATTGCCTTAAGTTGAATCCTCCAACCTTGTGGGACCGCCTTAATACAATGAATTTTTTTTTATTATTTTTTTAAACTGTGTGTGTGTTTTGAAAGTACTGAAGTAGAAAGAAACAATTTACAAGACCGATGTTTGGAATATAAATATTAAATTACTTGATTTTGCAGAATTCTGATATAAAATATCAAGTGGTATTTTCTATTGTTTGATGTTAGCTGATTTCGTGTGTTTGTTATGCATTTGGTATCTGTGTTGTTTTGTTTTGCTGGATAACAAATTTAGTGTGCTTCTTATTAGCTTCTGCAATTTCTGGGATGTTTGACTCTGCCCCTGATAGTACGGTAGGTTTTTTCTTTTGTTGAACTTGCTAGGTCCTGTGGTTCTGGATTTGGTTTGTAAAACTCTATTTTGCTTTACAGATGACGCAGTCCACTTCTTTGGGTCCTCTTATATATATAAAAGGTAATATATTTATATCGCTTGAAATTTGATATCCAATCAATTTACGATGTCACCAACAAATTTATAACTGTTTCTGTTATTAGAATTTTTCAATTAGATTGAAAAGATATTATTAGGATTGTGCGGTTGACTACTATCCTTAAACACCCTTTTATCGTTCATTAGCTTACAATAACATGAAGTCCAATTACCTAACAACTTATTAGGATTAACATAACATATAACGACTAGCATTCAGGACCATTTAAAAAAAAAAATACAAAATTACAAACTAAATCTGAAATTATATCATCCACATTATAGATGGACGCCTACATATATCTTTAGCACGAACAAAGACCTTGTTCTTCAGTGCAGAACGGTAAACTAACAATTACACCAAACTAAACAAAAAAACCAAATGCAAATCCTAAAATATACCAACACCACAGATTGCCAAATAAAGATGGCATCAGACCCATAACAAACAGTAAATAAAGAAAAAAGAATAAACAGGCATCCACCAAAACTTTACAGCCAAAGCACTATAGGCGACGGCTGGAAATGCTGAAGGAGCTAACTTTCATAGGAGTGGCAACAACCAAAGGTGCCTCAGGAGAGTCCGAGACAGCAAATTTATCATGCATGAATCTGCTGTCTACAATCGACTCCTCTTTTGGTATGATCTTATAGCAGTAGCAGCTCTTTAAACCTTCTTGGTTTAGATAGCACTCATGGTTGCTCTTCTTCACTTGCTCAAAGTTCCAAATGATGCTGAACTTGCCAACTGTTGCCACCAAGTGCCTCTCCTGCTTCCCATTCTCTGTCACCTGTTTATAGGATGGAAATAAATAAATATATAAAAAAAACAAGAGAATGGATAAAACAATTAACAAAAAAACTTACAGCAAAACAAAAAAAAATGTGTAAATGGTAAGCTTTTAAAAAACTCCATTTTTTCTGTTTTATCTCCGTTTTATCTTAGTTTTGGTTCATACCTCATTACCTTTTTATCCGTTTTATCACCAATAAACGCTAAATCACCACCCAACCGCCAAACCGCACAAATCGTATTTTAAAACCTTGATTAATACTGATTACTGAAAGTTGGAAGCAAAAAGAGTGACACATACTTTCCTTTTTTTATTATCTTTCTCAGCTTGTGTTCTGTTTTATTGTACAGTTGAAAGTCAATACATACATTAATAAACGTACACAACAAAGGACCTTAAGTAGCAGTTTCCAGCATCACTTGATACCAGTGTGAAAAATAAAACCAATTACATATATATATCATACCAACCAGTTTCCAGCATCACTTGATACCAGTATTAGTGTAGAATAGACAGTATCATACATAAAAGAACACTGTTGACATCAATCAGACTAGCTATAGATGATTTTAAGAACTTCTGTGTACATGTGTTTAGTATGCGTGTGTGTGTGTGTGTGTGTGTGTGACAGAGAGAGAGAGAGAGAGAGCATGAAGAACTGTTCTCTGACTAATGCCAAACGTATTAGAAAATGAAGTTGAGAACTGTAGTAATTAGAAGGTCAGAATTTTCTTCGAATAGTTAGTGCAAAATCAGGAAAGTAAAAAGTAAATGAGCCCCAAAATGGATTGGAAAAAGGAACACGTACCCATGAAAATTGACCCCCACGAAATTTATTGTTCACTCCAGCAAGATGTGAATCAAGAGGAGTAAGCTTCAAGAGCCTTGGGGCTGCTATTCTATTCCCCATTCTTCCACCAAACCCTGTTTTCTCTTTGCCGTCCTTGTCTATAAAAATTGTGCATATCAAGACAAGGTATGTGTCTGTGGTACCAAGAATCCATTTCCCATCATAGGTCACATCAACATGTGTAATTGGTGAACCAAGACCAGGAAATGCAGTTTTAGCCATTCTCATAGAGCTTTTGGAATACAACCTGCGCAGAGTGTACAATAGTATGATTAATATTCATAATCCTATTTTGTTCTGGTAAAGAGATTCAAAAAAAGAATACAATATTGAAAATCTCCAAATCTAGTCTCACACTGTTACCACCCAATTTAAAGTTAGTTGGTTTTCAGGATCATGACGAAATAGCCTCAGCTGAAAACAATAATTCTGTATGTACCCCAATCAAACATCACTTTTCAGCACATCCCTATATATATCAATGGTTTAATGAGTCCTCTTCTATGCAGAGTTTTTCTGCATTAGTTTTGTTTGCGGTCTGTATGCTAATATATCTATAGATGAAAAAAACGAAAATCAAATCTTTCCTATTCAGTTAAGTTGTTACCTGATTTTACCATCAATGGATCCAACTACAATTGAGCCATCCCCAGTTGAGGCGAAACATTGGAAGTTTGTACCTCTTGCAAACTGGTGACCTTGTGTCCAGTTCAAAACCGGGGTGTCAGCTGCAGAATCTGCTAAATTTTGAACAATTCCATGTCTGTCCCTCATGTCCCACCTGCACAACCTATTATCATCAAGACCCAAAAATGTTGACTCTGACGGGTCTAACTGGGCACCTTTACTGTCATTGGTTATGTCTCTCATTGTGATGTCAGCACCATCTTTCTCAAATTTCCACTGGGTCACCACCTTGCCAGTCTCTATGTCAATCTGGTTGACACCAGTTGTATGTGGCTTACCCTCATTGGCTGGGCTCATAAGCAACATGTTAGTCTCAGCACGCATCAGCAGTGCCTTTTTCGGAGTGGAAAACAGGTTTTGGTTTGATGAACCAGGACCCGAGAACTTTACTGCTACACCTTTTCCATGCACTCCATGTGAGAAATTTTTCACCACTTGGATGCCGGCCTTACCAACCAAGAAACTGTTATCCAGTGCACCTAGTGCAAGGGACTGTATACCCAATTCAGCCGCTGCCTCTTCTTCAAATTCTTCCAGTAGTTCACGGCTTTCTATGCTCAATGCAGAGCGTGGGGTCTTCTTGGCAGGATTGGGCCCAAAACTTTCCTTTGCATCCTCCCAAATAGAGTCATCAGCCGCATCAGGCTGAGCCCAGCCTATAAAGTCCTTTCCATAAACCTTGACCCTGTTTTCTTGAGTAGCTTCCATCCCATACGTGTTTTCAAATAGGCAATCTTGGTATTGTTTGAAGAAAAACGAGTAACCCTGGGGGTGTAGAAATTTGATGGCCCAAACCCCATCTGCTACGAAATCAACCCGTTTCTGAGCAGGGAAGGACTTCAATTGCAGAGCGGGTCCAATTGGGGCTCGGATCTTCGACCCTACAACCAAGCACCATGGTGCATTAGGGTTTGGCGAGGAGTCAGAATCATCCTCATCGGACGAGCCACGGCGGCTGAAGGAGAAGGTCGTTAGTTTCTCAGAAGGGACCCACCGGGCAGAGGGATTGCTCCCTCCAACGTGAAGGTAGAGTTTGACGGCGTTTGGGGAACTAGGGTTAGGGTTTGGCGAATTGGGATTGGGAGAAGAGATGGGATTGGAGTACTTGAGATGGAGCGACTTGAGCTTGCGATCGAGAGCATCTAGAGATTGAGGCGTTGAGACACTTGGGCTGGGATTGGGATTTCGAGTTGGAGTCGCGTATTCTTCTTCCTCAGACTGAGATTGTTCGTCTTCTTCCTCCTCGTCAGTGTACTGGTCGGAGTCGGAGAGGTCGGGGCCATCTCGGCTGTGAGATCCTCCCATGGCGAATCGAGATCTGGAGAATCGAAAACAAGGGTTAGGGTTTTGGCCGTTTGAGAGAGGAGTAGGAGAGTGTGGGAAGAGGAAGAAGCGAGCGATTTGAAATTTGAAAAAGTCAAAAAGATGAAGCCACTTGACGAATAGAGAGAGAGAGAGAGACAATGGTAATTATTATTTAATATTATATTTAATACACGTGGGTCCCACTCTTCTGACGGAGTAGGACCATAGGTCGGTCACTCTTTGCAAACTCCGAAGGCCTTTCAGGCTTTCAGCACATTTAAAATTGAATTAATTCGATATCTCATAAATCCTTTAAATTAAATTGAATCCTAATTATATTTCAATCGAATTGTCGCTCTATTTTTAGTGAATTATCACTTTATTTAGAAATTAGAACACTAAGATGTATGTTGGTTGAACACTTGAACTGATTGGAGATTCTATATAAGACCTCTATCCTATTAAATTTTTTTTTTTCAGTTTGCAACCCCTTCGTTTTTTATTACTTTGATTCGAATCCAGTGTAAATTAAATTGAACTCGACTATATTTAAAGTGAATCTTAATGACTTTTATATAATGTTTGTATCGATGATCATTAATGGTATTAAGTATTAACATATCAGCTCCTAAATCTTTGGAGGTTTTTTTTTTTTTTTTTAGAAATGCTTGGCAGAGGCTACCAATAGAAAATAAGAAAGAAGAAAAGGAAGAGGAAAGAAACTGTCCATCTAACTATCCATATATAATCTTCTGTTAACTATAATTACATATCTGTTAAGTGAAACTACATATTTCAATTATGTTTTTTGTTTAAGTTGAGTTAAAATGAATATCATTTAATATTCTATCAAACACCATTAAATGTATCTAGACCATCACGAAGTTCAATAATTTTGATGAACTTTAAAAGAAATTGTATAGTATTTCATCATTTTTATATGCATGTTTACATGATATATATATATAGAGGTAAATCACATTCCAAATGTACTTTTTTACAATTATCATGATTGTAAAATTATTTTATGTTAAAAATCCCCAGAACATATCTGGTTTTCTATATAAAATACAGATAATGTTTGAAATGTCCGATTTCAAAACTTACTACGCTAAATAATTTGCTATATATTCAAACTTACTATTCAGATGCCCAAGTAGGATACAATTCGGAAACATTAGCTACTACCAAGCATCTTAAAAGGACAACAACAAAAAAAAAAAAGGGAAGAAGCAGCAGACAAACATTGACGATTGATTCCTAATGCTTGTAATAGCAACTAAGAATAATTTTCAATTTAAAAAATTTAGCAGCTAGATATGATCCACACCATATGCACAAAACTCATGTGAACAATGAGAAAAAATGATACATGTTTCACAGTTTAACAAATGACTTAAAATTTATTATGATCCACACTATATGCATATCAAACGTTATTTGATGAAATGTCAATTAATATTCAATTGCATGAAAATTGATAAATGTTCAATCTATATGGCTGTCAACATGTTTCTAATTTTTTTTAAAAAAAAGATTTCTCTTTGAAAATGTGTTGTACAAAGCCACTGTTAATCAATTCCAATGCATCAAAATATCAGATAAGACTCCCTGCTGGTAATGTAGTAGCATAAAGGGAAAAAAAAAAAAAAAAAAAACCAGAAAAACAGAGTACTGTTCTACCTCGACTATGAATGTTAGTTAACAATAGCAATCAGCTATTACGTCTTCTCTATGTTCGCCTTGTGTAATGTAATGACTAATAACACACATGTTTCGATTGTCCCATTCTTTTGTAATATAACTAGATTGGGACGCCTAGATAATGGGCTATATAAGAAATGTCCAATTATTATATATCTTGATAGATTATTTTGACTCGTTATGATGAAAAGGTCTCCTCGTGGGGCTACTTTCGAGTCGACATCAGATATGGTATGCGTATGCTACTAATATAGGACGAATCAAAGAAAATACTTTTTAATAAAATGAATCAAGTGGCTAGCTTGTGTTAATCCATATTCCATGGGCATTAAGAGAGGTGCAAATGCAAATGTATCGCTTTTCACTTTTTTCAGTGGAACTGCTCCGATTATAGTATTATATATAGTGACCCAAGGGCCTATTTCCCTCAATATATATATATAGTGACAAATAGTAAAATTAACAGTGTTTTTATTAACAAAAAAAAAAAAAATCAAACAATGAATTGCAATCTTCGTACTTCTCATCATCTCCCGCTATATATGTACTTCTCGTCGTAGAATACCATGTACACAAGGTAGGTGTAGAACCTAACACAATGGCAAACCATATCCCCAATAATGCTATATAGTCCAAATAAATCTACTTTCCCCACCTTCAAATTCTCACTATTGACAAAATCAAGCACCATCAACGCTATAAAATTTATGACCATAATACCCCCCATTAGGAGAAGGACCACCATCTTTCTCTTCCGCACAAACGCAATTGCCTTTGCAATAGCTGAAAAACCATTTCCTTCTTCTTCAACTAATACAACCACAAGGCTCCATTGCTCAACTATGGTTAGCACCATCATCCATGCAATCTTCAATAATAGCACTATGACCAGCGTGTTATCTCTTTGAAGAAACTGCACAGCTCTTGTATTTCTCTCAAGAAATGTTATTATTAATATTGGCAGCATGTAGAAAATCTTGGCATAGGACAAGGCGGCCACTGCCCCGCACCATATTTTCTGTAGCCCTTTGATATAGGAATCAAGCGACAGCTTATCGTTTGATCGAGCCATGCGCGAGAACTGTGCAATTAGAACTGTAGAAAGAATTGAGATCAAGATATCACCTAATCTAATCTCGGCCTTCGTCTTGGGGACGACAAAGGGAAATTCTGGTGTGCTGCGGTTAATGAGAGCAGTCAAATCTATGACAAGAACCGGAGAGCCTTTAATCAAGAAGGAAAATATCTTGAACGGCACTAGCATTACAAACAGAGCTAAGACCATCCGCATACTGTTGCGAAGACATAGGTTGAGCGCCTCAGTAAAAGATGCGAGAACAGTGCTTATTGCCATCAAATTTGAATTAGAATAAAAGGTCTGCTTCTCAAAATAAGAAATAATGATAAGAGAGACCATAGAAACTTTGTTAGTCTTCCTTAAGAATTGTATGCTTGAAACTTTAGAAAGTTTGATCTTTGTATGGAGTCGTGCCAAACGGTCATCTTCATCCAAAACCAAAGGGGTTGGTTTTGGGAGTCTTAGCTGTCTACACAATCGAATCCAAAATCTATGACCACTCTTATACCAAAAGCCTAAGATAAGAAACCACTGATAGGAGCGTTTCCTCTTGGATAAATAGAGCAACATATTCGGCCATATATTAGAATTGCATACATTAATCCTTTCAGGAAAAAAATAAATTGGATTCAAAACAAGTAGCCTATGGCAGGGGGACCCTTCAACATTGATGGTTGTCAAGTCAAATGTAATGCACTAGTTAATGTTGAATTAATGAAATTTTCTGTTCAAAAGCAAAATTGAATTGTATACATTAATACTTTTCAGCCTTATATTAGAATTGTATACATTAATACTATTCAGGGAAAAATAAAATTGAATTCAAAACAAGTAGCCGTAGGGCAGGGGGACACTGCAACTTTGATGGTTGTCAAGTCAAATGCGATGCACTTATTAATGTTAAACAAAAGAAACTTGTTGTTCAAAGGAAAAAAATATATATATATATTCTTCCTCTGTATGGGCAATGGTTCATTTGTTGACTCGAAAAGGAAAAGATATTATTAGTCCCAATCAAGCCACTCTCGTGACTGTGACATTTCATCAACTCATAAGAAACACATTTCATATAATCATATGAACAATAAAAATAATGAAGTCTTGATGCTTTTCGTATTGGAAAGTGGTGGGCTTCAGGCCCACTTATTTAAAAAAATAATAATAAAAAATAAAAATAATGAAGAAGAACGAAGCAAAGAAATACAACACAAAACCTTCCCCAATACTACCCCAACCGAAATTACCAATAGCACATGGTAACCGTCTAACCTTCCCCAAACCTAAGTAACATTTGGCAGGAATGTCACGTCCCGCACCGACGGGTCACGGGGCGCGAGAAGAAAACGATATCTTTTGCATTCATCCGACGGCCATCAACATACGTCGCAACAGAAAAACAAACAAAGTCAGATACAAACCTCAGTAACCGGTTATTTAACGACGCAGCTCCTCTATAATTAATTATTACAACAAAGTTCAATCAGATCGGATAAATCCACATAACAAATAATATATTTTACTGAGATAATCGGGTCTAGCCAGTTAATCAGTCAGAGTGGTTCCTCCCCGAACTCAGGAGGATCAGGGCTCAAAATTCAGTTCAGTTTTAGATTCAATTCCAAACCCGATAACCCGTAAAATATACCAATCACAATTCAGTAAACATATTCAATCAAAGTCAAACGATAAATCAAATCAATCAATCAATACGAAATTAAATATAGACAAGTCCGGTTACCTGATTAAACGGTTCAGAAATCACGAATAGATCCAATTCGACTGCAACGTAGAATTCAAAATTCCAATTGATCTACTAATCAATTTTTCAATCGGCATAATCAAAATATCATTTGAAAACTATTTTGAAATCATAATATAGCTAATAATCAAGCATGGCATGAGAATTTTATTTTTACTCAAAGTGGCACGGAACAGAGGATTTGAAACTTCAAAGATCATATGAACTAAAGAGCAACAGGCGGTGAAATAATCAAAGGAGGCGACATGTTTCTCATATACAGCACGTGTCAAAGGGATAACACGTGTCAATGTTTTGTCAAAACTTTATTACTCGTTTTTTTTTCCATCCCAACATCCAGAAGCGGTGTAAAATATATTATTTTTATTCAAAAATAACGGGTCAAAGGAAAAAATATATATATCATTTTACTTTTGGTCAAATTTGGTCAAAGTTCAGTAAATTTTTAAATAGAAATTTCGGATGTCACAAGGAATCACAGAGCTGCCAAACCCAAGTCTTTCAATGGATATATAATCATTGATTACTTGAATGTGACTCTCAATGGATATATAACCATTGATTATTTGATGTATTACATGTATCCAAATGATAAGCCTTTGACATAGAACCGATGGGAACTTGAATCTGATCATATATAACTTGTAATTGACAAAATACATTATAATAGATAAATGCTAGCATAAATAATATATATATAGAGAGAGAGAGAATGGCTAACACGCCATCGATGACACGTGCCATCGATTATCTATCGACTCATTTTTCGAGATTCAAAATTCAAACGGTCGATCCAAACCATTCAAGTTGATCACAATATTGAAATACCCTTGGAGACCAAATTTTATTTTTTTTCAATTTTTTTGCTATTTATTATGATATTTTCAAATTGGAGGGCTGAAATACTCTAATCATAATGTTTTTAAAAATATCATAATAAATAGCAAAAAAAATCAAAAAAATATAAAATTTGGCCTTTAAGGATATTTCAATATAGAGAACAACTTGAACGGTTTGGATTAATCATTTGAATTTTGGATCTCGAAAAATGACTCGATGGCACGAGACCCTCCGTACCATCGATGGCACGCTAGCCATTGTCTCTCTCTCTCTCTCTATATATATATATATTAAATAAAAAGTGCCTGTAGGACTTTACTAAGGCAGACGTGGATATAAATCTTGAGAGTAATTCAGAGATGGGAGAAACACATTATTGTTTTTATAGGGGACGCTGCTAAATTTCAGACTAAGTTGTAAATAATAACTTGCAAAAAAAAAATCAGCTTGTCCTGAACACTCATTTTCACAAAAAAAAAAAAAAAAAAAAAAATTGCAGCAACAGACCATTTGGTAATCTGTGTCAACTTATTTCTAGCTTCTAGTATAAATAAAGGCAAGATTATAACCAAATAACATAATTCTAATTCATCAATGTCATGAAATTAGTTTTCTAACATGACCTCTCCAACACTTTCCAATCCAGTCTTCACCCAAACTTAGGGACACTATCCTGTGACCTAAAAGCATTCAGAGCCAATCGACCACAAGTAGTCTCATTTAAATAACTAATATGTAAATCTATCACTTTCAAACATCATCAGTAAAATTAATTTGATCCAACAGGAAGATACGGTAATGGTATGATCAGGAAATTTGAGCATATCATTGTGCTAGACAAGATTTAGAGAGAGAGATATGTATCCGTGCACAAGGCAGACCTGTACTAAAAGGTTATTAAACATCAGGCTTATGAAACAAGTCAAGTCATCAAATGTTTCCAGTTGTCAGATCAATCATGAGGCATAGTTAGATTTAGTCTCATCTTTTGAAAGTTCAAGGATCCACTTGAGCAAACAGAAGTTTACTGATTGATTTGTTCTTTGGGACCAAATCCTCTGCTATTTCCATTTTTTTTAATAATTTTTGGTTTGCTAATTGAGGGCACAAAGGGGCAGTTTGACAAAAATAAATAAATAAATAAAGATCTTGAGGGGTAAATGTTAAAAAAAAAAAAAACTAAGATTTGTATGAGTATACCTCATTAGGCAAGTCATTTTTGAACTTTAAGAGTGTACTCAATATTTAACCCCCAAAAAGAAAACAGTCACCTTAATATCGTGTCAGAACTGAAAGCATGAGACCCAAATCATTGATGTTACAAGCCTTATTTGCTTCATCATCCTTTCTAAAGTCCACGTCCTCTCTGTCACAGTTGCTACAATGAAAATAGGATGGTTGTGCAAGCCTTGAGATTCATTGCAAAACCTACAGTTTCGAATGCTTGCAGCCCTTCAATATATTGAGATGATATGCACTCTTTATTTACTATATTTCTATATGCTCTCATAAGAAGATGACATTCAATTCATAGGATTAAATGCCAAAAGGATCTGTCCCCAAATACACTGTTCGTTTATTTTATTTCATTTTATTTCAAGTAGAAATACTTTTATGCTATAAAGAAGTCAGGCTGACTGTTTTATCTGACAAGAATACCTCTTTTTTCTGTCTGTTCTATTGAGAGAATCTGACAAGTATATCTCCAGTCATTTTTCGCAAGTGCATTTCTAATCTGACAACTTTATCTGTTGTTGGCTGTTCAAGTTAAAAGGCCTACTGTTTCCACTCCTCGACATATTTGCTCGACGTTATTCACTTATATTTGCATTGAGTCATATATTTGAGTAGTTTAACAGTTCATCTGTATTCTTGCATACGACTTAATACCAATAGTAGGATGGTTGACTAGGTTTGTCACCGAAAGGCTCAAACAGACAAAACGAGCAAATCCAACTAAAAAGTATTTTGGAAACATCAGCCAAATTAATATAAAATAAAACATAAAGTGTGAACAGGATCTAAATTCAGTAACTAGTTAGGTACGATAAGATCACTCTTGGAAAAAATTCTGAACATATACTAGCAAAGATAATTAACAGAGAAAAGCTTCATCTTCTTTTTCTAAAATAACAAACTAGTAAAGATGAATGTACAAAGTTAAAGATCCTGAGATGGGAGAAGCCATCATGGTCCCACACATCAGTTGACAGCCGCTCTTCCAAAGTGAGAATACAGGACTCCAGCTAATCCAAAGTTTCTGCTTTAGAAAATAACTAGGTAATTTCCCTACAAAAACAAAGAAAGATAACAAAGTAAGTATCAAGTGGTACACAGGAGTTACAATGAGCAATACCTGATAAGGTCAAACATACTTTTGTGAGGTAAATTGGAAGTAAACACCAACAAAACCCTGAAAAGGTTCAAATTACTTTTTATGATATGGAAAGTTCACCTGGTGCTTGACATTTCTGATTTCAAGTATTGGCAGTATACTCTAGGTACCAGGAAATATCAGTCCCGCTGTAAAAGGTCCAAATTCTGCAATTAAAGCTTTCAAACTCTTCAAAATACCTCGCAAGAACATACTGCGAGACAAAACGAAGAATAAACTTACCAAAACAATTCGGGAAAAATAGCAAACACTGTCTTTTGGTTGAAACATGTGATAAATCAGATTGCAACATCAAAATAATAAATTCAAGCCCTAATGGAGAGAAACTCCAAGAAATGCTTTCGATGGTTTCAACTTAAGAAATTCAGTAATCCAGGTAATTTTAGCTTATCTATATCAAAATACAATTTAAGTTATACTATTTAATGTATTCCTCCTAATTGGCATCTACCCAGTGTGACGCCAGAATATTATGTCCATCTAATAAACACATTCTAGATACCCCTGACAAAATGTTATATATGCAGAAGTCATGCCTGCTGTCAATTCCAAATATGTTTTCTAATTACTTGCAACCCCTCTTCTGAACTCGTTGCACATTTACACTGTGTCACATTGTTCAATAACTTACACAACATATTAGATTAAAACATGACAGGTGTCTAATACTTAAAATTTCACATGTCATTGTTTCCAGATAAATAAACAATAACAACAAGAGAATTTGATTGAAAATCATGCTTCATTCTTCTAAACGATTAACTCAACCCAAATAAGGAGAAAATAAGAAGAAGAAGAAAAACTCACTACTAAGAGAAGATTCAACCAATTCGCAGCTATCGCACGGGCCGAACAACTTCTCGACAGAGGGGGCAGTTGGGACACCTGAGGAGCCACTTATCAACGCAAGCTTTATGAAAGACATGCGCACAAGCTGGGAGGCTCCTATAAAGCTCCCCTCTTTGCACCTTCTCGAGGCAAACCGCGCAACACTGATCCTTCGGCCAAGGCCACCTCCACATGCAACAGGGAATCCGCCTGAGCTCCGCCCGAGAGAGAGTCGGGGTCAGATCTAAGGGGTTCGGAATGAGGTTAGGGTTAGGGATGAGGTTGGAGTTGGGGCTTCGATGGCGGCGGAGAGCAGCTCCGGCGATCCAAAGGTGGAGGAGGAGGATGGCGGCGACACTGGCGAAGAGGAAGAAGAGAGGGATCGCCGCCGCCATGACGATTGCTCGGATGACGAAAGAGAGTATGCGCTCTCCGCTTGAGATGGAGTCGGAGGACTTGGGGTTGGTTTTGGTCGGACATGGCTGGATTTCGGGTGGAGGTGGCGAAGGAGAAGGGCGGAGGTCGGGTGGAGATGGTGATGGAGATGACATGGCGAGAGATGGATGGTAATTTTGTGGTGAGATTTTGAGAGAGACGAGGGAAGTACACGGTGACAGGAAAGGAGGAAGGGGAGATGTACTTCGAAGAAATTCCATTAAGGACCTTCTGTTTTAAGAATATTGCAGGAGTTTGTTCTGACTTCTGAGCTATGCTCCCCAAATATGGCAATCATGGGATTATAGATCGGACGGGTCAGGTTGGTCAGAGATGAAATGTTTATACCAGATGAATTTGGGTTAATATGTTGATGTTAAAGGTAATTTAATTATTTATTGATCGAGTAACTATCCATTTTGGCACCAACATTCCCAAACATAAAAATAAAAATTTAACCTTATTAGTTTAGAACAATTTATTAAAGGTATTTACTGAAGGAATTATAATCTTTGTCAAATTTACTTTAAAAAAATATAAAATTAAGGTAAAAATAAAATAATATAAATTATATTATTCACTACTCACGGCTGATATTATAAATAAAAATTTGGTACCCATTTACTTCAAATTATTTGATGTATCTGCATAGTGAGTGATAGTTTCTCTAATAGTTTGTAAACTGCGATGAACATGCAACATTGAAAAAAAAATGATATCTAAGATTAAATATTTTGAATAAATTCATTGATATTTCTTTGGATAATGAAAGAGATCTTCAAATGAATATCATATGCTTGACAATATCAATATTTAACAAAATTGTTACCAAAATAAATATTTAATTTATAGAAATCTTCTAAATTTGAAATTAGAATACGAAAGTTCAGATTAAAATTATTTAGAATTTTTGCATTACAAATGTATCATAGGGAAATGACATTATTTTTGCAAGTGTTTGTTCTTTAACAAAGGTAATTAAAATAACTACGGAATTATCAAAAGAAAAGAAAAAGGCTTCTCTAATATAAAACATGAAAACTTAGATCAAATTTCATCAAAGTTATTTGATATTTGAAGATATGTATTACTGTTACAGTATGTTGTCCCTAAAGGAGGCGGCTTAACCAAGGTTTAGCGGAAGCAATTAAGATTTTAGACCGGTTTGGTATGAACTACCCTAACACAATTCAATTGGTACCCAACACAAGCAAACACACAAGCAATTCAAGTATAGCAAGATAATAAAGAGAGAGAGAGAGAGAGAGAGAGAGAAATTGAACACTTGGTATGATTACGGAGTTCCGACCCGCTAGAAAAGGCTAGCCTTAGTTGTACGTCTCCGGGAGTTTCGCTACCACGAAAGGGCGCGCTCCGTTCAATTCCAATAAGAACGGGTCTACAACTTCGAACCGAATCACCTCGTCACAAGGACACTCGAGGTGGATCGGCCTAACTCAAATGGCACAACGGCCTCAAAGGAGAAGAGCGCTCAACCTATTCCAACCTACACCTAGCGACAATGTCGGGGCGGTGGTGTTTGAGGCTACTAAATCTCTCAAAATGGTCTAGCTATGAAAAGCTCAAGTAGGAGAGTATCCCTGTGCTCAAAAGGCTCTATTCTGGTCAATTTTTTGCAAAGCAAAGCTCTCTGGAGAGAGAACAAAGGGTGGATATATATAGAGCTCGTCAAGAGCTGCAAACCAGTCAAATTCTGAACATAACGTTATATAACGCTCCGAAACGTTACACAACGTTTCAAAATAGCCGTTATAAAAAGACAAAATCAAACTAGCCGTTGAAATTTGTCTGAAGCGTTACACAACGTTATCAAGCGTTACACAACGCTTTAGCAAGAAAGTCAAACAGACACTGAAAAAAGTCAAAGCGTTACACAACGTTATCAAGCGTTATACAACGCTTGAGCCAGAAGGTCAAACGGTCAAGACAAAAGTCAAAGCGTTATACAACACTATCAAGCGTTATGTAACTCTACAGAAAATAAGCGTTGTATGATGCTAGAGTAACGTTACACAACATACGCCAGAACGACCTTAAAAAGGTCAAAACTCAAGCGTTAAAAAAATCTGAAGAGGCGTTGTGTAACGTTTGACTGGTTCAAGCGTTATACAACGCTATGAAGCGTTACACGACGTTTTAGCAAGAAAAGTCAAACGGTCATCAACAAGAGTCAAAACGTTACACAACGTTATCAAGCGTTATGTAACGCTTGAACACAGAAAACTGATTTTTGCTAGTTTTTGAGCTTTTCTTCTATCTAGATCATTTCGAGGATAAGTAAAGACTAAATTAAACCTTCTATCCTAGTCTAAGCTAGCCTACAACCTCTCTAAAGACTTGATCTTGATCTTGCCCATAGCTCTTATCTAAGTTTTCATAATTTGTAATTTCTTCCTATAAAACTCAAAGAAGATTGTTAAATGCCAAATGATATTGTTTTGTAATCGACAAACCTAGAGACGTTTAGTACAACAATCTCCCCCTTTTGACGATTTGCAAAACAATATCATTAGTAAAGCGATTAAATTTTGGCATTTCACAAGCTTTACTACAATTCTCCCCCTTTTTGTAAAACGACAAAAGGTGAAACAATTGTAACAAGCTCCCCCTAAATTCATGGCTCCCCCTAAATTGCTCTGATACCACTTTGTTGTCCCTAAAGGAGGCGGCTTAACCAAGGTTTAGCGGAAGCAATTAAGATTTTAGACCGGTTTGGTATGAACTACCCTAACACAATTCAATTGGTACCCAACACAAGCAAACACACAAGCAATTCAAGTATAGCAAGATAATAAAGAGAGAGAGAGAGAGAGAGAGAGAGAAATTGAACACTTGGTATGATTACGGAGTTCCGACCCGCTAGAAAAGGCTAGCCTTAGTCGTACGTCTCCGGGAGTTTCGCTACCACGAAAGGGCGCGCTCCGTTCAATTCCAATAAGAACGGGTCTACAACTTCGAACCGAATCACCTCGTCACAAGGACACTCGAGGTGGATCGGCCTAACTCAAATGGCACAACGGCCTCAAAGGAGAAGAGCGCTCAACCTATTCCAACCTACACCTAGCGACAATGTCGGGGCGGTGGTGTTTGAGGCTACTAAATCTCTCAAAATGGTCTAGCTATGAAAAGCTCAAGTAGGAGAGTATCCCTGTGCTCAAAAGGCTCTATTCTGGTCAATTTTTTGCAAAGCAAAGCTCTCTGGAGAGAGAACAAAGGGTGGATATATATAGAGCTCGTCAAGAGCTGCAAACCAGTCAAATTCTGAACATAACGTTATATAACGCTCCGAAACGTTACACAACGTTTCAAAATAGCCGTTATAAAAAGACAAAATCAAACTAGCCGTTGAAATTTGTCTGAAGCGTTACACAACGTTATCAAGCGTTACACAACGCTTTAGCAAGAAAGTCAAACAGACACTGAAAAAAGTCAAAGCGTTACACAACGTTATCAAGCGTTATACAACGCTTGAGCCAGAAGGTCAAACGGTCAAGACAAAAGTCAAAGCGTTATACAACACTATCAAGCGTTATGTAACTCTACAGAAAATAAGCGTTGTATGATGCTAGAGTAACGTTACACAACATACGCCAGAACGACCTTAAAAAGGTCAAAACTCAAGCGTTAAAAAAATCTGAAGAGGCGTTGTGTAACGTTTGACTGGTTCAAGCGTTATACAACGCTATGAAGCGTTACACGACGTTTTAGCAAGAAAAGTCAAACGGTCATCAACAAGAGTCAAAACGTTACACAACGTTATCAAGCGTTATGTAACGCTTGAACACAGAAAACTGATTTTTGCTAGTTTTTGAGCTTTTCTTCTATCTAGATCATTTCGAGGATAAGTAAAGACTAAATTAAACCTTCTATCCTAGTCTAAGCTAGCCTACAACCTCTCTAAAGACTTGATCTTGATCTTGCCCATAGCTCTTATCTAAGTTTTCATAATTTGTAATTTCTTCCTATAAAACTCAAAGAAGATTGTTAAATGCCAAATGATATTGTTTTGTAATCGACAAACCTAGAGACGTTTAGTACAACACAGTATTACTTTCTAATGGTTGCAATTATATAAACATATAATCACTAAATTTTTTAACTCTTATTACTAATTTATAGTTTAGGCACGACTATTAAATAAATAATCTGTAAAACAGTAAAAGTATTCTTCTATCGCCCATGTTATTTTCAAACTATGGCACTTCATAAAACAATTTTCAAAAGTGCGAGTTATGATCTAATTTGTGTCATTTTAAAGGGTTTGTGCGAAAAAATCGGGTACAGTTTGGCGGACACCGCCCATTTATTTTCTTTTGTCACATCTTTTTCATCTCTTTCCCAGCCCGTGGTTTTCCATGAAAAATAATTGCCACTTACAAATTGGGACAAAAATTACCCGCACACGTAAGTGAAGGCTTCTATTAATTTATTATCTTTCGTTTTCTTTTTGCTCTTTTCTTGTTTAATTATAATTAATTAATTACAATACCGGATCGAGGTGTTTCAATCTTTCCTTATCCAGTTATCCCTGCGCAAGCTTACCTGCTTACGTACGTTCACATCAGCCTACGGGCCTTTCCTCAAAAAAAAAAAAAAAAACGTACGTTCACATCTCTATCTCTATCTTACTCCTCCTAAACACACGATCCAAAAAAGATAACACGCTAGATATAAAGTGTATTTACTTGTTTGTGCAGTTTAATCAATCGTAAGACAAAACAACAATATATTTTGATTTTCTGTCTACTAAAAAAATAAATTGAACAACGCATCTATATATATCGTTGAAGATTGTGCAATATATTTTTATTGTCTAACATTATTTTTTTTTCTTTATTAGCCCACGGATAAGTGCATCATTTACTAGTTAAAAAAAAAAAAAAACTTACGTACGTAATAACGTAAAGGTCTTTATGTACGGAGAAAAATGAGGCCATGTTACTGTTGTTATCTATCTGTACTGTATAATTGTATGTTATAATTTTTAAGATTCGATTATTTAATTTTGTCTAGATATTAGATTCTTACAGTTAGGGTTCTCCAATCGTGCGTGTTAAGTAAAATACTAACAAAAAAATAAATTGTCATTTCCAACAAAATTATAATATGCAAATAGACCATCCAAAACACAAAAATCAAAATTAAAAAAATTATAACATCATCTTATCGATATTTTTCATAATTTCATAATCTCATTCAAAGATGAGAAGATGACACATTTTTCAAATTTAATCCATTTTTTCATGTTTCGGACATTTCGGTTAATTACACCAAGGCTTCTGTGGGCTCATCTTGGGAAGTATTAATACACGATAATAAATGTATCGGATAACCTTTTCTCTTTCTTGTTTTTGGTTCTTTTCTTTTTCTGGTCTCTTTTCTTTCTTCTTGGTAGCCTCTACCAAGTGTGTATCTAAAAAAAAAAAAAAAACCCTTTTGAAAAATCATTTCTGGCACCAATTTGACGCTGATCTAATCCGGCGCCGACATATACCCAGCAAATTGAAATATCGGCGCGTCACGTCATCACCACTCTTTATAATATGTTTATAAATTAATCATAATTGCTTCATAATGACGGTTTATATTCTTGATTGTTTAATTGTTTCCACCCGAGTTTAACAGATCACACTTCATAATTGAAAATAGATGAGACCAAGGACAGCACAGTCATGAGAAGATTGAGTTTGAGGTAATTGATTAGTTTATTTTTATGACGTTTTCCTTGATTGACCCTTTTTTTTTAACCTGCATAACATGTTTCAATTTCAGATATGTACATGTTGGCACGTTTGATTGAATTACAAAAAAAATTCAGAAAAGTAAAGTTTGCATGGTCATGCAAAGATTGAGTTTGAGGTAATTTTGGTTGGTTTATTTTTATGACAATTTCTGTGATTAACTCTTTATTATTTTTTTTTCTCTCTATATCACACAGATTGGTATGGTTGATTGAAAGTACAAGAAATTTTCAAAATATTAGGTTTGTCTCCAGGTACACATCATAAATCTATAAAAACTACAATTATGTCTTTTATTGGATAATACTGATAGTATTGAATTTGTAATCTATAGGTAGAAATATTGGTAATGTATTTGTGCTCTACAGTTTTGTCTTGATTTTGCCTTTAGCTTTTCAATTGTTGCTTTATTTTGTAGCAACAATTAGTTTGGTAACTCAAAATTGTAGTCCTTTATGTAATTAAAAGAGTATGATACTTTTGGTTCAATTACAATGCTTTATTTTTTATAATACAGAAGATGCAGGCAAGTGTTGTTTGAAAAAAAAGAAGAAAAAGAAAGAAAGATGGGTTAATTAATGGTTGCAAAATTTTGTTGTATGTGCAGACAATATAATTGATACGAATCGTAATGACTGTTCTTCATTCTTCTCTTGATTATATCCTTTCTAATTGTTTGCCTATAATTTGCCGCTTCTCTCAATTGTATGAGTATTCTTTCTAATTTTTATCTTTATGCCCAAAATAAATCATATATATAAAGATTAAGAGGAAACAAAAGTGTAAGATCTAATATATTTACAAAAAATCCAAGGTAATAATTTGTTTTGGTTAGCTTTATATAAGTGATCTATTAATAAATGATATAGATGAAAAGTAGATCGTGCAACGCGTGAGACCCCATTAGTTTATGTCTGTTTTAAGTTTATTTTTAAAAATAGTGAAGAAAATTTTTCAGCAGTTCCAGTTCAGTATGGGCAGCTCACCATACTGAACTGGAGCAGCATATTCGACATGCCAACCCTATGACTCTGTGAGCATCAAAGAAAAGGAGGCAGGATACCTGCCTAATTGATATGGATCTTTCCATTTTCTTTTAGTTGGCTATGTTGTTTTTTGCTCTTGGATCACTGGATTAATTGTACGATTTGTTATTTTTTTTCAAAAAAAAAAAAAGAAGATTTGTTCTAGACTTTAATTGCTTTTTGGCTTTTTGGAGCAGTACTTTGGTAAAGTCACAGATGCTGGTAACTTTGTAGTTTGTACGTAGTTGTAATGAATATTTTTTTAGCATGCTTAAATTCTTAAATGATTTAGAATCTATTCAGAAACGATTGAAATACTCAAATGATACTCAGAATTGCATTATTTACAATTTATATGCGTAATTACAATGTATAATCCAATCTTTTTGAATGAACGAGAAATGAATAACATAATAGACAGTATAGAGAGTTTAAATGTAGATTATTGTGATGAAATGACATCGAATGAATCCAGAAACGATTGAAATGCTCAAATGATACACAGAATTGCATTATTTGCACATTATATGCGTAATTACAATATAACCCAATCTTTTTGAATAAATAAGATATGAATTCTATTCTAGAAAGTATAAATAGTTTAAATGTAGCTTATTGTGATGAAATGACTTAGAATTAATCCAGAAACGATAGAAATGCTCAAATAATACTCAGAATTGCATTATTTGCACTTTATATACGTAATTATCAAGTTTAATCTAATCTTTTTAAATAAATAAGATATGAATTATATTCTGGACAGTATAAAGAGTTTAAATATAGATTATTATGATGAAAAGACTTAGAATGAATTCAGAAACGATTGAAATGCTCAAATGATACTCAGAATTGCATTATTTTCACTTTATATGCGTAATTACCACGTATAATCCAATTTTTTTTAATAAACAAGATATGAATCACATTATAGACACTATAAATAGTTTAAATGTAGATTATTGTGATGAAATGACTTAGAATGAATCAAGAAATGATTGAAATGCTCAAATAATACTCAGAATTGCATTATTTCCCATTTATATGCGTAATTACCAGGCATAATCCAATCTTTTTGAATAAATAAGATATCAATCATATTTTGAACAGTATAAAGAGTTCAAATATAGATTATTGTAATGAAATAACTTAGAATGAATCCAGAAACGATTGAAATGCTCAAATGATACCAAGAATTGTATTATTTGCAATTTATATGCGTAATTACCATGTATAATCAAATCTTTTTGAATAAATAAGATATGAATCATATTCTAGACAGCATAAAGAGTTTAAATGTAGATTATTGTGATTAAATGACTTAGAATGAATCCAGAAACATTTGAAATGCTCAAATGATACTCAGAGTTGCATTATTCGCACTATATATGTGTAATTACAATGTATAATACAATATTTTTGAATAAACAAGATATGAATCATATTCTAAACAGTATAAAGAGTTTA
The DNA here is from genome assembly GCA_027562975.1 of Rhynchospora breviuscula. Classification (NCBI taxonomy): domain Eukaryota; kingdom Viridiplantae; phylum Streptophyta; class Magnoliopsida; order Poales; family Cyperaceae; genus Rhynchospora; species Rhynchospora breviuscula. The sequence continues at coordinate 68,021,835 of CM050398.1, forward strand.
AATGTACATTATTGTGATGAATTACCTTAGAATGAATCCAGAAACGATTGAAATGCTCAAACGATACTCAGAATTGCATTATTTGCACTTTATATGCATAATTACCAAGTATAATCCAATATTTTTGAATAAATAAGATAAGAATCATATTCTAGAAACTATGAAGAGTTAAAATGTAGATTAGTGTGATGAAATGACTTAGAATGATTCCAGAAATGATTGAAATGCTAAAATGATACTCAGAATTACATTATTTGCACTTTATATGCGTAATTACCATGTATAGTACAATTTTTTTGAATAAATAAGAAATGAATCATATTTTAGACAGTATAAAGAGATTAAATGTAGATTATTATGATGAAATGATTTAGAATGAATCCAGAAACGATTGAAATTCTCAAATGATACTCAGAATTGCATTATTTGCACTTTATATGCGTAATTACCATATATAATCCAATCTTTTTGAATAGATAAGATATTAATAATATTATAGACAGTATAAAGAGCTTTAATGTAGATTATTATGACGAAATAACTTAGAAAGAATCCAGAAACGATTGAAATGGTCAAATCATACTCAGAATTGCATTATTTGCACTTTATATGCGTAATTACCATGTATAATCTAATCTTTTTGAATAAATAAGATATGAATCATATTATAGACAGTATGAAGAGTTTAAATGAAGATTATTGTGATGAAATGACTTAGAATGAATCGAGAAACAATTAAAATGCTCAAATGATACTAAGAATTGCATTATTTGCACTTTATATGCGTAATTACCATGTATAGTCCGATATTTTTGAATAAATAAGATATAAATCATATTCTAGATAGTATAAAGAGTTTTAATGAAGATTATTATGACGAAATGACTTAGAATGAAACCAGAAACGATCGAAATGCTCAAAAGATACTCAGAATTGCATTATTTGCACTTTTTATGCGTAATTACCATGTATAGTCCAATATTTTTTAGTAAATAAGATATGAATCATATTTTAGACAGTATAAAGAGTTGGAATGTAGATTATTGTGATGAAATGACTTAGAATGAATCAAGAAATGATTGAAATGCTCAAATGATACTCAGAATTGCATTATTTCCCATTTATATGCGTAATTACCATGCATAATCCAATCTTTTTGAATAAATAAGATATGAATAGTATTCTAGACTTTATAAAGAGTTTAAACCTAGATTATTGTGATGAAATTATTTCGAATGAATCCACAAACAATTGAAATGCTCAAATGATACCCAGAATTGCATTATTTGCACTTGATATTCGTAATTACCATTTATAATCCAATCTATTTGAAAAAATAAGATAAGAATTATATTTTGGACAGTATAATAATTTAAACCTTGATTTTTGTGATGAAATGACTTATTATAAATCCAGAAACGATTGAAATGCTCAAATAATACTCAGAATTGCATTATTTGCACTTTATATGAGTAATTACCTTGTATAATACAATTTTTTTTAATAAAAAATATATGAATCATATTCTAGATAGTATAAAGAAAATAAATGTAGATTATTGTGATGAAATGACTTAGAGTAAATCCGGAAACGATTGAAAAGTTCAAATGATACTCAGAATTGCATTATTTACACTTTATTTGAGTAATTACCATGTATAATCCAATCATTTTGAATAAACTAGATATGAATCATATTATAGACAGTATAAAGAGTTTTAATGTAGATTATTGTGACGAAATGACTTAGAATGAATCCAGAAACGATCTAAATGCTCAAATGATACTCAGAATTGCATTATTTGCACTTTATATGAATAATTACCATCTATAGTCCAATCTTTATGATTAAATAAGATGTGAATCTTATTTTAGACAGTATAAAGAGTTTAAATGTAGATTTTTGTGATGAAATGAGTTAGAATGAATATAGAAGCGATTGAAATGCTCAAAAGATAATCAGAATTGCAATATTTACTCTTTATAAGGAAAATTACCATGTATAATCTAATTTTTTTTAATAAACAAAATTTGAATCATATTCTAGACAGTATAAAAACGTTAAACGTCAATTACTGTAATGAAATGACTTAGAATGAATCTTCAAACGATTGAAATGCTCAAATAATACTCAGAATTGCATTATTTACACTTTATTTGAGTAATTACCTTGTACAATCCAATCGTTTTAAATAAATAAGATATGAATCATATTGTAGACAGTATAAAGAGTTCTAATGTAGATTATTGTGACGAAATGACTTAGAATGAATCCATAAATGATCAAAATTCTCAAATCATACTCAGAATTGCATTATTTGCACTTTATATTCATAATTACCATCTATAGTCCAATCTTTATGAATAAATAAGATGTGAATCTTATTTTAGACAGCATAAAGAGTTTAAATATAGATTATTGTGATGAAATGAGTTAGAATGAATACAGAAGCGATTGAAATGCTCAAATGATACTCAGAATTGCATTATTTTCACTTTCTACGCGTAATTACCATGTATAGTCCAATCTGTTTGATTAAATAAAATATGAATCATATTTTGGTCCGTATAAAGAGTTTAAATGTAGATTATTGTGGTTAAATAACTTAGAATAAATTCAGAAACGATTGAAATGCTCAATTGATACTCAGAATTGCATTATTTACTTTTTATATGCGTAATTACCATTTATAATCCAATCTTTTTGAATAAATAAGATATGAATCATATTTTAAACAGTATAAAGGGTTTAAATGTACTTTATTGTTATGGAATGACTTAGAATGAATCCAGAGATGATTGAAATGCTTAAATGATACTCAGAATTGCATTATTTGCACATCATATGCGTAATTACCATGTATAATTCAATCTTCTTGAATGAATATGATATGATTTGTATTTTAGACAGTTTAAAGAGTTTAAATGTACATTATTGTGGAGAAATGACTAATAATGATTCCAGAAACGATTGAAATGCTCAAATGATAATGAGAATTGCATTATTTGCACTTTATATGCGTAATTACCATGTATGGTCCAATCTTTTTGAATAAATAAAATATGAATCATCTTCTGGAGAGTATAAAGAGTATAAATATAGATTATTGTCACGAAATGACATATACTGAATCCATAAACGATTCAAATGCTCAAATGATACTCAGAATTGAATTAGTTGCATTATATATGCGTAATTACCATGTATAGTCCAATCTTTTAAAACAAATAAGATATGAATCATATTCTAGACAGTATAATTAGTTTAAATGTAGATTATTGTGACAAAGTTACTTAGAATGAATCCAGAAACGATTGAAATGCTCAAATGATATTCAGAATTGCATTATATACTCTTTATATGCGTAATTACCATGTATAATCCAATCTTTTTGGAAAAACATGATATGAATCATATTCTAGACAGTATAAAGAGTTTAAAAATAGATTATTGTGATGCAATGACTTAGAATGAATCCAGAAACAATTGAAATGCTCATATAATACTTAGAATTGCATTATTTGCACTTGATATGCGTAATTACCATGTATAATCCAATCTTTTTGAATAAATAAGATACGAATTATATTCTAGAGAGTATAAAGAGTTTAAACCTATATTATTACGTTGAAATGACTTATAATAAATCCAGAAATGATTGAAAAGCTCAAATTATACTCACAATTGCATTATTTGCACTTTATATGCATAATTACCATATATAATCCAATAATTTTGAATAAATAATATATGAATCATATTGTAGATAGTATAAAGTTATTAAATGGAGATTAGCATGAAGAAATAACTTAGAGTTAATCCAGAAACGATTGAAATACTCAAATGATACTCGAAATTACATTATTTGCACTTTATATGTGTAATTACCTTGTATAATCCAATATTTTAGAATAAACAAGATATGAAACTAATTCTGGACAGTACAAAGACTTTTAATGTAGATTATTGTGACGAAATGACTTAGAATGAATCCAGAAACGATCAAAATGCTCAAATGATACTTGGAGTTGCATTATCTGCACTTTCTATGCGTAATTACCGTGTATAGTCCAATCTTTTTGATTAAATAAGAAGTGAATTATATTTTAGACAGTATAAGGAGTTTAAATGTAGATTATTGTGATGAAATCACATAGAATGAATCCAGATACGATTTAAATGCTCAAATGATACATAGAATTGCATTATTTACTATTTATATACGTAATTACCATGTATAATCTAATTATTATGAATAAACAAGATATGAATCCTATTCTAGACAGCATAAAGAGTTTAAACATAAATTATTGTGATGAAATGACTTAGAATGAATCCATAAATGATTGAAATGCTCAAATTATACGAAGAGTTGCATTATTTGCACTTGATATGCGTAATTACCATATTTAATCCAATCTTTTTGAATAAATAAGATATTAATCATATTATAGACGGTATAAAGAGTTTAAACCTAGATTATTGCGATGAAATGACTTATAATAAATCTAGAAACGATTGAAATGCTCAATTGATACTCAGCATTGCATTATTTGCACTTTATATACGTAATTACCATGTATAATCCAATATTTTTGAATAAATAATATATGAATCAAATTCTAGACATGATAAAGAGAGTAAATAAAGATTATTGTGATGAAATGACTTAAAGTGAATCCAGAAACTATTGAAATGCTCAAATAATACTCAGAATTGCAATATTCGCACTTTATATGCGTAATTACTATTTATGGTCCAATCTTTTTCATTAAATAAGACACGAATCATTTTCTGGACTGTATAAATAGTTTAAAGGTAGATTATAGTCACGAAATGACTTAGAATTAATCTATAAACCATTGAAATGATCAAATGGTACTCAGAATTGCATCATTTTCACTTTATATGCGTAATTACCATGTATAATCCAATATTTCTGAATAAACAAGATATGAATAAAATTCTAGACAGTATAAAGAGTTTAAACCTAGATTATTGTGATGAAATGACTTAGAATGAATTCAGAAACGATTGAAATACTCAAATAATAATAAGAATTGCATTATTTGCACTTTATATGCGTAATTACCTTGTATAATACAATCTTTTTTAATAAATAAAATATGACTCATTTTCTAGACAGTATAAAGAGAATAAATGTAAATTCTTGTAATGAAATGACCGAGAGTGAATCTATAAACGATTGAAATGCTCAAATGATACTCAGAATTGCATTATTTACACTTTCTTTGAGTAATTACCATGTATAATCCAATCGTTTTGAATAAACAAGATATGAATCATATTATAGTCTGTATAAAGAGATTTACTATAGATTATTGTGACGAAATGACTTAGAATGAATCCAGAAACGATCGAAATGCTCAAATGATACTCAGAATTGCATTATTTGCACTGTATATTCATAATTACCATCTATAGTCCAATCTTTATGATTAAATAAGATATGAATCTTATTTTAGACAGTATAAAGAGTTTAAATGTAGATTATTGTGATGAAATGAGTTAGAATGAATACAGAAGCAATTGAAATGCTCAAAAGATACTCAGAATTGCATTATTTACGCTTTATAAGTTAATTACCATGTATAATCTAAGTTTTTTGAATAAAGAAGATTTGAATCCTATTCTAGACAGTATAAAAAGGTTAAACGTCGATTACTGTAAAGAAATGACTTAGAATGAATCCATAAACGATTGAAATGCTCAAATTATATGCAGAATTGCATTATTTGCACTTGATATATGTAATTACCCTGTATAATCCAATCTTCTCGAATAAATAAGATACGAATTATATTCTGGACAATATAAAGTGTTTAAATGTACATTATTGTGTTGAAATGACTTATAATGAATCCAGAAACGATTGAAATGCTCAAATGATACTCCGAATTGCATTGTTTGCAATTTATATGCGTAATTACAATGTATGGTCCAATTTTTTTGAATAAATGAGACATGAATCATATTTTGGTATGTATAAAGAGCTTAAATCTAGATTATTGTGACGAAATGACTTAGAATAAATGCAGAAACGATTGAAATGCTAATTGATACTCAGAATTGCATTATTTACTCTTTATATGCGTAATTACCATTTATAATCCAATGTTTTTGAATAAACAAGATGTGAGTCATATTTTAAACAGTACAAAGAGTTTAAATGTACATTATTGTTATGAAATGACTTAGAATGAATCCAGAGATGATTGAAATGCTTAAATGATACTCAGAATTGCATTATTTGCACTTGATATGCATAATTACTATGTATAATTCAATCTTCTTGAATGAATAAGATATGAATTATATTTTAGACAGTATAAAGTGTTTAAATATACATTATTGTGGTGCAATGACTAATAAATGAATCCTAAAACGATTGAAATACTCAAATGACACACAGAATTGCATTATTTGCACTTTATATGCGCAATTACGATGTATGGTCCAATCTTTTTGAATAAATAAGATATGAATCATCTTCTAGAGAGCATAAAGAGTTATATATAGATTATTGTCACGAAATGACATAGACTGAATCCATAAACGATTCAAGTGCACAAATGATACTCAGAATTGCATTAGTTGCACTTTATATGCGTAATTACTCTGTATAGTCCAATATTTTTTTAGTAAATAAGATATGAATCATATTTTAGACAGTATAAAGAGTTGAAATGTAGATTATTGTGATGAAATGACTTAGAATGAATCAAGAAATGATTGAAATGCTCAAATGATACTCAGAATTGCATTATTTACTCTTTATATGCGTAATTAACATGTATAATCCAATCTTTTTGAATAAACAAGATATGAATTATATTCTAGATAGTATAAAGAGTTTAAAAATAGATTATTATGATGCAATGACTTAGAATGCATCCAGAAACAATTGAAATGCTCATATAATACTCAGAACTGCATTATTTACACTTGATATGCGTAATTACCATGTATAATCCAATCTTTTTGAAAAATAAGATACGAATTATATTTTAGACAGTACAAAGAGTTTAAACCTAGATTATTGCGATGAAATGACTTATAATGAATCCAGAAATGATTAAAATGCTAAAATGATACTCAGAATTACATTATTTGCGCTTTATTTGCATAATTACCATGTATAATCCAATAATTTTGAATAAATGATATATGAATCATATTCTACACAGAATAAAGATGTTAAATGTAGATTATTGTGATGAAATAACATAGAGTGAATCCAGAAACGATTGAAATACTCAAATCATACTCAAAATTGTATTATTTGCACTTTATATGAGTAATTACCTTGTATAATCCAATATTTTTGAATAAACAAGATATGAAACAAATTATGGACAGTATAAAGAGTTTTAATGAAGATTATTGTGACAAAATGACTTAGAATGAATTCAGAAACGATGGAAATACTCAAATGATACTCAGAATTGCATTAATTGCACTTTATATGCTTAATTACCATGTATAATCCAATCTTTTTTTAATAAATAATATATGAATCATTTTGTAAACAGTATAAAGAGATTAAATGTATATTATTGTGATGAAATGACTTAGAGTGAATCCAGAAACGATTCAAATGCTCAAAAGATACTCAGCATTATTTGCATGTTATATGCGTAATTACCATGTATAATCCAATCTTTTTGAATAAATTAGATATGAATCATATTCTAGACAGTATAAAGAGTTTAAAAGTAGATTGTTGTGACGAAATGACTTAGAATGAAACCAGAAACGTTCGAAATGCTTCAATGATACTAAGATTTGCATTATTTGAAATTTCTATGCGTAATTAACATGTATAGTAAATTCTTTTTTATTAAATAAGATATGAATCATATTTTAGACTGTATAAAGAGTTTAAATGTAGATTATTATAATTAAATGACTTAGAATAAATCCAGAAACGATTGAAATTCTCAAATGATACTCATAATTGCATTATTTACTCTTCATATGCTTATCATGTATAATCCAATCTTTTCGAATTAACAAGAAATGAATCATATTCTAGATAGTACAGAGAGTTTAAACCTAGATTATTGTGATGAAATGACTTAGAATGAGTCCAGAAACGATTGAAATGCTCAAATGATACTCAGAATTGCATTATTTCCTCTTTATATACGTAATTACCATATATAATCCAATATTTTGAATAAATAAGATATGTCTTATATTCTGGACAATATAAAGAGTTGAAACCTAGATTATTGCGATAAAATAACTTATAATGAATCCAGAAACCATTGAAATACTCAAATGATACTCAGAATTGCATTATTTGCACTTTATATGCGTAATTACCATGTATAGTCCGATATTTTTGAATAAATAAGATATGAATCATATTCTAGACTGTATAAAGAGTTTTAATGTAGATTATAATGACGAAATGACTTAGAATGAAAGTAGAAACGATCGAAATGCTCAAATGATACTCAGAATTGCATTATTTGCACTTTCTATGCGTAATTACCATGCATAGTCCAATATTTTTTAGTAAATAAGATATAAATCAAATTTTAGACAGTATAAAGAGTTTAAATGTAGATTATTGTGATGAAATAGCTTAGAATGAATCCAGAAATTATTGAAATCCTCAAATGATACTCAGAATTGCATTATTTACCCTTTATATTCGTAACTACCATGTATAATCCAATTTTTTTGAATAAATAAGATACGAATACTATTGAAGATAGTATAAAGAGTTTAAAAATAGATTATCTTGGTGCAATGATTTAGAATGAATCCAGAAACAATTGAAACGCTCATACATTACTCAGAATTGAATTATTTGCACTTGATATGCGTAATTACCATGTATAATCCAATCTTTTTTAATAAATAAGATACGAATTATATTCTAGACAGTAAAAAGAGTTTAAATCTAGATTACTGCGATGAAATGACTTATAATGAATCCAGAAATTATTTAAATGGTCAAATGATACTCAGAATTGCATTATTTTCACTTTCTACGCGTAATTACCATGTATAGTCCAAAATGATTGAAATACTCAAAATGATACTAAAAAATGCATTATTTCCACTTTATATGCGTAATTACAATGTATAATCCAATATTTTTGAATAAACAAGATATGAAACAAATTCTGGACAATATAAAGAGTTTTAATGAAGATTAATGTGACGAAATGACTTAGAATGAATCCAGAAACGATCGAAATGCTCAAATTATACTCAGAATTGCATTATTTGCACTTTCTATGTGTAATTACCATGTATAGTCCATTATTTTTTATTAAATAAGAATTGAATCATATTCTAGACACTATAAAGAGTTTTAATGTAGATTATTATGACGAAATGACTTAGAATGAAACCAAAAATGATCAAAATGCTCAAATGATACTCAGAATTACATTATTTGCACCTTCTATGCGTAATTACCATGCATAGTAAAATATTTTTTAGTAAATAAGATATGAATCATATTTTAGACAGTATAAAGAGTTTAAATGTAGATTATTGTGACGAAATGACTTAGAATAAATCCTGAAACGAATGAAATGATCAACTGATACTCAGAATTGCATTATTTGCTCTGTATATGCAAAATTACCATTTATAATCCAATCTTTTTGAATAAACAAGATATGAATCATATTTTAAACAGTATAATGAGTTTAAATGTACATTATTGTTATGAAATGACTTAGAATGAATCCAAAAATGATTGAAATGCTTAAATGATACTCAGAATTGCATTATTTGCACTTGATATGCATAATTACCATGTATAATTCAATCTTCTTGAATGAATAATATATGAATTATATTGTAGACTGTATAAAGAGTTTAAATGTACATTATTGTGGAGAAATGACTAATAATGAATCCAGAAACGATTGAAATTCTCAAATGATACTCAGAATTGCATTATTTGCACTTTATATGCATAATTACGATGTATGGTCCAATCTTTTTGAATAAATAAGATATGAATCATCTTCTCGAGAGTATAAAGAGTTTAAATATAGATTATTGTCACGAAATGACATTGACTGAATCCATAAACGATTCAAATGCTCAAATGATACTCAGAATTGCATTAGTTGCACTTTATATGCGTAATTACCATGTATAGTCCAATCTTTTAAAATAAATAAGATATTAATCATATTCTAGACAGTATAATTAGTTTAAATGTTGATTATTGTGACAAAGTTACTTAGAATGAATCCAGAAACGATTGAAATGCTCAAATGATACTCAGAATTGCATTATTTACTCTTTATATGCGTAATTAACATGTATAATCCAATCTTTTCGAATAAACAAGATATTAATCATATTCTAGACAGTATAAAGAGTTTACAAATAGATTATCGTGATGTAATGACTTAGAATGAATCTAGAAACAATTGAAATGCTCATACAATACTCAGAATTGCATTATTTGCACTTGATATGCATAATTACCATGTATAATCCAATCTTTTTGAATAAATAAGATACGAATTATATTCTAGACAGTACAAAAAGTTTAAATCTAGATTTTTGCGATGAAATGACTTATAATGAATCCGGAAATTATTGAAATGCTCAAATGATACTCAGAATTGCATTATTGGCGCTTTATATGCATAATTACCATGTATAATCCAATAATTTTGAATAAATAATATATGAATCATATTTTAGACAGTATAAAGATATTAAATGTAGATTAGCGTGAAGAAATAACATAGAGTGAATCCATAAACGATTGAAATGCTCAAATGATACTCAGAATTGCATTATTTGCACTTTATATGCGTAATTACCATCTATGGTCCAATATTTTTGAATAAATAAGATACAAATCACATTCTGGAGAGTATAAAGAGTTTAAAGGTAGATTATAGTCACGAAATGACAGAGCATTAATCTATAAACCATTGAAATGATCAAATGATACTCAGAATTGCATCATTTACAATTTATATGCGTAATTTCCTTGTATAATCCAATCTTTTTGAATAAACAAGATATGAATCATATTCTAGATCGTATAAAGAGTTTTAATGTAGATTATTGTGACGAAATGACTTAGAATAAATCCAGAAACGATCGAAATGCTAAAATGATACTAAGAATTGCATTATTTTCACTTTATATGCGTAATTACCATATATAATCCAATCTTTTTTAATAAATAAGAAATGAATTATATTCTTGACAGTATAAAGAGTTTAAACCTAGGTTATTGCGATGAAATGACTTATAATGAATCCAGAAACCATTGAAATGCTCAAATGATACTCAGAATTGCATTATTTACTCTTCATTACGTAATTATCTTGTATAATCTAATCTTTTTGAATAAATAATATATGAATCATATTCTAGACAATATAAAAATTTTAAATATAGATTATAGTCACGAAATGACTTAGAATGAATCTATAAACCTTTGACATGGTCACATGATACTCAGAATTGCATCATTTGCACTTTATATGCGTAATTACCATTTATAATCCCCAATTGTTTTTAATTGACAAGATATGAATCATATTCTTGATAGTATAAAGAGTTTAAACCTAGATTATTGCGATGAAATGACTTATAATGAATCCAGAAACCATTGAAATGCTCAAATGATACTCAGAATTACATTATTTACTCTTCATTGCGTAATTACCTTGTATAATCTAATCTTTTTGAATAAATAATATATGAATCATATTCTAGACAATATAAAAATTTTCAATATAGATTATAGTCACGAAATGACTTAGAATGAATCTATAAACCATTGACATGGTCACATGATACTCAGAATTGCATCATTTGCACTTTATATGCGTAATTACCATGTATAATCCCCAATTGTTTTTAATTGACAAGATATGAATCATATTCTTGATAATATAAAGAGTTTAAACCTAGATTATTGCGATGAAATGACTTATAATGAATCCAGAAACCATTGAAATGTTCAAATGATACTCAGAATTGCATTATTTACTCTTCATTGCGTAATTACCTTGTATAATCTAATCTTTTTGAATAAATAATATATGAATCATATTCTAGACGATATAAAAATTTTAAATATAGATTATAGTCACGAAATGACTTAGAATGAATCTATAAACCATTGACATGGTCACATGATACTCAGAATTGCATCATTTGCACTTTATATGCGTAATTACCATGTATAATCCCCAATTGTTTTTAATTGACAAGATATGAATCATATTCTTGATAGTATAAAGAGTTTAAACCTAGATTATTGTGATGAAATGACTTAGAATGAATCCAGAAACGATTGAAATGCTCAAATGATACTCAGAATTTCATTATTTACTCTTTATATACGTAATTAGCATTTATAATCTAATCTTTATGAATAAATAATATAGGAATTATATTTTAGATAGTTTAAAGAGTTTAAACCTAGATTATTGCGATGAAATGACTTATAATGAATCCAGAAACTATTGAAATGCTCAAATGATACTCATAATTGCATTATTTACACTTTATATGTGTAATTACCATGTATAGTCCAATCTTTTTGAATAAATAAGATATGAATCATATTCTAGACTGTATAAATAGTTCTAATGTAGATTATTATGATGAAATGACTTTGAATGAATCCAGAAACGATGAAAATGCTCAAATAATACTCAGAATTGCATTATTTGCACTTTGTATGCTTAATTTCCATGTATAGTCCAATTTTTTTTAGTAAATAAAATATGAATCATATTTTAGATAGTATGAAGAGTTTAAATGTAAATTATTGTGATGAAATGACTTATTATGAATCTAGAAATGATTGAAATGCTGAAATGATACTCAGAATTACATTATTTGCACTTTATATGCGTAATTACCATGTATAATCCAATCTTTTTGAATAAATTAGATATGAATAATATTCTAGACAGTATAAAGAACTTAAATGTAGATTATTGTGATGAAATGACTTAGAATTAATTCAGAAACCATTGAAATGCTCAAATGATACTTAGAATTGCATTATTTGCACTTTATATGTGTAATTACCATGTATAATCCAATATTTTTGAATAAATTTGATGTAAATCATATTCTAGACAGTATAAAGAGTTTAAATGTAGATTCTTGTGATGAAATGACTTAGAATGAATTCAGAAACGATTGAAATGCTCAAATGATACTCAGAATTACATTATTTGCACTTTATATGCGTAATTACCATGTATAATCCAATCTTTTTGAATAAGTTAGATATGAATAATATTCTAGACAGTATAAAGAACTTAAATGTAGATTATTGTGATGAAATGACTTAGAATGAATTCAGAAACGATTGAAATGCTCAAATAATACTTAGAATTGCATTATTTGCACTTTATATGTGTAATTACCATCTATAATCCAATATTTTTGAATAAATTTGATGTGAATCATATTCTAGACAGTATAAAGAGTTTAAATGTAGATTCTTGTGATGAAATGACTTAGAATGAATCATGTAAAAATCCGTAAAAATTGAAAAGCAGAATTTAATTTTACTTTTGATAGTCAACTTCTAGAATAATTAAAACTAATAAAATTAATGACTGACTTGAAATTAACAGAGAAATTCTTAGAAATCATAACATAACTAAAATTTTTGCAATTTAAATTTGATTTCAAGCAAACAAATCCATAATTATTCAACCAACACAAAATATTCAAAATTCGTATCTCAATTAATTTAATCTGACGGATAATGGTAATGTCAAATCAATCCAAAAATATATTTTATAATTCTCCGCTCGTCTCCTCCCACACTCACGCTCGTGTACTCTCGAAAGAAAACCCAGATCAAGATCCATCGGGAAAAAAAGAGAAAGAAAGCGAGATCGATCAGAGAAAAAGAATAAGAGAGCGAGAAGTCGAAGAGGAAAAATCAATCGTCCGCGCAAAAGTCGTATCCAATTCTCTCTTCATCGTCGATCGTCCACACAGAAGTCGAAGAGGAAAAATCGAAGAGGCGGTCACCATTTCGGGGTGTCAGGAGATAACGCTTACCAGCAGTTAAGTCTTTATCTAATTCTTTCATTGACAATGGAACAAGATAACGCTTCTGTTTACTTATCATGATTCTATAGAGATGTCCTGTGGTTTTCGAATCAGTATCTAACACCATGTGTTCAAGTAAAAAAGTAAAAACCTACTCTCTTTTTTTTTTTTTTGGCACCTGGTTTTCATTTCTCTTAATACAATAATACCCTGGATAATGAATGCAAAATAATCGCTGTTGTTAATATATTGAATGTGCATACAAGGTAATAGAGCATCTATTAAGCCAAGCGGATATTAATGTTAATGCAGTAAACTCGGAGTACCTCACACCACTGGATGTACTTCTGGTGACCAACCATGAGACACGGGATTCACAGTACCTTGTAGAAATATTAAGAGCTGCAGGTGGGAAAACCGCAAAGGAACTCGGGGCTTCTAGAACCATACGTCCTGGCTCTACTTCAACAGACGCCCGCAACACCTCACCAGCAATGGTTCTCTCATCTCCAAGTAATCAAGAAAATAGAACGAGAAAAGAGACAGAAGATATATATGATAGTACTGGCAACTTGATGGTGGTGCAACACTTGTAGCAGCTGCTACTTTTACAGCAGCATTGAACACTCCTGGCGGCTCTATCCAAATGCCATATGAAGAAAAAGATCGTGCCGATCCCTCCTACTTCTCAAATTGGGAACAGATGAAAAATCTCTATCCTACAGGAAGTCCTGTTTATCTGTGGATACTACACGACTTCTATCTTTATGAGTTATGACTGTCTTGCATTATTACTATCAGTTATTGTTATTCTGCTCTGTCTTTCTGGCATAACTCACTATAAAATAGTGACAAAGTGTCTGATATTAGTCCTGTGGCTGTCGATCTATTTTATGGCAACAGCTTTCTTCTCTGCCTTGAAAATACTATTTGACACTCAACAGAACCATCATCAATTTAAGTGGCTTCACAAGGTAGTTCTCTCGTGGGATGTTTTCTTCAACATAGCATTTGGAGAACTAATTTTAATACATGCCATTTCTTATGCGATGGAGAAAAGACATGACCTACCATATTTTCTGAGATGTCCCCTGAAAATAATACATTTTATCCATGCTTGGCTTGGGGATCATTTACCAACCATACTCGTCCATATTATCGCCATTTTAGAAGGCTCAATTGCAGGCTGGTTTATATGCTGGAGTATAAGGAAGCTACTCTATCTGATGGTTCCAGTCCAAGTGTGACACTGTATATTGGGGGATGATTTATCCTTCTAGCAGCTCAACCTCATAATCATGAAACGCATCATAGTGTTTGAATTCTGTTTTTCCAGCATATCAGTATTTCAAATATCTATCTATCTATCTATCTATCTATATATAAATGGTCCATGCAACACGTATTTCTTTACAATTGCAATTTGCACAATGAATGAAGACGAAGGTTGTTGCGTTCTGTAATGTATTATCTTTTGTTATTTGTGGCCAGTTTAATTTAATAATTAATATATATAGAATTCTTATATAATGCTAAATTTTATATTTAAAAAAAAAAAAAATCATATGATCTTTAATGTAATGTTCGTTCCGTAAGCTTTTTTCAGAAAACGTTACAGCAACATCTTATGGTCTTTGTTTGAGAATTGAGATGTAACTAAATTTTCATTTCTATTTACATTCAAAGTTGGGCCTGAAAATTTTGTAATTTGTACTTAGGCCTGCAAACGCAAGACCGTTTATCCGTTTTTCGTTTCGTTTCGTTCAGACAAAACGGTTAACGAAACAATAAAACTATTTTGTCTGGTTGGACGAAACGATTAACGAAATAAAAAAACAGTTTCGTCCATGTGTAAATCACGAAAATTTCGTTAATTTTGATCGTTTCGTCCTTACGAAGCGGTTAACGAAATTGAAAATGAATTTCGTCAACGAAACGAAACGGTTAACGAAACACTCTAGTTTCGTGACTATTTAGCACGTTATGCAGGCCTATTTGTACTCCTAATTTTAGAAAAAAAAAAAAGGGTATAAAGCTCATTGCTCATCCTGATAGTTACGGTGGGCTTGCTTCCAAATGGTCCAAAAACTTTCGCCAAGACTTAATTTCTTCTCACCAACTTCAGGCCAGCCCAAACTAATGTTATATAATAGATTAAGGGTTCCAGAAATAAGATAGTAATGGAATGGAATGGAATAGGAGGGGAGAACTAAATTGTAACCTCTAAATTTGGGGTGACAAAATTGGGCCAAAATCTGAATAGAGTTGCACCTCTTTTCCATTCCATCACCTCAGTTTCCATTGAAATTTTTTAGTTTGGGAGCATGTTAAGCCCTTGAGTAGAGTTTGGACAGCTCACCCTCTCCTTCCATCACTCCCTCTACACCTCTCTGGAGCAGACCCTAAATGTACAAGGTCCAAAGAGGCCCAAGAAAGACACACCTAGTTTACAGCTAATAACACATATACGACGACTTCACTAAGGCTGTGCTCCAGAAAGAGGGAATCAACAGAAAGGTAAGGAAGAGGAGCCGATTTACCTTGCTCCAAAAGCTATTAGTGGGTGAACAGATGAAAACATAAGCAAACTGAAGTTCCTTAAAACATGGTTCTAGGAGAACGATAGATACCCTCGATTTTGGGGTGTAACGAAAGAAACAGGAATAAAAATTTTTTGTCAAGAATGCCCTTATACTTTCTTTCTCCAACATCAAACCCCACAAAATTCAATCCCTTTCTAGTTTAAATAAGAGGGATAATATTGTCCTTTTATGTACTAATAAGAAAGTTACTACGTTTACTTCTATGCATACTTTTTGAATTAGGAGCAAGTAATATTGATTTCCATATATTTCCTTCACCCTCCTTTCTTTCCTATGCCTTTCCTTCACCTTTCTTTCAAAGTTCTGGAGCAAAGTCTAAATAGAAAAAAGGATCTATAGTCTTCGTGCAGTGCTAGAGATGATCAAGTCTTTATTTTGTTATTGGGATATTTTTTTTTAGTCCGGTTAATTTGAGCTTTTCTTTTGTTCAAATCAATAACAACTAATCACAATTTTTAATAAATAATTTTTATTAGAAACTTCCCTTTGTTATTTTGGACTCGATGCTACCATATGGTTCATTTTTCAAGACATTAAATCTTCATAGGGCTTATAAAACGATTACTATTTATGGGGGTCCCATATTGGTCGGTAAAAATCCTGTTGGTTTTGACTCAAATCGTCTGACAGCTTAATTCAGGGAAAGGGTTAAAAAATAACTTATGGTGGTGCAAAATTTTCAGGATGGATAAGGTAACAATTATTTTAAATTAGAATCAGACTTTAATAATTTTTTTTAAAATATGAAACATAAGGGGCATCAATAATTTTCTTTTTTAATTTAAATAGAGGCACGCGTCCTATCGTGAGGCAAAGTGATCCCACCCTGTTCATATTTAATTCAATTGCTCCATCACAAGGTGGCTCCACCCTGATTTAATTTGGTTGTTTTGTACTGCTTAATTTCACAGAAAAGGAGGTTGATATTTTTATTTTAATCTGGCCATCCGATACTAATCGGACGGTACATAAGATGATAAGGATTCTGTCACAAATCTGTGACTGTGGATTATCTAAAGTACAAGACTACTTCCACACATTAATTTTTAATGTGTGTACCAAAGCTTAGTTAGAAGTTAGTAGTTTGGGGAACTTATCATGTGAAAAGACTGCTTCAAAACTAATTTATTGTGAGGACATCTTTTTCAGAAGCTGAAATGGGGTAATGTAATTGGTGCAGAGCTCAGGGCTCGGAGCAGTGAGAGCAAATGCTGCCTGACAAAGACGACCTTGACTAGGGATGTCTAACGCTTACAACGGCAACGGAATGGCTCATTCCGTTTGCCGTTCCGTTTCAGTAAACGGTATGCTATTCCATTCCGTATTCCGTTCCGTTTCAGTAAACGGTATGTCATTTCATTCCGTTATTCGTTTCGTTTGGACGGAATGGGACGGAACAATGTATATTTACACTAAAAACAAGTGTATTTGTCGAAACGGAAGCGAAATGATTCGTTACGTTTACCGTTCCGTTTCAACAACGGTATGCCCTATTATTCCGTTTACCGTTCCGCTTCTGGAAACGAAATGCAAATTCGTACCGTTATCCGTTCCGTTGGAACGGAACGGAACGGAAAACGGCGAAACGGTATATCGTTGACATCCCTAACCTTGACCAATGCATGCAATGATAAGTCTTGTTGTAGATTTTTGGATGCTTTCTCCATTAATGCGTCCGCCAAACTGGTTAGATTTTTGGGCAGTACGTAATTTAATTTCTCAAGAGATTGGTGCAATACTGCAATCGTTTTCTATGCATTTATGGAGTATGGTGTCTATAAGTTAATTAAAACTTTTTGTTCTTGCTATTATTATATAATACTATAAGAAAACAAATTTATAATCTTTATTGTTAATGAAATTTATTTATAATAAAAGAAGAGGATTGAACACTACTACAGATTTAATTTTTAACGGCGGTTTTTTTAGATTAAATAACGGCGGTTGTGAGGCGCTGTAAATGAGGGGGGCCGCTAAAAATAAATTAAAGCCCGCCGTAGATAAGGTTTCACTATTTAGACACGCTGTCTTTTTTTTATTAAAATATTTGGTTTTAGTGGCGGCCATTCCTAAAAGCCTGCTGTTAAAGAGTAGTATTTAACAACTGTCATTACTTAAAGCCCGCCGTTAAAAATTGATACAGTAAAAAAAAAATCTATAATTCCTGACAAATAGTTTACTCTGTATTACAATCATACATCCATATATACACAATCAGAAATAACAATAACTAACAATTTGAATCTCTAATTTAACTACATCAAATGAAATGTCTGTACATGGAATCGGTCAATCAATTGACATTCGTTACCAAAGTTACAATTAATGAGGAAAAACTAAAGCCATTAAGAACAAAAATATTAATATTAAATTAAATATAAGCTCGAACCAGGGGATCATAGGCACTACACAACAAACCTTTGAAAGGTGCATGAAGGCATGACATTTGTGATGATGATTTTTGTTTATCTCATACGTCTCAGGCAAAGTAACAAACACCTTATCTGCATTACTCTGTGTTGCCATAAAAAACCCAACAAATGGAAACGACCTGATAAGCACAGTAAACGACAAGAAATTTGTTAAGTTAGTAAAGTTAATTCATCATATTTCCTTTCTTAAATCCATAAGAAGAAATCAAATCTCCGACTAACTTGTAGAAACATGAACTGGGAAATTGAAAGTTTAATCTAAATTCTAAGGCACAATTTAGGTGCAACTAACCTCCATTTCAAGTCTTGATCTTGACGACGTTGACAACCTCTTAGTGTAGCTGTTGTCAAAACCTCTTGTTCTCCTCCTGAGTCACGATCATCGGCTTGGAGGAACCTAGTCTCACCCCCTCTATTTCAGTCTCCTCCATTGATGAACCAACTTCAGACCTCTCATCTCTCTCTCGGATTGGTCGAGAGAAAGTGTCCTTTGGTAAAAATGAAGAGAATGTTAAAAAAGAAATATAAGATTAATTATTATCCAAAACCGTTGTATAAAAAAGATTTTTTACGGCAGTTATTAAACAAAACCGTTGTATACAAAAGTTTTTTTACGGAGGTTTTTTTAATAATAGCCATAAAAAATCAGCGAATTTTTTTTCCGAATTTTCTTCACACTTTAACAACGCCTATTGTTATTAACGGCCATAAATAAATTTCTTCCTATTTACTAAAATGCCACCTGTATTTTTAACAACAGCCTTTTAAAAAACTGCCGTAAATATGGTGCCGTTAAAAACCTTTTCTGTTGTAGTGGAATATCGTATCTTTCTGGCTATACCACATCATATATTTTGTACTATTTAATTTGATATTACTAATTTCTTCTTAGACGTATTATAAACATATACAATTTAAATGAATAGAGAAACGTGAAAAAAACATATGGGTACAGATTGTTTTCTGGAAGTGGAAACATAAAAAAAGTAAGAATGGTGACTGAAAACCATACCAAACGGGCATCATTTTGGACGCACCGCATAGGAGACTTGTGGGCGGTTTCTCTAGTGCACCCTCCACCCCACCTCCCCACCCCATCTGACTTCGGCAACTGCCTCCTCTGCTAGTCTGCTCTCTTCCTCAAATAAATTGAAAACTTAGGCGGGGAGGCCACCACCGGCCTCCCCCGCCTCCTCTCCCCTCTCATCTTTTTTCTTTTTTTCTTTGCTTTTGGATTGGTTTTTTCTTCGTTTCTTTTTCCGGCAATTTGGCTCCTTCTCCGGCGACTTGGTGATCAATATATCTCTCATCTGGCCTTCTTTACTTTTCTCGATTGCAGAGAAGAGTTTCACCGTCGGCATAATGACCGGTGTTTTTTTGGCAAATGTGGTGTGGTCGCAGGTGTGGCTATCATTATCGTTTGGTTCGGCTAGTGAATTTGATACCGTGGTAAAACTGCGTTGCATAGTGGTGGTTGCCCGGTCGTTGAGGTCGTGATTTGGTATGATCGGTGAGAGCGTCCTGTTTTGCTGGTCTCGTTGAGGAGGCATTTGATAGCAAGTAGAGTTGTTGGCTTTGTGAGGGTGGTTGTTAAACACTGCTCTATTGGTCTCAGTGTGGAGATGCTCGAGGTGAAAGCAAGCGGCAACCATGACATCCATAGGTTCTATCAGTTTTCTACATTGGCACCGAGCCACTAACACAATCTAGTTTGTGGCACCAGTTTCAACTGGTACAAGTCACGGTCTGGTTTGTTGGATCGGTGCTGGTATTGGTAAAATTTTTGTTTCAAGATTGCTACCAGGTGTTAATACTGGTAGTAGTTTGAATTTGTTAGTTTTGCTTTGCTAGCAAGTCACAGGTAACGGGATGTTGGTACCGGTTTTATTTTTTTTTATTTATTTTTCTATGATACTTTGTAAATTTTTTATTTTATTAATGAAATTTGTCAGCTTTTGCTGGTCCTCAAAAAAAAAAAAAAAATATAGGGGCGATGGGACATAATTTAGAAGTTTTGAAACTCAACTCTTTTGATCTATTTATAATTTGGGATGAGATGTCAAGTTATAAAGAGTTTGCACTTAATTTATTAGTTTGTGTAAAATTCGTCCTTAACAGCTTTAAATTTATACATACATATTTCATATTTCAAGCACACTGAAACAAATGTTTGCATACATTGAACAGGATTTAGAACTTTTAAAGCATCAAAATTTGACTCACTAGTAAATTCATTATATAATTTATTTATTACTTGTCTTGATATAACTTGGACTATTAACGTGCCACCTCAGCTAGAATTGTTAAAGTAGCGAAACGGGTTCGAATGCAATTTCATTATATAATTTATAACCTTTAGTATTTGATTTGGTAGAAGATGTTGTACTTATTTTTAGTATAAATATTATTTTTATTTAAAAAAAAAATTAATTTTAAAATAATAATTATGAATTAATTTACAATTTACTTACTAAAAATATATATGAAAAATCATAATAATTAAGCTTGTGTAGCATTCGATAGCGGCTCGTGTTCGACTAGCTCGAGCTTGAACTAAAGTTTATATCTTTGGTCTTATTATTTTAGTCCTTAAATTGATATTTTTATAAGTGGTAGGAATAATAAGAATAAACAAAACAAGTTGTTCTAATTTAACTGTCCGATTAAACAGGTAGATCGAACCAACAGTACTAGTATCTTATGGAAAAAAATTTAATACAGGCAACTCAGTTGCATTTTTTTTTTTTTTTTGGAATATTCTCCTCCCGAGGAAAATTCAGTGGCATTTAAACCCATGATGTTCAAATAGTACGGTTCATTAACTCAAAAAAATATGTTGCTAGCCAACACTAAAACAGACAACAGAACCATCCGATACGTCCCTTTTAGAGTTCTGTTGTCATACTTCGTACATGAAAGAGACGCATTTTGATAAGATTCAAATTACTCAATTTAATTCTTTCGTGTAAAGGAAAAATGAGAATTAATATTACTTTTATTTTTTAATCGTCCAAACAAAATAACCCTATCCCTATCTCCCCTTCGTTGGATTTGTTGGCTGCCGTCAAGGGACATTTGAAGCTTGATAGAAGTTTTCTTGCGAGAAAATCCTCAAATGAAGGAGTCGGTTTCCTCGTAGAGCTGATTGAGAGGACTGTAGCTCAGACAAGGGTGGTCTTATGGCACTTTACATCAATCTCGTCGCAAAGGCATTTGAGGTGAAGGTAGGTGGTAGCCGTGATGATGTGGGTATGCAGTTTTGGTCTACATGGTCGTGAAGATGACCTCATAGATACTGGTTAGGTTGGGTACGAGTTTGAAAACTAGTACAAGTCTGTTGGAGTTATATCCTAGAAGTCAATAATTTAATGACTTAAATATTAGTTTATGTTATTGATGATATTTGATCATTTTTTTTAGAGTTTATTACTGACAGATCATTTAGGTTGAGAATCTGAATTGTAGATCTTTGTGGATCATTCATTAAAATGACAGTAATAAATCTAAATCGTCCGTAATCTTGATAATTAACAAGAAACATTAATTATCATAAAAAATTAGTATGCAAGTTAAGTGATGATTAAGTTCTACAAATCATAGGTAAGGAGTTACCAACTTAATTGCATATGTATATGTTATTAGAACATAATACAGAACATGACCCAATGAAATAAACATATGGATTGTGTTATGTGTCATTGTTTATTTCATATGAGTTTGATTCTAAGTTTGAAATGTTTAGCTTTTCCACATGATGATATGTTCTATAAATATCGTCTAACGTTGATTCTTGATAAAGGCTGCTATACGAACTTTATTTATGTTCTCTTGAATTGTACGGGAAAAAGTTATTAATCAAGAAAACCGTATGTTCCTCATTAGTATACCTAGTGAGTGATGATATCTATTTGGGTCCCTTGATGGAGATAGATTGTTTGCCGGCAACTTGATACAATTATCTCTAGATCAAGAAATGTATAATCTGCAAGAATGACACATTCCTATCTTGAATTATACAGTGATATCATCTGACATAAGAATCATACAAGAAAATACTTTTATTTCTTATGTAGGATTGAAATATTGTAGCAGTACATTATTTATGTGAATTGCAAGTCATAGTGTGTTGCTAGATACCGCCTATGATTATTGGAAATAAATAGCGATTTAGCGATTTATTTCCATGGCCAACATAGCATAAATCCTCAAAGGGTCACACAAATAGAACTTTAATCACAAAATGCATTATTTATTTATTCACAGCAGTAAGTACTGTGAAAATATGATAAGTTGATTAATTAATTATATACCGTTGCGAACCATTATAATTAATTAAGTCAAGGGATCATATAGAAATAAATTAATGCATTAATTAATCCCACAAAATAATTATTAATTAGTTAATAATTAATTTTAGTTCAACACAAATTAATATAAATGGTTATATTAATTAATTGTGCCGTTATTTAATAGCAAATGAATA
This sequence comes from Rhynchospora breviuscula, assembly GCA_027562975.1. Classification (NCBI taxonomy): domain Eukaryota; kingdom Viridiplantae; phylum Streptophyta; class Magnoliopsida; order Poales; family Cyperaceae; genus Rhynchospora; species Rhynchospora breviuscula. The sequence continues at coordinate 68,045,411 of CM050398.1, forward strand.
GCACAATTGAAGAGAAAATAAAGAGGCTTTAATTAATAGAATTAAAGACCCAAGTTAAGAGGTTTGAGTGGCCCATAGAAGCCCATCAAGGGGTAGGCCATAGAGTGGTAGGTAAGGTGGCATGAGGTGTAATTTATGAAAACTTGATTCTCTAGAGTTTGAGCTCTATATAAGGACCCCTTGGAGGCTCCAACCCTAGCCACTTTCTCTCTCCTCCCTAGTCTCCCTTCTAGCCGCCACCTTCTATCTCTCTCCCTCTCATGCTCATGTGTTGAGCTCTCTCTTATCTCCATTAATTAAAGTAATTAGTAGAAGAAGAAGAGAGAAAATTTTGTGGGATTAGTTGTCTTCTCTTCCTTGCTAGCATAAGTTGAAGGAGAAGGTGATTAATCTTCTTGGTGGACTCGAGGCAGCCGGCAGCTACGTGGTGGTGGTGGAGAAGGCACGCCATCGACTCTCATTCCATGGTCGAGCCATCCAATTGCTATATTGGATGAGGTACAATTTGATCCTTCCATTCTCATGTGCTAAAATGACTATTTACTAGATTCTCTTGTGTTTGTGTGCTTGTTAATGGTTATTAAATGTAATAAAAATTAAAATTGCACATGGCAAACACTTTCTAACAAACTCATGATATGTACTGATATGAGTTTGGTACTACTACAAGTGGTAGTTGCTATGATTGGATTTTATTGAACAAAATATTGATACAAGCTCAAGACAATCCAAGATCCCAGCGCCAGTTGACAAACTTATTGGTACAGAACTAGTTGTTGTGGACCAGATTAGTTAGCTAAATCTCCATATATCTAGTCATTAGGAATGTATCTATGCCAGACTACATATAGCCGTATCTCCTTTGTAACAAACACAATTCAATAATATATTTTTCAGATTACAGCTCTTTTCTCTCAAACTTTACATTTGCTTACCATTAAACACAATTCTCTTCAAGACATCAGGGCCAAACATGATTTTCACCATGCCTCCCTTTGGCGAGACAGTCCCTCCCTCCAGCGAGACGACCTCTTTATCCACATCTCACTTCATTGGCTCAACTTCGGCTCATACCTCCCAATTTGTCAGTTCAATTCCATCTAATAACTCCTTATTCATCGACTCATTTCCTCATCGAACACCGCTCCACAATTTCTCCAGTTCGACAACCATGTCTCACTACTTCATATCTCTATCTCAATCCACCTCCATTACTCTCTCAACATTCCAATTTCCATCAAATTGATCCAAGATAATTTCTTAACATGACAAGCTCAAATGTTGCGACTCATTAATGGCTACAATCTTTCCCTCCTTTCTCAATTCCCCACCACCAAGCCTTACCATTCACAATAACTCACAAATAACTAATGCCACTCTTTTGTTTCTTCCAGTTGGTACTAGTAGAGTTAGTACAGGAGTAGTTGTATTTGATTTTCTCTCTTCTACTGATAAGAGTCTTAGGCTTAGTTAAGAAAAGTCGGTAAACTATGTTAAGAGTTTATAATTTATGTGTGTTTTGAGTTTTGTTGTGATTGCTTTGTAATTTTTTTCTTTATTAATGAAAATTATCAGGCCCTAAAAAATATTACTTTTATTTTGCGGAATGTGCTTAGATGTTGTCGAAGTCAACACTAATTCAAAAATGATTAATAGTAATTGATATTTTAGGAGTGAGCCCATCATCTACCTATCGAGGACAAGGGTCCCGAAACTAGAATGGTATGCCTCAAATTAATGACTCAAATCAGATTGGGATAATTAGTTTGGAACTTGGAACCGACCGCCTCCTTGGTCCTTGATCAAATCAATCTGCCTTCATTGTACACTTAATACTGAACGAGTGACGTGAGTTGACCAATGAGGCAATGAGTAATAGGGGTGTCAACGGCAGTCCGTGAACCGTTATGCCGTTTCGTTTTGCTGAAACGGGACGGCAAACGGTAAGGAAATCTGTTTCGTTTCCTTAACGAAACGGAAAACGGCACAGGAAATGGAACGGTTTACCGTGTTTTAACGTGTTTTTGTACATGCCGTTTAGCGAAATCATTTCGTTTATTAAGTGGCACGGTAAACGGCAGCGAAATCTGTTTCGTTTGCTTAACGGAACGGAAAACGGAACACCCCATTCCGTGCCATTTATCATTGTTAGACAGCCTTAATGAGTAATAATGCATTCCTAGAAAAAGCTCATGTGCAAGATTGCATAGATGAAAGTACGCAAGTCCTAAATGTACACTGCCCCGTCTAGATGTCAAACAAATTAGTTGGATGTTGAGCAGCAATGAGTAAATTTAATTTCAGTTACATGTGTAGTATTTAAGGACACGTATTCTCGTAAAATTACCGCGTGGTTAACTTACGTTTAATTTTAAAAGTTTACTGAACTGACTTTTACCTACAGTACAACGGTTATATATTTACATTATAAAATTAAGTAATCAAAAGTTTATGAACTACAAACGTATCAAAATAATTTTCAAACTTCGTGATGAACTTTAAAGTTCATTAATTTGATATGCAAAAGCATGCTTGTAAAGTAAATCAATTTTAATAGTCTAAATTTGTTGTTTGAGAATTGAGATCATTAACTTTGAACATAGCACATAAACTATACCTTGATGTGTTGCTCCATATATATATTCTCAAATATATATCAAACCTCTTCAATAAATTATCCAAGTTATTTTTCATATGAAGTCATAAACAGTTGCTTACATTTTTTTTTTTTTGTGTATTTGAATTAGGAAATGATCAAAACACATTATTATTCGTTTGTAAGTACATATTCAAATTTTAAATGCCGTCAAAATTAATGAATAAATAGAGGCCACAAGCATCCTTCAAGCCCCAAGTACACTCTTTAAAAAAAAAAAAAATCAAATTTGGTCGCTTGCCATGAGGCAAAGCATATATTCTAACGATTTACTACTTGTTCATAATCACCCGGCCAACGAAACATAATCTTATGAATTAATTGCAAGTATATTTCTGTAACTTCTTCTTTCACAGCAAAAATAAGTATATATTTGCAAAAATTTTCGAATTGTGATCGAAGGGAGGGAAGTTCCTTCCCACTTTGATCGTGCATTGTTTTTTTTCTTTTCTAAAAAAAAAACAAAACATTTTAAAGGAGCTAGGTACATTAAATGAGAGGTCCACCTTACCTATGTCATGTCAGCGTTGTATCTTTTTTTTTTTTTTCACTAGAATGGTCATTTTGACACGTTTTAAAATACTTAGAAATGAGAGTTAATCTATGATGCTATACGTACACAGGGGTGTCAAATGTATAGAAACAGAACGGAACATACCAGTTTCATTTTCGTTTTGTTCCAGTGAACAAAATAGAAATCATGTTTCGTTTAGAACGGAACGGAATTAACGTTTCACGTTCATTTTCCTATATAAAGTTCTTCATTTGAGTGTTCTGTCCGCAAAAACGCTGTTCCGTTTCAATTCCGTTTTTTGAAAACGAAACTATTTTCCTCCTCCGTTTCAGATGGAACGGAACGGAAACGTGAGAAACGATATGGAATTGACAGGTACACAGTGGATAGTGCCAAGCAAATAATGCTATTTTTTTCCCGAGAAATGCCAAGCAGATAATGTTTCAATTTCTAGTTTTGGAGTATGTCGACAGATCTGGTGCACTTAAAAAAAATAATAAACGTATTCTTCTTTTTTATCGGTTAAGAAAACCAAGATTTTAAAAAATATATAAAAAAATCAATCTAATATCAGAGTATCGAAATCGAAAAATATATTAATCTGCAGTTAGTTGACTACGCATTGACCGCTATTGATGCGCAGTGCTCCCAACAGTGATTTTTGTTAAATTTTCTGTTGCAATAGTAAAAGGAGACGGGTCTGTGTATATTATATGTATCCTTTTTATTTTGAGAGCCGCTGGGACTCATTAGCTAGATTCTTCTCCAATCACATGGTTGTGGGCCCATGAAAAATATAAATTCGTTCTGAACGGTGCAATAAATCCGTTCGATTGGAGAGGAGAATTTTTTTCAGTTGCTCTTACAATTGAAAAGAAAACTAATATGCAGAATTAAAGTTGGGGTTGCACGCCTAACCTACCCAAAAATTTGATTTGATTTTTAAATTGTGAAAAATGTTGTGTACTGAATTAATTTTAGCGTTCGGCCTCCTTTTAATTTTGATTCAAACTCTATCCTCCAATCCTTATTCGGCTCGTGTTCGCGGTTACACAACAACGGGCATCTCTCTACTTCACAAGACCATTGCATTAAATTAAATAAAAGATGTCAAGCCAGCTACAGGCAGCCTATAGCTGACAGCATTCAAGTCGGTGTGACGTCTAATTTTTGCTCGTTTTTCTAAGACTAGATTTGCTGGTACTGAGCATAATTATGTACGGACTATGTTGCTACGGGTACGCATTTCGTATCCGGTATGGTACAGATACGGTGAATTTTTTGTACATCTATAATTAAAAAATTTTATATCACTCAATATGTCATATTTTTATAAGTACTCATATGTAAAAGTACTCATATAAAATTTTACAGCCAGATGAATTTTTAAAGACTTCCAAACAATTTACAAAATACCACATCTTTACGGAAATTAAATTTTATAAAATTTAAAAAAATATTTGAATTTGATAAGCCTATAATTAGAAAATTTTATATCACATGTTTATGTGAGTGTGCATATAACTAATTTTAAAGACCTCCAAACAATAAAAAAAACAAAATCATATTTCAGTAAATGAAGCTATCCATTTCCAGCCATACTCGCAACCGTACCCAGCCATATCAGATATTGTATTCACTGGTCAAAATCAAACTAATTAAAATATTCTGATACACCACGTGGCGTACCCCGATACGTATACTAGAGCCATACCCATACCGAGACGTACACGATACTGGTACTCTTGTATATAGAGTACCGGAGTAATATAGTGTACAATTTTTTTGAGTCCACTTACATATTATGATTTAGGAAATTGATCATTATCATCCAGCCAGTGCGTCATCCACGCCATCCAGGCACGTTTTTCCCTCCCTTCAGCGTCTCCCCATCCCTTCCCTCACTTTCTTCGTGAGTTTCCTCTCTCTCCCTCTGTTATCTTCTTCTTTCTCCCTTATCCTTTCCTTTGTGCTCCCTTCTATCCCCTCTATATTTATTTTTTTCCTTTCTCGTTGGCTCTTCCTTTCTTTTTCCTCTCTCCCTTCTATCTCATGTTATATATGTTCAATTTATTTTGTTATATATGTTTTATATATGTTCACTTTTAGTTTTTTGTATGAGCTCAAATTGTTTGTAATATATGTTCAATTTATTTATTATATACGTTCAATTTATTTATGTTCACTTTTTTTTACAAGGACCGCTTTTTCTTTTTTGGCGTCAGCGATTTCATCCTTCCTTTTCTCTCATCTGTCTCATTTATACTTAATAAACTGAACATATATACTTAATAAATTGAGAATTTATGAGTTCCCAACGTTCTTTCTCTCCAGTGTCATTTCTCTCCAATAAGACCAGGGGCAGAATCGAAAAATTTCTTAGTTGAACCGGACCGGTTCTTGATCTCTTCTAATTTTTCCATGCATTGTTGTCCGGTTCGTGACCCTTTCTTTTTTCTCATGTGTTGAGCCAGATTTTGACTTAATAAACTGAACATTTATGTTTACAACATTTAATAAAATGAACAACTGAATTTTTATGCTTATAACATTTTAATAAACATAACATTTATACTTTATAAACTAAAAATTTACATTTAATAAACTGAATATTTATAGATAATAAACTGAACATTTATACTTATAACATTGTAATAAACTGAACATTTATACTTATAACATTGTAATAAACTGAACATTTATATGAACAATATTGAAAGTTTATGCGCTATCTGATGACGCGTAAAAAAGAAAAGTGCGCTAAAATGAAAAGAGTGCTAGAGTGAGATGATGTAGGATGATACTTTGAAGGATAGACAGTAAATAATTCTCATAAAAATCAAACTCGCTAAAACAGAGCGATCAAAATTAAACTCATATACCTAGGATGGAATCACATCGCTGTCGTTTTGTTATTGGCAAAAATAGCATTGTTGCTTACGGGCACGGCATGGAGTTTTTAATTCGTTTATATTTATAAATAGTAGGGACCGTAAAATAAATATACGCGCTGTTTAAAAAATATTATATTTTATATCATTGTAGAATATTTGAGAAATATAACGAGGTTAATTGATCCTCATATTTTATTTAAGTGTTTCTGCTCCTGAATAAATGGACAAAATAGTTTTTACGATTTTTCTTACGATTTTCGAAAATTGCTTGATCAAATAATTTTGGGACTTCAATAATAGTATTTTTTTAAAAATCATAGCAATAATTTTCCCGGCTCCGTAATCAGTTTCCAAATTCTTCTTTTTGAAAAGTATTTTAACCAATTTTCCATTTATAATCTGAAAAATGAAAAAACTTCTAACTCGTGTTGACACACCAACACATCGTGCCATGCTGTGTCGGAATTTCCTTCCACTGACGATAAGGCACTACAAAATTAAAATTAATCTCTCTCGTTTGTAGGCAAGATACAAATATACAATATAAAAATGTCATTGTCATATTTGATATAAGTATATAACAGAGCACAATTGAACACACTAGTTAGAACAAAAGTAATACATTTCGTTAGAACCCATTATTACTGCTCTTATTTTCTCTTTCCAAATATACTTTGTTTAAAATTTACAGAACCGGTAAAAACCGGATCATTAAGTTGGTCATCATCATCATCATCATCATCATCATTATTAATTCATTTGGCTATTTTATTTTAACCACCTCATTAATAAATGCAATCTCCTAGTTTCATTGAACAATTGAGGGCCTCCACTTTATACCGGGCCGAGTCACTGGAAAAATAAAAAGGTGAAAACTCAAAACTGTACAGTACATGAACTATTGAACTGTAACCAAGTCTGCATTGAATGAATGAAAGAGAAAAACACAATTCCGAGGCATTGTTGTATTGCTCAGATATGACGCAGTCACGCAGTAAATTTTGAGGCTGCTACAAATCCACCATAGATTTCTCTTTAATTTTACCATGTACAATATCTCTAATGACGCTTACCACGCCTCCTCTTTTCCTCTCTCTTTCTCTGTCCCCACTTATTTCTCTCTTATATATAGCGCCATGAGTGCCCAATAGTTTCTACAACAAAACCTGACACAGTCTCTCTTTCTCTCTCTCTTTATTTCTCCGCCACTCTGTTACTCTGGTGATGATAGGAGAAATGGCTGGAACCTTCCTGTCCTCTTGGCCATGGATGCACTTGGGTTCATTCAAAGTCTCTCTCTCTCTCTTAGTATTTGTATTTATTTGTGATTAAAGGGATTAATTAATGTTGGGTATAATACATTTTGGGTTTTTTTTTTTTCTGCAAAATGCAGTATGCATTGTACGGGCCAATGGTGGCGAAGGCAGTGGAGGCAGTGAGAGCAGGGAGAATAATAGATTCATGGTGGATCCACCTCTTTGTACTATTTGTGCTGAGAGGTTTTGTTCATCAACTCTGGTTCTCCTGTAGTAACATGCTTTTCTTCACGCGCCGACGCCGTGTGATCAAAGATGGTGTTGATTTTAAACAAATTGACAATGAGTGGGACTGGTATGTGAAATATTTACTATAATGTTGAACCAATAACCGAGCATTTGCATTAAGCACCTCAACCCAAAACTTTAACATATTTTTGTTCTTAACTTCTTATATTTTTTCCAGCTTTTTTTTTTTCTTTTGCACAATATATATATTGTACACCTTTTCTCGTAACGTCATTACAACATTCTTAATCTTACTTGAAAAATGTAATGTGTGGGGTTTTCTTTTTTATTTTTCATTACCCCCATAAAATAATTAAGCCGACTATTTGTTTCTTTTTATTATGGTCATTTTCTTTGTGTTGTTAATTTCTTCTATTTTCCAACTAAGGGCTCGTTTGGATCGTACGGGAATAAGGAAGGAATAAGGATTTTAGGGGTAAAATGTTGGGAAGTGTGTAACTTTGTGAGAGAGATTTATGTCTAAGAAGAAGCTATTTCTAGAAATAGACTATTCCTAGCCCATCCAAACGACCCCTAAAATCAGATCAAGATAAGTTTGTATGTTATCCGGTCTTTAGATATAAAAATCAGTGGTTTTAATGTGCCTTTGTCAGCTTACAAAATCATTTTATTATTCAGCTTGAATGTTAATGTTTTTTATTAAAAAAATGTATTGAGAACATATTATTGAAATATTTGTGACGAACTAGGAATAAGATTTTAAAGCTTAAGCACGATTTTATAATTTATTTCTGCTCTGAAAATAATTCATTAATGTTTGAAATATTTGTGACCGTACATGGTACTTTTTTTTTTTTTTTTGATAATACATGGTACTTTTAGGTGGCAAGTTGGATAAATTTAACAAAACCAATTAGAATCAATTGGTTCACCTATCCCGACATGCATGTGATTTAGGCATGAATCCCAAGGCCTCTGACAAAAGAAAGAAAAGAAAATACATGCAAGAAGGTTAATGATTTTGAACTAGGATGATATCGGAAAAAAAAAAATGTGAACTAGAAACAAGATGTTTGTTCTCACAAATACAAACATCGCAACAATTAATAAAGGCTTGTTTCTAGTTTTCACAAAATTATGGAACTACGAACAAGAAGTAGAACAAGACAACAAGGTTTGTTCTAGTTTTTGTTCTAGTCCACACCATTCGCTAAACACAGTTCTGCTTTTCGACGACATCTTACTGCTCCAGTTATCATCTCCAATCAAACAAAGAAAAAAAACATAGATGATAGGAAAATGTAGTCTAATTTTTGGATTATTTGACAAGCTGCCTCTCTTATGTGGAAGATGCAACTTTTAGTTCGAGTGCATTCCATGGGGTGATTTGAGGGTGCAGTCCTCGTTTCATGCTAAATAAGAAAAATAAAAGGACAATATTACATATGAAAAAATATAAACTGTTCAAGCAAGGGAGAGTAAGGCTGTGCTCCACAACACCAAATCCGAAGGAGAGGAGAGGAGAGTAACGGAACGATCGGACGAGTTTACTCTGTCCGATTGTTTACTCCCTCCACGCAGAAGAGAAGACGATGAAAGAGACACTGAAAATTCAGAAGTTTTAGAGTAAACTTCTACACCCCGATTTGGAGAATAACAAATTCCGATCAATCCTTACTCTCCTCACCGTTCGTCTCCTTAAGAATAGAGTTCTGGAGCACATTATAGTGAGCAAAGTTTTGTTTATTATATTAAGGAGGCATAATAACGTAATTTTAAATTTTAAAAATATAATCAAATTTTATATTGGCTTCAGAAATTAAAAAAAAAAATCATTTATCTCCGAATAAAATTACAGATAAAAATGTACAACCATCAGATGACAGGGACAAGAACCATTAAGTTGAAAGCGACATATGTGCTGTAAAAGGAAAGCCAACAGTTGCTAGGCTACGCCCTATCATGTGATAATAATAATTATAATAATTAATATTAAAATTTCTGAAAATGAAATTGTGGTCAGCTTGATCCTATTATCCTCTGTTTTTCTTATTCATGTTTCTAAAGTGTCTTTTACAGTTTTACTAAATGTATTTCCTGTAAAGTCTTAAACTATCGGTGGATTATACAGTCACTTTTGCACAACTGTAGTAGGGCTAAAATGAAAAACCTGTTTTTATTTCATCATACATCATTGCAAATGGCATATGCAAATCATATTGTTTCATTCTTAATCAATTTTGCCCTATATACTTGTTCAGGGACAACTTTTTGATAATGCAAGCTCTGTTAGCAACAGCAACCATTAGCACTTTGGAATCACTAATGGAGGCGCCGATGGTATTTTTGGAATGGAGAGGATTCATAATTGCACTGGTGATCCACGTAGGCTTCTCAGAGCCATTCTTTTACTGGGCCCACAGATGGTTTCACAAACCTAGTCTATTCTCTCTATACCATTCCCTCCATCACTCCTCTCCAGTACCACAACCTTACACTGGTAGGCATTATTTTCTTTTATCGAATGACCACGGGCGTATTTGTTCTTTTTGCATGTACCGTAGTGCTGTCAAACAGGGGAAACGGACACGGAACAGTCCTGTTCCGTTTTCGTTCCGTTTCAGCAACGAAACAAAAATTTGATTTCGTTTCAGTTTCTTTCTGTTCCGTTTCTGTTTCATCTTCAATTTTCCATTGTAATTCTTCATTTTCGCATTCCGTTTCGGTTAAACGATATGATTTTCTATTTCATTTTCGTTTCGTTTTTTAAAACGGGAACCATTTTCTCTTCCTTTTTGGGTTTCGTTTCGGACGGAACGAAATGAAAATGTGTGAAACGGTAGAGTATTGACAGCTCTACATGTACGCACTTCAGAACCTTTTTAATGCATTTTATTCCTGTGTGTGTCTTGAATCAACCGAATGCCAATACCATAAACATATATTCCACAAGCCAACCACAATTATTAGACATAAAAGCATGTAGTTGTAGATTTTTCTTTTTAATCGTTTTTTGTTCTCTTTCTTACTTTTTGAACAAGTATTATTCTTTAGGTATTATCTTAATTGATCATTATTAATTGACATCGGTAATTTGATTGTGCAACCTATCTTGAACACATTTCGACGTATCTTGGTTTTATTTGCTAAATACATTATACATCCTTGTATATCTCACATTTTGTGAAAGAAAAAAAAAAGCATAGTTAGTCTTAAATTATTGTAAACAATGCATGGGACACAAAGTAATCTTTTCCATAGGAACTGTATGGCCAAGGCCGACATCAATACCACCAGCAGATTAAAGAATTTTCTTTATCTGAAGTGTGAACGTTCAGCTTTGTATGGATATTTTATTTTTTTATTTTTTTTTTCGTACATTTAGTGTCTCGTCTCTTTTAGATATATCTACAACATCCCATGTTGCATGTATACTGAATGTCCTCAATGCATGACATAACATACATTAAGGTGCGCTGAAACTCTGTAAATTACAATTACACTATACAGTTTCTAAAATCGAACATCCAAAGTCTCATTAGCAAAGCAATCATACAATTTATTGCTTATTTATTTTTCTCGTTTGTCCTAAAATAATTATTTTTATCAAATGGATCATTCTTGCTGCATTCCTTTTGTGAGAGTGTGTTATTCTTTGGTCATTAAAGTGGCGCAAAGAGCATATAATAGCTCAGTTAATTACTATCCAGCTTTTTTTAATTAATGTCTTTCTTTTGTACTTTTCAAGCTGGATTTGCCACCCCATTGGAGCACCTAGTCCAAGCTGTGGCCATGACAGTACCAGTGTTTGGTGCAATTTTAATGGGATGTGGTTCCATCGGCTTGGTCTACAGTCACATCCTGCTTTTTGACAACTTGCGATGTATGGGGTACGGCAATGTAGAAGTGTTTGATAATGAACTCTTTGAGTGCTTCCCCCTGCTTCGATACCTCATTTATACACCATCGTAAGTACGCCTATTGTATATCTTCGTTTATTTTTTTCTTTTCTTTCTTGAAAATTGTGGCTCCCCATGGCGTCAGCTGTTTCAATTGGAACAAAATAACTTCTCTTTTCTATCTTAAAAAATGAAGGTTTCATTGACATTGATTGATTATAGCTAACTTCCTGCATCGTGAATATAGTAAGAATTACTTCGTGCTATGTGCATCGCTTTACAATGTCCCTCACCAAGCAAATAATCTGAAATTCGATTATTGTGATGTTAATGTACAAATTTAGTATATTATTCATTTTGCTAAATAACTCTTTAGGATCATATATTTCTGATATAATGATCGATTAATGTTTCATGTCATAAATGATGCATCACTTGATTTGTATCTGCAGATATTATAGCTTACATCATACAGAGAAAAATTCAAATTTCTGCCTTTTCATGCCACTCTTTGATGCGATTGGAGGAACAATTAATCCAAAGTCCTGGGAGCTGCAAAGGGAGATTAGCTCAGGTACGCTTTGCAATAAATTTGCACTTATTCATCTACATGTGAAAATAACATGAAAAAAGTTAAGGCCGAGATGATCTAAGATTAAACCTAAGATTAAGTTTAAGCAAGTATTAGCCGGTAGAATTTTTTGTAGAGTAAGAGAAATATCAGTGCAACAAAAAAATGTCGGTCTCTTTGTTCCTTTATGGTTTCTTTTCCTTTAGAAGAACCTTGCACATTAATTTCTCATTCACAATCTTTAATTCCAACAACGTATACTAAATCTAATCATACAAGGCCCTCAAAAAAAAAAATCTAAGCCTACAAATTTTAATTCTGTTGCTTTCAACAATAATGCTATAATTCATGGGATAACAGTACCCAAGCGTCCTTTTTCATCCTAAATTCAAAAACTAATTATGTTGCCTTTTTGCGTAATGCACTATACAGGAAAGAATGATCAAGTACCAGATTTCGTATTTCTCGCTCATGTAGTGGACCTGGTTTCATCAATGCATGTCGCATTTGCATTTCGTTCAGTCAGCTCAAAACCATGGACCACTCATTTTATCTTGCTTCCTCTTTTGCCGATCGCTTTTACCTTCATGGTCCTCATGTGGTGTCTGTCAAAGACTTTCACAGTTAGCTTTTACTACCTGCGCGGTCGACTCCACCAAATTTGGGCCGTCCCACGATATGGATTTCATGTTCGTAACAGATTTTTATAGTATTTTTTTTCCACATCTGCACTTGTTAACTTAACTTGTAATAGGGGAAAATACAAAGCATACGTGTGTGAATGGTCTCTGTCTCAGAACAATGCTTTAGAAAAAAACATGTTGATGTATAATTTAAATTTAGAAGATTAAATATTATTACTTGGACAAAAGTTCTTTATTTGTGAATAGATTGATACCAGCATATCATCTGATCATGATTAAGCCTTCATTGCAGTACTTCTTGCCATATGCAAAAGATGGAATCAACCATCAGATTGAGCTTGCAATACTTCGGGCAAATAAGATTGGAGTAAAGGTTATCAGTCTAGCTGCACTAAATAAGGTTAGTTTTTATGAACGGGATTCAAAATGTTATCTTTTCTAGAAGTCGCTCATTTGACTTCTTCTGAGTAATAAATTCAGTATGGCACTCATGTGCCTTATTTAACATGAGAACTATGCTTGTCTTCGAAGATGCATGCCATGTAAAAACACAACATTGATCTTACTAAAAGAAAATTAAGGCACTACACTAATCTCATGTATGGCTTATTTGTGTATTAAATTGGGAGAAACAAATCATTTACTCTTGCATTAGATAGCCCATGTGGGAGGTATTAATTAGTCACAGTTTGGCAGAGGGAGGAGTTGGCTTGACATGGTCAATGTCGTGTACTTAGCTTACATGCTTAATATTACACATTATTTTCATTTCAACTTGAACGTCTGGAAATTGAATTTATTGGGATTAAACAAAACTACTTTGATTATCAAAAATTGTTTCAAGTCAATGGAGAAGCAGAGTACCAGGGCCTCTGTTTTGAATTATGTTAACATTTAGGATAGAAATTTTTATACAAATTAAACAAATGAACAGATTAAATTTTGATGGCTAGCAAATTTCAATTTCTGAAATAGTTAATAACAAAAGATAGAGTGCAATATTGAAGTAGAAAAGCCTGCAAGAATAAAATAATTACCAGCCTTGGTTGGCTGGGTTCATTTATTTCAAACTCTCCTTCCAGCCAGAGTAGTATGAAAAAGCTATAACAGATTGTCAGATCCTAAACTTAGTAGACTATTTGATTTTATGACCCTATAATCGTACAGCTTTATTGCTGACATGACCCATCTTTTAATTCTTTCTTTTGTGGGGCAAGTTCTTTTCTAAATTGAGTTTATTGTACATGCTTACTAGTAATTGTGTTTGCATTAATACTTATGGGGCCTATTGTCTTATAGTCACATAAATATTTAAGGGACATATATATCATTATATTGTTTCAACCATACTCGTTATCCTGCTTGGTTGTTGAAATCCTTTATTATCCTTAGGAGTTAGTCAATTTATTGTACTCTTCTTCTTCAAAATAATTAAGAAAACAAAATAAATAAATAAATAACAATATGGATGTGAAAACTTAACCAGAAAATTGTGAGTGTTTTCTTTTTCCTTTGATATGCTCCACATAGCCCTGCAAAGATTGTTATTGTTACTATATACTATAGATGAAATCATTCACATATATTATTAGATTGCAAAGGACAACAAATTACTAAAGAACTTGTGTGAATATTTATTATATTTTATAATGCAGAATGAGGCGTTAAATGGAGGTGGACTGCTCTTTGTCCACAAGCATCCTGATTTGAGAGTGAGAGTAGTGCATGGAAACACACTTACTGCAGCAGTTATTCTCAATGAAATTCAGAGCAATGTAAAGGAGGTGTTTATTACTGGTGCCACATCTAAGCTTGGACGTGTTATTGCTCTTTACCTTTGTAGGAAGAAGATTAGAGTCATGGTAAGTCAAGAAAAGAAAATTTATTGACCAAAATACAATAAATTTAAGCTTCACTGCAATGGTTTGTCTCATGGAATTGTTATATATAAATATATAATAGTGCAAGGCAATGTAATGAGTCAGGAATATTGTCCAATACACCTCAGCATAGAAAATTTGTGGATTACAAACCCCCAAATTCAGAAAAGACTTCATAAAAATAAAGGTTAATTAGGAAATGGTAAATGAAGTGAGACATCCTAGACACAAAAGGCAATTTAAGAACTGAAATAGACCTACCTCAAATCTGGTTATGGTCCTCGAAATAACCTAGCATGGCTACTGAACATTAGCTGGTATTTAAACCAATTAAATTTGTCTTGTATGTAGATGTTAACCCTGTCAACAGATAGATTTAGAAAGATAAAGAATGAGGCGCCTCAGGAGTTCCAAGATTATCTTGTACAGGTGACCAAGTACCAAGCAGCCCAAAATTGTCAGGTAAGAAAGTTTATATAACAAAATATTTTACTGTTGCGATGTTGATGCAATATCAAAAAACAGATGTAAATGTGTAAAACTTGTGGGTGTATACAATCAATACTCTTGATAAAGATACATATAGAATTTTTCAAAATGACTAATTTTTGTTAACATTATTGTTTGATTAAGACATGGATAGTAGGGAAGTGGCTATCTCCGAGACAGCAGCAATGGGCCCCAAGTGGTACACATTTTCATCAGTTTGTTGTGCCTCCAATTATCAGATTTAGACGGGACTGCACATATGGTAATTTAGCTGCCATGAGGCTACCCAAAGATGTACAGGGGCTAGGGACATGCGAGGTACATGCATCTTCTGTTCTTTAATCTTTATGCATCAATGAATTCAAAATATTATAGGTATTCCTTTAGATTTTATGTTGTAAAACCTTAGTATTTGTCAATATCCCTTGAAAACTCATAAATACAAATACATTTTCTTTAATTTGAGAGAGACGCTATGGATATCTTCAAAAATATGAAAAAGGATAACTCTCAAGGGCCTGCAGGATGGAAAAAATAAAATAATTTAGGACTGTTAATTTCTTTCCACGTTGATAAAATAAACATCATTTTCAGACCTAGTAGCTGCACCATCAGAAAATATTGCCTAGTCCACTTCTATCATCTCGGATCACCAGCTAATTAATACCATTGCAAAGAAGAAATAACTATATTCTCAAAATTTTCATATTATGATTCTACTATGCACTTTTTTAATTAGATTCAGTACGCATATGCACTTGAATTCTCATTTAGTCTGAGAAAGAGCTAAAAAGGGTGTTAAATGCTGCCACATAATAATCAATAAGTTATCTTCTAACATTTTTAAAATAGTCAAAAGGCAAGGTCTCATGAAAATTGTGTGTTTCTTTTTGTTTCATAACTAAAGTTAATTGTTTTCTGTCTTAATACATGCCAGTACACATTAGAGAGAGGTGTGGTTCATGCATGTCATGCAGGAGGCATTGTACATTTCTTAGAAGGATGGACACATCATGAGGTTGGTGCAATTGATGTAGAACAAATTGACGTTGTTTGGAAAGCAGCGCTGAAGCATGGGCTAACACCAGCATAATTAATTAAATTAAGGAGAGGTTTCCTCACGTTAGCGAGTTCATTGCAACCATTCTTTCCTGTGCAGTAAAAGGATTAGACCGATTAATGAGATGTTGCTCTGAGGCTGAGCTTGTATTTTATATTTAGTTGAGAAATTGTAAGAGGGGTTAATTACAAAATTTATCGTTGATAATGCATACAACAATCACTAGCATGTGGGTGCTATATGATTATATATATAGGTTGTAACTGAATTTACATCTACTGCCGAAGTTGCAATAGCAAAGCAATTATGTACTGCAATCTCGAATGCTCGTTGAATATCTCGCACTAATCTCAACCCCTCCTAAAAAACAACAACATATATAACATGTTCGATCTGAAAGTGATAATCAAGATTTTTGTGTCATAATTGTTCTACCATTGCAATTGTTCCGACGGCAAAGACTCGTATAACCTTCTTTGTTTTTGAATTTGGTTGTTGGAAGTCCTTTGGCACTGTACCAGTAATGGGGTGCCTTTAATATATATATATATATATATAGAGGATGGCTAACGTGCCATCGATGGCACGGAGGGTCCCGTGCCATCAAGTCATTTTTCGAGATCCAAAATTCAAATGGTCAATCCAAACCGTTCAAGTTGTTCTCCATATTGAAATATCCTTGGAGGCAAAATTTTATAATTTTTCGAATTTTTTTGCTATTTATTATGATACTTTTAAAAATATTATGATTAGAGTATTTCGGGCCCTCCAATTTGAAAATATCATAATAAATAGCAAAAAAATTTGAAAAAAATGTAAAATTTGGTCT
Source organism: Rhynchospora breviuscula (assembly GCA_027562975.1). Lineage (NCBI taxonomy): Eukaryota > Viridiplantae > Streptophyta > Magnoliopsida > Poales > Cyperaceae > Rhynchospora > Rhynchospora breviuscula. The sequence goes on from CM050398.1 coordinate 68,062,352, forward strand.
CCAAGGGTATTTCAATATTTTGATCAACTTGAACGGTTTGGATCGACCGTTTGAATTTTGGATCTCGAAAAACGAGTAGATAGAAAATTGATGGCACGTTAGCCATTCTATATATATATATATATATATATATAGTCTCGAGCTTAATTCTCGGGCACTAACAGCAAATATTAACACTAACCAGCAGGCATTAAGGCTAAAACGGAGACTATTAGTGAGTTTGAATTATGCTTAATGCTTTTGTGCATTCGATTGCATGAGTCACTTTTTCATTGGCGTTTGACAACACTATAGATTAGTGAGATCAAAGGTACTTAGTATTTTTAATCAAAATTATTAACTTCTAGGTTAACAAATTAGCCGACTAACCTAAAAGAGGCTAACCTCGTGTATGTCAAATGCCCTCTTGGTTTACAAGCTGAAGTTGCGAAATAATTGTCTTTCCTCTTTGATTACTGGTAGACAACCTTTATAAAAGGTTCGCTTTCAGTTGAAAAAACAAATCATATTCCAACCCTCAAAATTAAATAAATATATAACAAAATCTTCCTGTCGTACTATACAGATTACTTGAAAAAGTAAACTTGATTGAGAACTTTTGTTAATCCAAAATAATTTTACCGTCGAGTTTTAAAGAGCTCATAAAAAGATGATGAGACGCAAGAGGGTTAAAAGCTTTCACTCTTTTGATAAAAGAAAGATACACCAAATATTACGAAAGCTGCCGCAAAAAAGAGCCTGAATCATTCAGAAATGTCACGTCCGTGAAAAAAGTGATATTTATCAAATTTAATAATAGATTATTCAAAAGCGAGGTAATTGGATCTCTTACAAAATAATTGAATAAATAACAAAGACTTCAACATAACTCAATCGATACCTGGAATAATAAGTTTGTATTATGGTAAGGACTTTAGCATATGTCAAGAGACAACACACTTTACGAGGTCAAAAAGAAGACATAATCAAGGGAAATTTGGATATAACCCCTCTAATCCTCCCTCAAAGAAAGAAGCAATCACACAGAGGTGGTTCAGAACACTAGATCAATACCCTTAACTAATACCAGTTTCAACAAACTAAAAGAAAGAACCTCATTACAAATCAAAGGTGCAAAATGTAACTAATCCCTTTGGCTTTCGAGAAATAAAAGGCAAGCAGGATTCACTATTTGTATTTTCACTATGCGAAATTTTAATAAGCACAACCAAGGATTTCACTATATGCATTTTCACTATGTGAAATTTTAATAAGCACGACCACATAATGTATAAGATGAAAGATATCATAGCATTTTACTTCTACGAAACCTTAAGGTACCTTTATCCTAAGCTAACACCAACATGAAGTTAGAGATGTGAAACCCAGGATTTACAAGATGTAAAATTAAAACAAAATCCACAAACAAGAAAAAACCTAACCCACCTTTATGCAATTTTATCGATAACACTTCAACTCATCAATTTACAAAGAATCAAGAGACATGAAGCATAATCCACAAACTCAATCCTTTTTAGGGTGGGCAATGTATTTTCTTTTCTCCTCATTTCCAGCCAGGATAGGAATTATCACGCCTGTTATTCCTAAATGCACAGCAGCCAACTGAATAAACAATGATTAGGAATATCAGAAAAACAATATTTACCACAGCAACCTTCTTCCAATCAGATTTAATGTTGGCAAGCACTCCAGCCTTGCATGACATGCAGTCATAGCAGAGGGCATCTTGGTTGTTTGACCAGGTGTCACAGTCGGGGTCTGTTGAGTTGGAGGTAGCTGGCTTGATCCACACTGTCTCACTCTGGTATGAGAAGTTACAATCACTTGGTGGCTTGCAACATCCTGACTGTAATTTGAGGGGGGGGGGGGGGGGATGTTCAATTGTCAGTTTAGAATAAATAAGGTATGATTAATTTATTGAAATGATATGTTATATTCTGATACATGTGTGAGTGTATTGACTTAAGCCACAGGTTGGATCTTGGTATGGTATCACTTGACCAGCAGTAAGAGCACTTCTCTGGTTAGGTTTCAAATTAAAATTGACTTTTGGCTATTGCAATTGCTGTTCAGGTTTTATATTTTACTTTGAAAAACAGAATCTTAATTATTAAATTAATGTTGCCAGTTTTCCAAGTAAGATTTTAGCATGTAACCCTGCAAAATCAAAAGTAGCACTACCTTTTTTTTTAAAAAAAAAAATTACTATAATATATTGATAACCACTCAAAACATAGCATAAATCATATCTATTTATGTCAAAATGAAAAGCCGTTCACTTCACCTCCACTTCCCCATTTTCTCCAAAGGATTACCATGCTAGTATTTACTACCATACAAATTTTTTGTTTACTTAACTGAGGGATTAACAAGAGTGCTTATGATACTTTTTAAAAGAAAATTGACATGGCAGGGTTCAAAGTGCAATTTTAATTGAATGAGTTCCACAGCAATATAAAAAAAAAATACAAAGGGGTAGACATGATTTCTTTTCTATTCTGAGGATGAGATGTGAAACTTTTTCCTAAAGAACACTGATGGCTGGAAGTTAAGGTGACCCTGTCATCTAATATATATATATATATATAAACAGAAAGACCTAGCACAGTTCATAAAAAGATAAAATAAATAGGCATATAACAAATACAAAGAAAAAAAAAAAGTTGTTGAGTAAGATGACCAAGCCAATCGTAAGATACAAAAAAAAATTAAACAATATAATGGAGGCAGGTCAACTAAGTTTGGAAAAGCCTAGAGTTAGGTTAAAGAAATGAATCCTCACATATTGTAAACTATACTTAAAACAAGTAATTTATAAAAGTCCAACCAATAAACTTATGCCTAATAGCAATACAGAGATTGATATAAGTTATCTAGGCCATGTTGTGCGAAGCATGCACAAGTTATCTGAGCAACTGGGCAAGTGTGCACCCTCCTAAAAAATTAGTGCTCGGTTCACAATTCATTCGAATAATTTGTTCAAGGTTCACACCCATGGCCCTCTTCAGGCAACAGTTAACAGGTTTCTAAAGGGTTTTATAGCAACTAAAGTAATTTATATTGTAAAAGCTAAGAAAAATCACCAAGATATGAAGTAACATCACAAACAGCAGAAAGTTTTAAAAAGTGAACAGTTTGGTCCAGGAATGAGATAATATAATTTCAAGTCATAATAAAAATGCACTACACATATGGAGCCACACCAGATTTTTCTACTGAACATTCATATCCCCTTTTTGTTGTTTTACGATTTAATTTCTACCTGGAAACTCTGAGGTCCAATTAAAGCTTAATTGAGGCTAAAAATTGACCTAAAAGCTGATTGGAGTAAGCAGAAAAGTTGCAGAACTTTACCAATTGAAGAAGGAAGGAAAAAGTACCTGAATTGGTGAAAGATTGGTTGAGATGAATTGACTATATGTCTCATTTTTCTGTTGTAAGCTCTGACAAACCTTTCCATCTTGCAAGCAGCTCTTAATTTTTCTCCAGTTGTTATTGTTATTTACCCTCTTTTGCAACCAATTTGAATAATCTCCAAGTTTATACTCCTTATATCTGTCACATTAAACACCAAACAATTTATACAAAAATGATAAACAATTTTCTAATTACAAAAAAATGGATTAAATGTTTAACACACAATTCTGTGAACACCTTTGTGCATATTGCCTTGAATTACAGAAACATGCATTACTAGGAAGAAATTTCTAATTTAAGTTACCCACTTTTACATATAGGAGATATCCAGAATGCCATTTTTTATGCACAAAATAAAGCAAAAAGAAATAAAAAAACTTCGCATTTTACCAAACTTATGAACCAAACAATAAATATCAAAAATCAAGCTAAGAAAGAACTGTCCTGGAAGAAAACCCCCTAATCGCTAAACTGAAAAACTCAAGCCAAAATATCAATTAAATACCTTGAAATCTACAAAAAGAAGTAGACAATGTTGATTCCTTTTTCAAACCTTAAACCCAAAAATAGTCATAAATTGAACCAATGCAGACATTCCTACCCAACTTAACTTTTCTAATAATAAAATTAGAAACAAGCAGAACAAACCCGCGGCCGGAGACGACTTGGCCGGCGCCTTTATTAGTGACGACGAAGGCGAAGACGGTGAAGCAAAAGAGGAGCACAATGAGGACGAACATGACAAGGAGGTACACCCAGAGGAGGCACGACTGTCGGCAGCATGCGCCGACGAGTCCTGCAAGAGAAACCAGAAGCAGGAAAACTCCCAAGGCAATCACTGGCTTCTGAAGGAACTTCTCGCAGTCGGTCGAGCCGCGGTGGCTCAGCCAGATCCCTCCAGCTAGGATTGGAATGGAGAGGAGGAGAATGAGGAGGTTGAGAAACCCAACTAGACTGTTGCTGAATTTCACCATTTTGGGAGAATGAGAAAGGTTGAGACTTGTTATGGAGAGGGATGGAGAGAGAGAGAGATGGAGAGAAGACCAGAGGAGTTATTTGAGCGCCTTGAAAGTTGAATGGGGTTTAATTACTGGGGAAGATATTTGGGTGTGCGTTTTTTTAAAAAAAAAATTGTAGGAAGGTGAAATTATTTGTTTGCGGAGTAAGTTTGGAAAAGATTTTGTTAAGAAATAAATAGTATTGATTGAAAATGTATCTGTTTGATCTGTTCAGAATTTTGGGAGATAAATAGTAGTTTTTGATACATCAAGATTTTATTTTATTTTTGTATGAAATGGCTTTTCCGGCGATGTGTGAGCATGATATTAGAAATTAATATATTTTGAACAGAGCTTGGATGTAGTATGTGTATGCGTTAGAAACTTTTAAGCGTCTAAATTAACCTGGTTTGCAAATTAATTTTTAATGATTCAAATTTCAGCACCGGTAAGAGAAATACAAAATTAATTTTGTAATTCACAAATGAAAGTTTATTACTTTAATTAATGAATGTTGCATGAAACATATATTTTTCATAGGATCTTCTTTTAGCATTATATATATTTTTTAATTGTGATTGGACTTAGTCAGATTGCGTGACTAAATAAATGGCTTTGATCTAAAAAAAAGCTTTAGCTACATTCTTCAATTTTCACAAAAAAATAATGAAAAATAAAAAATAGTACTGCTTTTAGTAGTTGTCCATACTTATCTCCTAATTACTAGTTCTAGACTTAAAACTAATATATCTACACGGCTACACAATAGCTGATGAAATTGCATTAGCCTTTTGAAACATTCAAAACAAATTGAAATAAAAATCAATTAAAGTGGCAAGATCATCGGTGGCTTTTCATTTATAAATTATAGTAAACAAGTACTTTAATAATTGAAATTATTTACGTAGACTATTTAAAATACCTTCCAAAATAGGAAAATGTGGAGACATGACATAAATTTTTTTTTTTTATGAAACTACTGTTTTCATACATTTGTTAGGAAACGTTTAAAATTTAATACTTCTATTTTTTTTTCCTTAAAGAATTAAAAATATCATAACATTATATGTATATAAAATAAACAAAATGTTGCCTCCGTCTTAATAATATTTTACTACATCCAAATCACAAAATTTGAATTTACCAAGTTTATTTTGAATTTCAAATTTTCAAGTTATCACTATATTATTCGTTATTGAAACCACATTTACTCATTCATAATTTCGGGTATACGATTCAGCAATTGCAGATGAACTCAGCATTTGACATGGATATTTGATATTTCTGATAAGAAAAAACTAAAAAGGCGAGCAGCTTTCCGTTCTTTTTGTTATAGGCATTTGCGTCCCCATTCGTTCCCAAACGAAGCGGGTCTCATTCTTTCAATTGTTTAACCCGCTACAAAGTAGCTACAATCTAAAAATAACAGCTTATATGGAGTTGCTTTAAATTTCGGCTAAGACCATGAGGCCTTTAGAGTCCACTTGTACAAGAATAAAAAATGGTTGGTTTGATTTTGAAACTTGAAAAGTGCGGAATACTTCAACGAGACAAGGACCATGAATTGTCAATACCACTTAATTACTTGAAAATATACCTAACGTATCTGTCCAATAATATACAGCCACATCAGAAAAGCATAGTAGGCTGGAAATTAGTACATTACTACATTACCCCATTGAGGGGAAAGATAGACCGAGGAGTGAGGAGCTATTTATTATTAAGATAAGATTTATAACTTATTTATTGCGACGTTTCCACTCTTTCTTAACGGATCAATTTCCGAGTAATAAATGCTCATCAATTTCAGCCCAAATAAAAATAAAAAAATCAAAGCAAGCGATTATTAATTTCAGAAATGATATTTTCTATCCTAATGTAGTTTTGCCATCCCTGTTAAATACAAAATGAACACATAAGCAGACAAGACAAACATATAGATGATCAAAGTGAACACTTATAAACAAATAAGTGTTGTCATCTCTTGTTCAGATTTTTATATGCACATTCAACTTATTGTTATTGAGCTTATTTGTTTGTATGTGTTCACTTTGATTACTATATATGTTCGTCTTGTCTATTTTATGTGTTTACTTTTTATTTAGCTATGACAAGGAATGGCAAAACTACAGATGCCAGTAATCAATTTTCTATTAATTTATTATATTTTTTTCTAATGGAAAAAATAACTAAATATCTTGCAAGTGCTGGTCTGTTCTTCTATGCGTACATCATCATGCAAGCGTGTTAAGGGCAAAGACAATAATAAATCTTGTCATGCAATTTGCATGAGTGACGCCTATGATTTCGAGCAATCCAACAGGTCATTGACTCCCATTAACAGCCGCTGTTAAGTTCTCTAAAAAAAAAAAGGTCATTGACTCTGCTAAAGGAGTCAAAGAACAGTGAAAAAGATCCATGATTTTGTTTTGGGTTAGAGAAAAGAAAAAGATCCATGTCATGGTGGCGCAAAACGCGCTACATAATATTGCAAGTAGGAGGTGGGCGAGTATCGGCAAAAATAAGTAAATGGTACGTTAATTATTTTTGAAAAAGGTAGAGCTTAAAGTATGAATTATAAACAGAACAAGAGATTATAATATTGTGAAAGTAAGCCTTATTGTTTTATACTATCATTTCGTCAGGACTCAGAAGTGGCTATTTATCCTACCTTTATTTCCAATCCAGTTGAAAAATCGCATAATAATGGTATGGTACGCCAAATTCCTTAACCAAAAATACAAATATGATTTTTATTTTAACGGAAAAGAGATCTAAAAAAACTGGTGTACTAGAATCAAATTTTTATTTATTTTATTAGTTAATTTTATTAAAATCGATGAGGAAAAAATTGAAAATTGATTACTATCATCTGCAGTTTTGTCATCGCTTGAACAAAGCGAACACATAAAATAGACAAGGTAAATATATAAATGATCAAAGTGAACACATACAAACAAATAAGTTCAATAAAAATAAGTTGAATATGAATATAAAGATCTGAATCAGGGATGATAAAACTAATTTTTTGTATGTGTTTACTTTGATCGCTTATATGTTCACTTTATCTGTATTTTGTGTTCATTTTGTTCAAACGATAGATAGCGATGACAAAACTGCAGACAACGGCTATCATTTCTCAAAAAAATTATTACTTGTGCGAGAGATGGCCCATAGGCCATAGATATTAATTCATTGGTGATTTGTTTGTGGCCTGTCATCAGTTGCACCTTTGCACTTATAATAGGCCATTAAGTACTGACCCATTAAAATTAAATAAAAATCATCTTGTTGTCACAACTAATAAATGAACAAAACATCTGTGGTTGGATGCATAGGAATAAGGGTGTGAATAAGAATAACCTCCAAATTTCTTATTCTCGTGAAATCCAAACAACACAAGAATAAGGAATTTGTGCTTATTCGGGTGCTTATTCATTTCGAAATTTTGAAATTGTATATTTGTTGGCAAAGTTGACAAGAAAGTTAATCTGTTGTTAATAAATTGTAATTGAAGACAAAACTAAGAGGGGGTGAGGGGGGGACTGAAATCCTCTACAGCCATAAATGGCTATGGAGCTCTCTAGCCATCATAAATATTTGTAGTATTTAAAAATTTTAAAATTCAAATGCTGAATTCAAACCGTTGATCTTGTTTAATTTTACGAGCGAAGCGTTTTCATATAAGTTTTATAAATTTTGGAATTGATTTGATACTTAATTAGGTGACCAAATTATGAACGTATTAGAATTAATCAGTGATAGTTAACCAGATTCGTTCATTTGTTCACCATTTAATCTAGTATCAAATCAACTCCAAAATTTATAAAACTTATATGAAAACGCATCGTCCATATAATTAAATAAGATCAACGGTTTAGATTTCACGTTTGAATTTTAAAATTTTTAAATGTTACAAAAATTTATGCCGCTAGAGAGCTCTACAGCCATTTACCAATGTAGAGGACTTCGGTGAGGGGGAGGGGGTGAGAAAGTGATGTACATCAATGCTAAGTATGAATGAAATGACTGTACCCTCAAAACATGCCAAACTTAAAAAAAAAAAAAAAAATATATATATACGGTCTGTTGAGGGTCCTAAAATGCACCTCTTATTATTTCTGGGTCGGTGATGCGGTGAGCAAAAGCCACTACCGAGGACGTCAAATTTATTTTGTTTTTGTATATAAAAAAAACGACACTTTTGCTGTGTTGAATTAGAGTTCCCATGTGAGTTTTGTCTTTTGCAAAGTATAATATATTGCTTATTATTTTTTTAAAAAAGTTATGCTATCTATTTTTAAAACTTTTTTTGATATATTGTCAATTATATATATATGCACAATACAATAAAAAAATTTGAATGCTGATATATTTCAATTCTTACACAAATTCTCAGCCATAAATCATAGATGAACTCAAACAGTTGAAAGATTAACAAATTCTCAGCCATAAATCATAAAATGAAGTGAAACCATTTCTATAAATAAATAGAAAATTGTTAATTATTGTGTAAACAAAATTAGAGCAAACTGCATTTTTATTAACTAAATTATTTTTTTACCAATAATAGGAAACATGCCTCCACAGATTGTGGGAAAAATAAAAAGAAAACAAAGCAATTAATATTCCAACTCATGCATGCTCAATATTTTATTAGCGTTGGAGAAGCGAAGAATGAGCGAAGAATGAATCAATATTAAGTAATGAAGAAGTGAGAGAGAAGATATTGTTAGAGTTATGTCCTAGAAGTCAATCATTATATGGCTACTTCTATGGTTTATGTTATTGATGATATTTGATCATTTATTCCTTGATTTATTTATTGACAGATCATTCAGGTTGAGGATCTGAATTGTAGATCTCTGTGTTTCATTTATAATAAATGACAATAATAAATCTAAAAGGTCCGTAATCTTGATAATTAACAAGGAATATTAATTATCGGATAAGATTAGTATACAAGTTAAGTGATGATTAAGTTCTACAAATCATAGGTAAGGAGTTGCCAACTTAATTGCATATGTGTATGTTATGGAACATAGTACAGGACACGATCCAATGAAATAAATATATGGATTGTGTTATGTGTCATTATTTATTTCATTTGAGTTTGATTCTAAGTTTGAGATGGTTCAACTTTTCCACATGAGGATAGGTTCAATAAATATCGTCTACCGTTGATTCCTGATAAGGGCTGCTATACGGACTTTATTTATGTTCTCTTGAAATGTGCGGGGAAAAGTTGTTCATCAAGAAAATCGTATGTCCCTCATTAATTTACTTAGTGAGCGATGATATCTGTTTGGGCCCCTTGATGGAGATGGATTGTTTGCTAGCAACTGATACAGTCATCTCTAGATCAAGAAACGTATAATCTGCAAGAATGACACATTCCTATCTTGGATTATACGATGATATCATGTGACATAAGAATCAGACAAGGATATACTATTATTTCTTATGCAGGATTAAAATATTGTAGCAGTACACTATTTATGCGAATTGGGAATCATAACGTGTTGCTAGATACCGCTTATGATTATTGGAAATAAATAGCGATTTATTTTCCATGTCCAACAGAGCATAAATCCTCAAAGGGTCACACAAATAGGTTTTGACCATGCGTGCATTATTTATTTGGTTGTATTAAGGAATGCAACAATATGATATGTTGACTGATTAATTATGTACTGTTGCGAACCGTCATAATTAATTAATTAAGTCAAACGGATTATATAGAAATAAATTAATGCATATTCTAATCCTTAAATAATTATCAAAGTGTTGATAATTAATTTGTTCAACATGAATTAATTAAAGTAATTAATTTGAGCTAACGGGCCTATATTTAAATGGTAAATTAAAGGTCCAAATTGAGAGCAATTAATTGGGCCACTAATTAATTGAATTAGAGGACCAATTAAATAATTGATAGAGCCCATTTAGGCCCATTTTATGGCTGCCCTAGTGATGGCATAGTTGTAAATTAGTTACAACTTTTTGGGAGAGTGGTTGGTCTATAAAAGGACCACTTTGGGAGCCAAAACCCTAGCCACCTTGCCTTTTTCTCTCTCCCTAATATTTTGGACGAAAATTAAAGGAAAAATTTCAGAATTTTTCCTCTCCACCATTGCTCTCTTAAGCTCATGTGTTGAGCACCTCTTGCCTCCATCCAATTAAATAGTTAATTAAGGCAAAGGGAAGGAAGGGATTAGGCTTAACCTCTCATCTACTAGCATAGATCGAGGTTTTGGTTAATACCTTGGTGGACTTGAGGCCGAGACACGCGTGGTGGTGCGCACAACCTCGACATCGCCGGATTCGAGCCTCCTTGTTGCGATACAAGGAGAGGTAGCCTTCCTAACCTCTCTCTCTTGTGTGTGAATGCTTGGACTAGATCATTCGAGGTCTAAGTCGTTTGGATTGCTTATTAAATGGTTAATTAGCACAAAAAAATTTGAAAACTTAGACTTCCTAACAGATATTGTGATACTATTTATATAATTTAATAATATTTTAAAGAACGTAAATATTTTAATATTATTTTATTTTTTTTTTTGGGGGGGGGCATTGAGTACTCACCCATTGCAATCTAATAAACAGTTGATACAATCTAATAAACAGAACTATAGGCCCTGAGCTATAAAGGCATTCAAAATGCCGCTATAGCGGTGCTCTTTTTAAGGAAAAAAAAAATCTTTGTTCTATTTAATTTTTTTTTATTATAAATTATTTATATTAAAAAATTCGTTGTATCAATACCTTCTATGTTCAATAACAGTTAATTTCACTTGTGCTCTCCACTTTGGTACCGGCCCTTAAATCCAACTAGCGGGGTCTCGCACGTTGCGCGATCTATATTTTTTAATCAACTGTTTGTTTGTGCAAAATATTTATGGCAATATATTATCATTATAAAATAATAATAATGGGTTAAAAGAAAACTAATGAAAGGATAAAAGGTATTGGTCTAAAAATAAAATTCATTTTTAGAGAACTATAAAATTGCTGTTTAGAAAACTAAAAATATCTTTTATCCTTTTAATTTAGATTTTTTTTACAGTTTTCTATAAAATAATTGATTTTTTGAAGCAAAAATAAATATGGGAAGTGATTGAAACAGTTGAAAAGGTAATATTTTTATGCGAATAAAATTAAGTCAATATAAATATTTCGAAAGCTAAAAAATAAAAAAATTGATCAAGCTGAATTCTAATTTGATGAAAAAAATATATCCAACAAAAGTCCCCATGAATAGAAAACTTTTAAAAAAATATCCATTAGTATTTTGGAAGTCCAAAATAAAAAATTTTGAAAATGTTAAATTTTCTATAATTTTGCGAGTAATGTGCATAATAATTATTGTAGAAATATATTTTAGAAGGCTCTAAAACTATCATAAAATTTAATATAATTTTCTGAATCACAAATATAAAATATCATGAGGTTGAAAAATTATTTAAATTATTTTATAAGTCCAAAATTGAAATATGTTATACCACTTAACTGTGCATATTTTTGTGAGTAAGCTTACAAAATTTCATAGCGATATAAATGTTGCAAGGGCTTCAAATAATTTTGGAAGTATTATTATTTTTTTGAAGAGAACAAAAATGAAAGTATTATTATTTTTCTGAATAGAGATATACTTTGGAATGTCCAAAATAATAAAAAAAGTAAAGATCAAACCATAGAAATAAAATATGATGAGACTTGAAAATTTATTTTAATTATTTTCAAAGTATATAATGGAAAATCATTACATCTATTAATTATATATATTATTTGAGCATGCATACAGAGTTTCATGGAGAAAACAAAATTCTAAGGGCTTCAAATAATTTAAAAAAGCAACATATATTCTTCTCAAATACTGAAAATGGAGACGACCATTTAAAATAAATGGAGAGCAAAACAGTGTGGTCATAAATGCCAATGGGCCGTTATAAAAAAAAAAAAAACATGTGATTCGGACGTGGGATTTTCTGTGAAAACTATTTTTAGTTGTAATTGAGTTTTACTTTGACCGCCATAGAAAATCCTACTAACCCACCACCATCCAAAGCGCGTGGGCCCCACCACATGGCTGGATTTGCAGATTCGATTTTCTGTGGCAAGTACTCTTTAACAGTGTTCGAATTTTGATTAGACCATCATAGAAAATCCGGACAAACTATCCATGCTGAATTGAAAATATTTTTCTGCTGAGTGGACCCCACCTGTTAGCCACACTGTTAATCTACAGTGCTTAGCTACAGTGTCGGATCCGGATAGAAATACCCTAGATTAATATATGTATGGATGGATATGGATTTGATTTTCCAACTCAGATTACTCTTGGTTTTGGATAATGAACTATAGATTCTTCTGGACTTGTTTTTTTTTTTTTTTTTTTTTTTTGTACAAGGTTTCGGTATTAATTCCCCTCTGTTTTTCTCTTTGATTTTGGAGCGTATTTCACAAAGAAAATTAAGAGTAAGAGGTGGTATGCTGAACCTCTCAGTAGAGAACCCGATCAAGAAAATATATGGGTCGGTACCAACTATATAGCATTTTAGTGGATTGTAATAATATTGATAAACACGGAACACCAATATTATTTGGACATGGGCACTAAATGACTCATGGGTCCCATTTGTCAATCTTGCGTTTAATGGTAAGCCAAACTTTTGTTATTTATGTGGATTTTCTGACGGTAACACAGCCTTTAATATATGAACCAAAGAGTGCGCATGACATATGGACCCCATTTATCATTCAATTGTTTCATAATATGTAAAGTCTATGGAGATTCTAGCTTAAAATAAAAATAAAATAAAATGATTCCCATTGATTTTTTTTTTCCTTCTGAAATTGCTATCTAAATTTTAGAATTTTCATAAACTAATATTTTCCGATAATTATTTATGCAAAAGAAAATCAATCAACAAGAAATCTGAACTCATAGTCAATCACCAAAACAACAAACAAATTTGTAACGATATGAAATCAAATTATTAGGTATAAAAATATTACCATATTAAATTTAACTCTAACAAATATTATTTCTTTAAGCATTTATACATACTCAAGAAATGTGTTGTGTGACACATTAAACACTGGAGTGCTAAAGAAATTTCCAACCATTATGAAAATGATGAAATGCTTGTTCAAGTAACAATGGGAATTTTAGATGTAAGTCTTCGCGTAAATATTTCAAGTTACAATTTAAAGAAGTGGATTGGTAGACAACAATTTAAATTGGAATATTTGTATTTCTTATTGCTTCAACTCTACGTCATGAATAGTTAATTTAACACGAACATGTTAAATATTAGATATGCTACTTCATGCATAAATTAATTTTAGTTTAAAATCTTTAAATAGCCTTGCTTATATTAAATAAAATTAAAATTATAGATCTCATATAAAAATGGATCATTTGTAATATAAATTTATCTCAATGGATTGGATTTATCGTTTGGAACCAACCAAAAAATTTTGGGTTGAACACATAAACTATTTTGCTGAGTGATCATGCTAGCTTTCTTTGATTGAATGATTTCGACTCGTTATTTCTAGCCTTATTATTATTATTATTTTTTTGTAAGCTTTTGTAATTAAAATTCCGAATCTAGAATAATGGCTCGAGGAAAAAAAAAACAAATTACATAGCGTCAGAAAATTTTTTAATTAGATTAAGTTTCATTGAGAAGCTAGAAATAGTTTTATTACGGATTTCTTGCGAAAAATTATAAGACATCAAAAAAGTATTTTATTTTATTTTACTTTATTGGTTAGACCAAAATGATTGTGAAACAAAATCACGTCATCAAATATTTAAAGATTCGTTTTTGAAACCACCAAATATTTACAGGTGTTGAATCAATCGCGAATTGTTAGATTTAAAAACTTCATGGATGGAAATTTTGTAATTTTAACTAATTAAATTTTTTTAATAATTATCGGAGTTTTGCTATGGTGAGTCGTCACTCACCAGGGGTTTGTGAGTCGCGCTCAAAACTCCTAGATCTGGTTCAAAATGATTGATCCAAACCGTCCAATATGATCTCCCTATTGAAATCTCCATGCAGACTAAATTTTACATTTTTTCTAAATTTTTAAGTATTTTTTTGAAATTTTAGAAAATTGTTAATCTAATTAGTTCTGAACCGTTCAAAAACAGCAATTTTTTAAAATCCGAAAAAAATACTTGAAAATTTCAAAAAAATATAAAATTTGGTCTGGATATTTCAATATGGAGATCGTATTGGACGGTTTGGATCGATCATTTTGAACTAGATCTAGGAGTTTTTTAGCGCGACTCACGTGAGTCGCGACTCACCATAGTAAAACTCTAATTATAGCAAATCTCAATTGTTCATGATTCAAATTTCAGTGGATGTTAACTTGCGATAATTATTAACAAAATTTAATTTGTTATAAGAATTGTCCCTTGCATCATGCTTTAGATGTGAAAAAGCATACTTCTTCTTTTTCATGCCATTGTCATGAATTGCAACACGATACTTATTTCAAAATGAAATATTCTTCTGTGAAACACTCTTGATTTATCAACAAACAGTCAAACACTACAAGAAACTACATTTGTTGGAAATTTCTTTAGCACTCCACTGTTTTAACGTCATCCTCTCGAAATTTATGCTTTCAAGATCAACTTTTTTATTTTTATTTTTATAGCATTAACAAACTAAATTAGAACAAACTTGAAATTTTAACATATTTAAAAACCTAAAAAAATTTGAGCACTCACCACGGTGGTGACCATTGAGATATTCCTATCGTAGTCATTGTATCCAATTAAACAAAGATTTCTGATTTGTTGATGAATCAAGAGTGTGTTTCTTTTGACTATGCTTCCTTCGAGTTTAGATCGGCTAGGAACGAGCCCCTTCAATTGACACATTTTTTTATGCGAACACGCTCTTGATTCATCAACAAACACTATAGAAAACTGCTTCAATTGAATACAGTGACAACGATATAAGATCTCAATGGCCACCACATGAGTGCTCAAATTTACTTTGGTTTTAAACATATGTTGAAATTTCAAAATTATTCTAATTTAGTTTGTTGATGCTATAAATATAAATAAATGTTATCTTGAAAGCAAAAATCTCGAGAGGACGATGTCCATTATGTGACACCCGTCGAACACCGTAACTAAACAACACACGACCGAGTGCCCGGCGTAGATACATGTGCACATGTAAGGCTTACTAAGACTTAATTTACAAATTAAAGTTAATTATATACAATTAAAATACACTAGTTTTTTTTTCCATGTTGCGCCTCCGGCTCAACAATTATCATATCCTATTCCCGTTCCGCGCGGGACGATGCAGCGCGCCATCCCCAACCGTCTGATCTAATCTGGACGGTTAAATTTTTTGGGCCTATCAATCCGGTATTTTCTAGGGGCCGTCCAAATTAGATCAGACGGTGGGAGATGGCACGCTGCACCGTCCCGCGCGGGACAAAATTTCGTTTGACAATTATCTAGGTAGGTAATATATATTTTTTATGAAATTTATCTCCGTAGATCAAAAACAGAAGTCTCTTCATTTCGACACTTTATGTTGGTCTAATGACGGCATAATCGTATGGGTGCAGTGCATTATTTTATTTTATTTTGTTTTTATTGAACTGTCAGTAGTCTTACCAATATATAATCAGAAGATTAAATCACATAAAAATTTATTTATCAACATGAAAATGAGAAGTTCATGTCTAGGATGTCCTTTCCTAAGAAAAATGTGTAGTTCTATATCAAGTAACAGCTAGAGAAAATAGAAAGAAAAAAAAAAAGCATAAACTAAGCAAACTAAGCAATAGTTGCATTAAGCGATAACCAGAACAGAGTCTCTCATGGTGGGTTCTCCAAATTTAAGTTATTGACTAGTTACTTTATTTTATATCTACGCTTTGTTCTTGCTGCATTACAGCTCTTATGGGATCGAAATCAAGAGGCACATCAAAGAAAAAAAATGGAATAAGTGAAATTAAGGATACAACCACCAACACCCCAGCATATGGACCTATTAATAGCTAGGGATTGTTTCTTATGCTAGCACAATCTGAGACTGTATCAATCTTTCTGAAACCACCAGTTACATTGTTAGTCATATTGCAATGTGTGTTATCTCCTATAGTACCAAATATTTTTAACCACCCTTCAAATTCCATTCCAGATCTAAATCATATCCTCAGATATTTAGCTTATCTGTTTTTCATCGGAAATTCTGAAAGCTTCAATTGCATTGTAATAATGTCTATTTAGCAACTCCAGTATAGAAATATTGAAGAGAAACTAATAAGAACCTTTAAATAATTTATTTCTCCCGAAGAGAAGGGAAGGAAAGAATTATAGAAGTGGGAAAGAAACAACAAAAATATAGATGGATAAATTTTCTATGCCACATACTACGTGGTCTTTTGTGCAAGCTACCAATAATTCATTAGTTCCATTAGTTTTCTGAGAACATGACACATATAGCTTCGTCATTCGAAAATTAGAAGGGACAAAGAGGGAGACTGAAGAAAATGCAGAGGAAAATAAAGTAAACAAAAGAGCAAAAAGACAACACAATTACACCCACTTTATTCATCACTCTTGTTCTAAAATAAGCTATTCTATTCTTATTCACCACACTTCCAAACACACCCTAATTGTGCTCATATATAACTATCCCTGAGTTAGCACTCTATGTATCATTTTCCAATGGATTTTATATCAGTGTTAAAATGACTAGCTAGATAAGTGTTAACTCTAAAAAATGACTAAAAAATGTGGCAAATATCCATCCATTGCGATTGCGATGAAGATCAGACTAATTTCAACGGGCATGGACCCATGGTCACTATTCATTCGCGTTTGTCATCTGACATCACCGAGAAGCAAACATTATATATATATAATATATAACATAATATAATGTGCAAACCGTCAGATTAAAAATTATGGCTACGTAGTATTAGCTCGAATATTATAAATCATTACAACTTTGGTTCATGAAATCAGAAGTTATATAGCCAACGAGACTGGGGATAAAATGAACCTCAGATGTGGTTAAAAATGACCTATAAAATTTGAAGTCTTAATATAGATACATGACCGTGAATAAGATACATGATCGTCCTTTGGAGTTCGTGATATTGATTAATTAATATCTGATAGCGAAATTCACAAAAGGAGTTGTTGAACTTAATCTTATAATTTTAGCTCCAATTAGATAATATGTTTTTTTTTGAGGGCCAATTAGATAATATGTTTTATCTTGATATTGTTTTAATTTACAGAATTATCATCAATTGGTTAATTGCTATTTGCAACATGTGGTTTGTTCTCAATCAAGGACAAAATGAAAAATGTACTAGATACTGGTCGACAAGACAAGATAATATAGTTTATGTTGCCTATGAGAAACTAGACAGATAATAAGACACTTGATCAGCTTCATTCCAAATACTTTTGTTATAAAAGCATCGAATTATTGAACACACGTTTGTTGGAATACAAGGTTTATTCCAATGCACAGTACAACAGACATTATTTGCAAAGTAATGCATCGTCCATGCATTAATTATGGCCTCCCTTGGACCCAATCCAATAACCATTACCAGAACCGAAGCCTGCTCCAGATCCAAACCCATATCCACTGCCGAAACCCATGTTACCACCAGCATTATTGTTATTTGCCCAAGGGTTTAATCCTGACCCAGAACTTGAACTAGAGCCTGACCAAGAACTTGATCCTGAGAGAGAGCCGGTATTTGATCCCGCACCAGAACCAGCATTAGAACCTGACCAAGCACCAGAGTTAGAACCCGAGTTGGCTGTAGAACCTACACCCGAGTTAGATGATGCAGTAGCAGTTGATCCAGAATTTGAGTTTGACCATGCACCAGTACCTCCAACCGAGCCAGAATTTGCACCAGAGTAAGCACCTGAATTTGCTTGAGAACCAGAGTTTGCACGGGAACCGGTAGCTCCGGACCATGAACCTGAGCTTGATCCAGATCCTGCATTTGCACCGGAGCCCAAACCAGCTGCTGAGTTTGCACCACTATTAGATGAACTATAAGATCCTGCAAACAAAATTAATTAAGTGCATTGTCAGAATTCATCAGTTCAAGAGTGCAACATTAGTACAGTAGTTCTAGAGAGTACTATAGTAAAATTTTCACAAATACCAGTAGAACCATAGGATGCACCATTAGCGCCAGACGATGCAGTTGCACCAGAACTAGAAGAGGACCCTCTGTTGGCTGTGGTTGTACCAGAGCTTGATCCTCCATTAGACCCGGCATAGGATCCACTGCCAGCACCAGAATTAGAGCCCGAATAAGATGACGACCCTGTATTTGATCTAGCATAGGAATTCCCGCCAGAACTGGATGATGAGTCTGTGCTTGAACCCACACTAGAACCGGCATTTGACCCACTATAGGATCCACCACCTGAAGTACCAGAGGCACCACTTGTCGATCCAGAGTAAGAGGACGAACCGCTATTTGATCCAGAGGGTGAGCTGGATCCGGTGTAAGAGGATGAACCGCCATTTGATCCAGAGTAAGAGCTGGAACCTACACCAGACCCAGTGCCCGACCCACTATTAGAGGAAGAACCACTATTTGATCCAGAGTATGAGCCCGATCCTGCACCAGACCCAGTGCCTGACCCACTATTAGAGGATGAACTTGAACCCGACCCAGCATAAGATCCCCCACCATAACCTGATGACATGCCTGAACCAGAACCTGAACCTGAGCCATAAGAGGAACCAAAACCGGAGCCGGAGCCGGAGCCAGAACCGGAGCCATAACCTGACCCATATCCTGATGAAGCACCACCAGACCCGGTGTAAGACCCTCCACCATTTCCTGACGATGCATGTTGCCCTGAACCATTATCACAACCCGTACCACCACTAGAACCACTACCAGAACCCGAGCCATATGCAGAACCAGCACCATATCCTGAGGATGAACCTCTGTTTGATCCACCATATGACCCACTGCCAGACCCGTAACCAGAACCCGAACCATAACCTGACCCCTTGCCATGACCTGATGCAGCATAGGAACCTCCATTTGGACCAGACCAGGCACCGTACCCTGATCCTTGACCCGAACTAGAGGCAAATGCTGAGCCAGAACCAGAACCAGACCCGGACACAGACCCAGATCCAGACCCAGAACCGCCCAACCCAAGTCCGACTCCTGAACCAGCACCTAACCCAAGTCCTATCCCTGAACCACCACCTAAACCAAGCCCAACACCGCCATCCAAACCTACATTAACGCCTAAATCCAAATCTTTCCTGATGGGTCTACCCTTGGCTGAACCAAGCGAAAGAGATAGTACAAGAAGTGCAAACACGAGTGCTTTGAAGTTTGCCATGCTATATATGACTGTTGGTTTTGTACGTGTTGCTAAGGAACTAAGTAAGGCCTATATATATGTGATGGAAACTATTAATTAATTGGTTGTTCATGTGTTTGTTGCTAATGGGTAACACATGCTGGTGCTTAAAAAGCTTGACACAATGTCCCACATTTGGCTATACCTGTGGAGCGTACAAGCGTCAGGGACCTGATACCCTATACAAAACCAGAACCCAGCGTGACCCTTTCAATATAGTGATCAGTGTGGCGGTTTTTTAAGTTTGCATAGCAACAATCGTTGGGTCACATTGCATGAAGAAAAAAGTTACTTAAAGAAAAGAAGACGGGGTCACATATTGTACAAATGTACAGCTGCCACACAATTTGCTGCATCGAAGTGTAGTGGTATCTTTATTTAAAGTACATGAACCTAATTATTTGGAGCCTTACCATTGGTTGCACACTTCGGTTATTATTCGGATCTAATTATTTTAAATCAGTTCCTGGTATTATTTGTACAGGCAACTAGAAAGTTCTATGCATAGGTGTTCCCATAAACCCGATAGTGACAAACGAGTTCATGCTGGCAATCAATCTCTTTATTCGAATTTATTAGGTCCTATTCGGCTTTATAATGATGAAATCATTCAAAATTAAACAATTTGATACTGTAGAATCAATAGTGAAGATGGGCCTTAATAAGGCCCGGTCTATAGTTTGGTTTGTCCGATGATTAATGAAGCCCCATCTTCTTGAGATAGTGAGAATACTCCAACAAAGAAGCATATATGTGTTATATTATTATAAACTATCATTAGATCTCCTCTATGTTATATTATTAAACTACCACTAGATCTCCTTCCTCAATCGTAAATTCTAGTAGAATTAAACGCCTAGAACTTATTTAGGTTACAGTCTCCATTCATGATCCATATCCTTCATCAACTGAGTTGGTCAGGAATTTACGAAGTTCCTGGTATGAACCGAGAATGCAAAATTAATTTAAATTAATCTTTAAGTCTCATACTTTGAATTGGGGCGTCATGCTAGTTTTTAATCTTAAATATTAGTAAATTCATTTTCGGAAACATGCAAATCTATCAATAGGTTAAAAACCTTCCTTGAGCAATCTTATATATTTTGCTGATTAGTTCTTTGGCAATTTCTCAGTTTAACATCTACTAACATTATTCAAATGCAAAGAATTCAGACCCAGAAACTTACTGAGCACAACCATTTCAAGATGAAAAGTAAAAATAGGTTTAGCTATTTTCAGCTTTTGCCAAGCCTTTTCGACCTGTTTAGCCTTGGGTCGCATTGACCCGTTTACTTTCTGTCAGGTTTGCTTGTTTACCCACTGGGTTGGGTAGATGTATAATTTTCCGGACACGAGACAGTTAAAATCAGGTCAAATATGTTTACAAAATAATAATAAAATAATACCTACCGACCCAATCCAATCCATTGATATCCCTAGTTGCTACAGACGGTAAGCAGGAGCGTCATATATATTCTCACTTGCCTAATTAAAGAACAAAAGGATCAGATGTCACCTGATCTGAGTCAACTATATATCATGAATTTGTAATTCAACTTTATATTGTTTTTGCATAACATTGTACCATAAAGATGTACTATACATTAAATAAGCACCATAACTCAATCAAACTACGAAACATTAATAATACAGTTATCTTGAGATATTTCAGAGTTTTCTAGAGTACACTTCAATACAATTTTCACACGCCCCCAAGGCCCCAATAAAAAAGAAGAAAAAGGTAAGGATTAGAAAAACCATTGCTAGTATATATCAAAGCAACTGAATCAAGTGTTTGGAACTTCGAAACTTCCAGTTAGGAAAAAAGGTGCTAGCCATAGATTCAAAATTTGATCTTTCTCTGCAGATTCTCTGGTAACTTCATTTTCTTCATGTGTTTGTCTTTCAGGACTGATACCGCTAAAACAAGGATCAGAATCCTACCAAAAAAAAATAAAAAATTTGTAGCAGATTATTATGATTGAGATGAGTGATCAATATGTCGACTGGTGCACAACAGTATTGAATTTGAGCTGCTAGTTGTTGAAGGACCAATGGAATAGTACAACTTATAATTGGTGCTGAATCTATGTGGTATTAGGTTGTTTTTGCCTCAAAGACCCTCTACACACCAAACTGAGGTCCTGACCAGAGAAATTGAGCAAGGTTGGGACTTGGGACTAAATAGTTTATTAACAAATCTTGCATAAAATGTTGTCGCTGCTTTCAGTGAGTATATTTCTTTATAATTGCACTTGATGTTGTACCAATAAAAGAGAGTATTGGATCTGTCTAATATGTTTAATCTTTGATTATACCTGGAAGAATTGCCATATTGCTTCAGACACCAATAAATCTTCCAAATCTATGTACAAATCCTTCCTAGCATATAAAAAATTTACAGAACATGAGGCATGTTTTTTAATCCATCCGTATTATTCTTCCAATACTGTAATAACTATTATAATTATTATTTGTAGTACCTGAAACTGTTGCAAGAAGTATTTAAACTGTAGTCTTCCATTCTATTTTCTAAAAGCAAGGAGCTCGAATTGTTATCCAAAAAATCAATTCCTAGAATTTTAATAAAATTCTACTTAGAATACACAATGAATAGCAGCCCCCCCTTTTTTTTGGTCTATGTACCAGCAGGCACCAAACTTTTTGTAATTATTTCATCCTTCAGGTTTTTCTTTGTTTGTTTGTATGATGCTGTGACCATTTTGGGTTCACGATAACTCATGTTCTTTGTAGGTGCATACGCATAAACTGTAAAATAGAATAAGGGCTTGGTAACAAAAAGAGTAAGAAATTACCGTTATGTAAGGAAGCAATATTATTTGGTTGGGACAGCACTTGATTTGGTATGTTGAATTCATACTGTATTCTCTTCCGAGCCTCAATTACCTTTCGTTCTTCCTGTTTATATACCAACCATAAAAAAATTAAACCACACCATTAAGAAAAGGGTACCTGTCTGGTACAACAAACAGATCTGTGCTTGACTTTTGCATGCACAGCTGAGTTCACACTGGTAAGGTATCTTTTATGAAAAAGAAAGAACACTCAATGTTTAAAAATCAGCTAACGAATTTCTGACATTTAAAATAAATTCAATGGATGCGAAAAAAAAAGAAAAATTACCTCCAGTTCATGGTGCCTCTCCTCAGTTGTTTTGGCACCGCGGTAATACACTCCATATGAAGCAGCTTTGCAAAATGGGCAGCTAAATGAGCAGTTAAGGTAAATCATGTATGATATATTTCTAATTTTCTATTTTGCACCTAGTCCTTGGTTTTCAAATTCTGCACAGAAGCCCCTAAGCCTTGAACTCCTTTTCATATACAGCTTGTAAGATATCTTTCATCTTTAATTTATTTCAATTAAGTAAATATTTGGGCATTTGGGTCAGCAAAGTCCTGGTACAATACAATTATACCATTACAACAAGAACCAATAGGACATCAGTATGATATCAATGTAACATATCGTAATTTGGCTAGATAGCTGGTATCAATAGGAGATGCAAAAAGGATACTACACAGGTTTAGTGGGATCTGAAGGCATCATTCGCAAAAAGCATTCTGAAATATTAAAAAAAAAAAATGGATCAGCATCAGAAGTTAATTATGTAAAGAGGAGAAAATAAATTCCTAGTCAAGAAATTGAGCTACTTACCTGTGCAAATCCCCTTTGCACAACACCTGGAACGGTTCAAGCTTGGGTAGTACTACAAAAATTTAAGCAATATTATAATATGCAAACTTTCTTTTGAAGGTCAAATTTTTATTTTTTATTTTTTTGAAGGTCATAATATGCAAACTTTTCATATAATAAAAACAAACAAATAGTACAATGAAAAGATAACATCCAACTAATGTGAAAATAATTTCTCTGCTTTTACTGTGTAACAGTTCGATACCGAACAGAGAATATATATTTTTTTCTAATAGTTTACATATTGGTTTGATATTATTTTAAGTACTAAAGGCCAAATTTAATGGAAATTATCTTGTCAATGATACCACACAAGTATGACATCAGTGTTATAAAACATAATGCTGGGTTTCTTCTTTTCGATAAAAAAGAAAAAGGTACCAAGAAGCAGATGGGGCATTCCTCGAGATATTTGCCAGATCCCTGATCTTCGCTCGCGTCAAAAAAAGGTGCAAGCTTGCGGGACCTGATGAGGTCGCGTATCCTCTTGTAGTCAACATCAGGTGGCTGTCTGATCAGTTGTCGCGGCGGCCTCGTCAACCTATCCTCCACCAAATGTCGCCGGAGCCCGCACAATTTGTTCCCCATTTGGGGCTACTCTGTTGGAGTTGAGAGAGGTAACCGTGGAATGAAGTTGAAGCTGGAAGAAAGAGAACAGAGCAAGAGAGAATATAATCAATAAGGGTAGGAGGGTCAATTTGCAATAAGCGGGACCTACATGTCAGTGAGAGTGGCAGTGATATAGCTGGTGTACGAAAGAAAAGACAATGACGAAAGCACCCGGGATTGGTACTGGTTAGATGGACGAGGTGTTGTAGATCAAAGAGTCATAAGACCCACTGTCAGTGGTATTTTATCCATACAACAGGTTCAGATAGGAAAGTTGGATTGACCTATTGAAATAGAGAATACCGGGCGGTGAAATCTTCCCTGAACTTGTTCTCGTAAACAGAAGGAACCGAACATGAAAAACAGTGAACAGCGTACCTAGAACAGGTTTATGTACAATTTCAAGCGGTTAAGGAAGAGAGCCGGATGGTGTATAGGCTGGACATGGTATTGTGAACCAAGGAAGGAATGTTCTTTTGGTGCATTGGTGTCATAGAAATGGCTCAGTTGGTGTGCGTTTACATTTTGTCATATGCTTTGTCTTTTGATTGGAGGAGGAAAAGGCAAAAGGCGCGCTGAAAAGAGGAAGCGGAGCTCGCAAGCAAAGGACAAAGCTAGCTGAACTGCTGAAGTGAAGATGATGTCAGCAAAAGTTAATTATAATTTATAGTGGGCAAAAAAAGATTCCGTTGCCGGGACTCGAAGTCTCTCAGGTGAGAGCCGAGTATCCTAACTACAACGGAATTGTTCCTCGCTCTCTTTTTCTATTATTTGGACAATGGAAATATTTTTATTTGGATGCACATTGTTTTCGGACCCGACTCTCTTTTATTGATCCAACGAGACTAAAAATTAACAAAAGATATATTTCAGGTGGGTTAGAGGAGAAAAACGGAGAAGGAAGGAAAAGTGATTAAAGATAAAACAAAAAAAAGGTAGCAGCTGCGTCATTGATTTATGCTTTAGTGTTACGAAATTCTAACCAGTTGTTGCATTGACACATACGCGGATAATTTAAAAATTAAGGTGTTGAAATCATTGAGTTAATAATTAAAATTAAATGAAAGTAAAAGCTGACATTGGGTATCGTTGTGCGTGATGAGGACAAGGCAGCTTAAAAAAATCCCTGAAATTATTCCCACCTAACTAACTTATGTAACCCTTATCAGCAGGGGTATAATTTGCGCCATAATTCCAACCTATCTAATTGATCAGCTTCACCTGCATATATTGTTTCTTTTATGGCAATTTGCCCTTAAATTAATCTACTAGCAATGTCCATTATTTTAATTACATTATTTATATTTTGATGCCAACTTCTTTTGTTAACAAATTTATCAAGTCCCTTAACTCTTGAGCTGTCATTCTAAAAAATGATTTTGATGATTTAACTTGTGGTTTGTATATACAAAATGAATAAAATAATTGTTGTAATTCAATGAACGTGATTTAGATTTACTAGAGGGGTTAATCGAGCGAAGAGTCAGTAAGAATAAAAAATGTATATATATATTTTTTGTTTAGAATTTGTGAAGAATTATGTATAAAATTTGAGTTCTCGTGAGGGGAACAATGTAATATGTTATATTGTTTATATTTAATAATTGTTGTGTACTATTTTATGTTGAGATTGTAATTAAATAAATAAAAAAATTTGTAGCAGTAATAAATACCCTTTAGCATCGCTTTTAATATATTGTTTTTCAGTTTTTCTCTGTTTGTGCAAATGACCCACAAAATGCTGCTTCTCAAGTAATAAAATTAGATGTTGCAAAATATGAGGTAGACTAAAATCAGTCGTAACTGAGCTACGATGAAATCTCAATTTTCAAGATTCTTACAATCGATCCGAACTGTTCAATGTGTTCTCCAAATTGAAATCTCGTTATAGACTAAATTTTATATTTTTTCTGAAATTTTTTAGTATTTTTTTGGTATTTTACAGATTTTTAATCTAAACAATTCTTGATCCTTCAATAACAATGATTTTTAAGAATCTAAAAAAAATAGTAAAAAAATTCAGAAAAATATAAAATTTGATCTCCAATGAGATTACAATATGGAGAACACATTGAACGGTTCATTAAAACCTCAAAATGAAATCTCTAAATGTTATCCATAAAATTATACTGATTATTATAGAATAAACAATGCCTACAACTCACTTTATAATACAATTGACTAATTAAGGGACATAAATTTCAACAAACATTGTGAATTTTCACTCTAAAATTGTATAAGTACGGTTGTGGCTGAACTTGGGATAAAAAATAATGCTCACAACCTATTCATCAGAAAGCCTCAAAGATCAAAACCTTAGAAATACCAAAAACCATATATGCTCCAAAAAGAATTTTAGCAACCAAATTAAAATTAGTGGAGAGGTTGAAGTGAAGACTTGCCTCATTGGAACCATATATGCAATTTGAAAATGCAGAAATTCGTAGAGAATAAATTGTAAAGATAGAATCATGAAAAAATATTAGAATCTATACAAAAAGGATAAAAAAAAAAGGAGGACAGCAAATTCTGGATCAGCTATTACCAAGAATTTCCAAAAAAAAAAAATTTGAATTAGATTTTAGAATTTACGAACAATTTAAACACTAAGCAGCGAATTTTGAATTGTGCAAGCAAATTTGTGGACGTTGCCTCTAGTGATTTTGTTTATCCAAAATCATTAAATAGGAAAAAAAGAAGAAGAAATTGACCAAGAGAAGGAAAAAATGTTATCCTATATGTCACATGCCTTTCTGACATTTCTCTCTGAAGAAGTCTCCGTGAGAAAGAGATCATCAGAGAATTTGTTACCACCATTGATTGTATAGTAGAGAGGTGGTTTCTGAATTGGTGATTGGTGATTGTCACTGGTGTCCACAGATGTGCCAGTGCTTAGGCTACGCACATCTCTTGCTTTGTTGACAAATTGATGAAGGCCTCTTTCATACTCTGCGAATATCTTTGATGCCTCATCGCATTGTTGGTTATATGCCTCAAGCATGACTTGTCTATGCCTGACTCAAAAAAAAAATCAAAGGAATTAATATAGAAACAAAAAAATAGTTATGAATACGATCTAATATCCCTGCGTAGAAACCAAACATAGGGAAATCATTAAGTCAGAGTTCAGACCTCACAACACTGACTATGTACTGCAGCACAGCCAGATGATTAAATTTGCAAAAATAGTAAAAGTGAATTTTTCTGATAAAGAGCATTAGTTGATCCTAAACCTATGCAACAAATAACGATATCCTCAATCCTCAAATATCGAGCTTCCCAAATATTTAGTACATGGCAATGAAGAACTCCTTGAATTATGTTTGTTATTTTCGCTATCGAGAGAACAGTAGACATTGTAACCTACAAATTAAAAAAAAAAAAAAATTTAGTTCAGATATTGTATGTTTCATTAGAAAGATGGAATTCACGAAAATAGTAGCACAAATACCCCTGAGAGGACAGAATATAGATAATAAAAAAGAAAATTGTCAAGGTACACAAAAAATGATCTCACAAAATATCATATATATAGACATAAGAATAATAATAATAACCCAATTAAACAGCAATCATTTGGCAGTAATTACAAATTTGAATGTCTTTGAAAAAAATTTAATGCGCTGAGGCCCTCCACATTCAGTAATGCAAATCTTAGAAATAAATACCCATGAATTTAAATGAGATATACAAATAAAATGGAACCGTTACACTCTGGCATACAAATAGGTAACGCCCAAATTAAAATTATATGCTGCAATTAATGTCACATCTAACATCCCAATTAAATCATAAATACAATCGTCAGAAAATGTTGGGACAATTTATATCTCAATCTCATATAAATATCTATACATATATTATAGCCCAGATGTTATTAAATATGTATACAAATATGGTGCGCATTAAATTAAAAAAAATATAGGCACATCAATAAAAGTATGCTGCACCATCAAATTGGGGAAAATACACACATTGACACATATTTTATATACAATATTGAAATCAAGAATATAATTTTATCAATTTATCAAGTATGCTAAACTAAAAATTAGACAATTAGAACTGATGAGGAGAAGTTGGAAAAAGAGGAACAACTATAACACGGTTAACACTTCAATTTTATCCAGTCACCTATAACACCTCTAGATGATCTCAATTCAAGAACTGAGGACCTCTCTGTGTCCAGATCGAATTAGCTAATGTATTTGGAAAGTTCTTGACTATTGTTATTTATCTAGATCATAATTTAAGCACAAACACTGTACAGAAAATGTAATAAAAAATCATTCTAATAAAAATATAAAATTGATCCTTTTTTCTTAAATCTGTCCCATCTATTCTTACTTTTTCTTACCAGTAAACTTAAATCTCCTTTACCAGAAAGATCGTTATACTATTAAATTTAAAAGTTAGGATTGGAGCAAAGAAACAAAAAACTCGAACAAATAAAAAGGACAAACAATGAACTGTAGCTTTCGCTAGATTTCAATCATTTAGCTGAAAAAATTGACCAATTTCATTGTAGTATTAGGCTATTGGGAACATAAATTAATAATAGAAATAACAAAAACAGAGTTGAAGACTCACTAAAGACTGGAGATGCACCACAGGCCATGCATCGACATGAAATTTGGCCTAGAACAGATCTAGGGTTTTGGTTCAACAACCCATAAGTCGGAGAAGATGAGGAACTGAGGGAGTAGGCGGTGGCGCGGGGCCATACTGGCCGTCTGTCCAAAGCGAGGGGTGGCCCATAGGAGAAGGAGAAGAAATGGAAAGGAGGAATAAAGGGGCAGGCGGTTCCGACCTGCAAAAGAAGAGACGCAACGAAGGAAAATTTTTTTTTTCTCATGCGCGATAAAATTACAGAGGGACAGAACGATTTGATGAATCGAGTCATTTTAGTGCACTATTACTGCCCGCCACACCAAAATTTAGCTAAAAAAAAAAACAACCATGAATATATTTTGTAACTTTTAAATTGCCGTGTCGAGTTCGCTAAAAGAATTGGTATCCGGACTCCCACGGGTTTTTATTTATAATACTGATAGCATACATGCATGAAACCCAACTAATATCCTTTATTTGTTTTGGGCCTTAATTTTCGTTATGGAAAAGGAACACGTTAGACGCCAAGCAACATAAAATTTTTTTGAAACAAACAACTAAATGGTAATTACTGTATATCATCCAAACATATCGAATCCAAAGCATCCACTGAATTATTGTTGTCCCTTCTCCGCACATGATATGCACGTGACAACCATCCACTGGAGAGAGACGTGTCTTCTGGATCAAATAACACTCCTCCGCAGCCAAAGAGGAGAGAGAGAGGCGAATCAGATCCAGCCTCATCCTTCCTTCTTTCGATCCAGATCGCCTCCTCTCCTCTCCTGCCTCCGTCACCACCGATCCTCTGCCGTGCTCTTCCTCCTCTCTCTCCTCCTCCTCCTCCTTCTATGCGCCATTCGCTTCTCTCGAAGGAAAACCCTAGCCGCTGCTCAAATTCCTTGCCATCGCGTCAGGCTTTGGGACCTTCACTCCATGATTTTGATCCAAGATGAAGGTATGAATTCTTCTCATCGCTTCCATGTTACATCCTTTGATTTTCCATGGTTTGAGAATATACTGTTGGTGTCTCTCGTGCTAGGGTTTCTCAGGCGAATACTTCGGAGAAGATCTCCGTCAGAGTACGATTCCGACCTTCCACCTTCAGATCTCACTCTGATTCAAGCCGTCAATGGCAGATTAGCGTCTAGTCCAATTTTCCAACCTTTTGTGCATGCAACTGTTGATAAAAACTTGATGAAATCTCTTCCGTACTGTCAATTTATGGTAATTGATCTCTGTATTATCTTCTTCTCTCTCTTCTTTGCGTATATCTCCTTCTTCTCTGTCGAATTTCATCAAAAAATTGTTTGAATTGATTTTTTATGCGTGATTCCTACACAACTACTTCTTCTCTTCATTGATTTAAAAAAATGTTCAGTTAGTTGCTTTACATGTTATGTTAAATGCACCTAGGGATCAGATTATAGTAATAGGATAGTTTGTCATTGATGACACACTGTTCTTCATGTGTATTTCTATAAGTGTTCAGTTAGTTGTTTTTATATAAGTGTTCAGTTAGTTACTTTACATGTTACATTACATGCATCTAGGGATTAGATTATTCTCATTGCTGGCACACTGTTATTCATGTGTATTTCTACAAGTGTTCAGTTAGTTTCTTTATATGTTATGTTAAATGCATCTATGGATGAGATTATATTAATTGGACAGGTTTAGTATTGCTGTCACACTCTAATTCATATGTATTTATACAAGTGTTCAGTTAGTTGCTTCATTTGATATATTACATTCATCTAGGAATTACTTGTGCAAATGTTTATTTACTTCAATTTTTGCACAAAGGATGTATTAGATACTGCAAATGTTAAGTTAAATGACATAAGAGATCATCTTATGTTCCATTGTCAGAAACTGTTTCTGCATAAAATTGCCTGAAATGATTATTTAGTATTAAATTGTGATCTATTTGTCAAATTAATGGATCATGTTATTAACACTTTATATATGTATTTGTATTCATCTTACGCAGGTTTGGGCTGTGGTTCAATCGAGTTTGTATGGCGTTGTGTGTTCGTTCTTCACCAACGTTCAGATTTTTAGCAAACTGAACATGTGTTCTAATATTTGTATGAATTGTGTTGTTATTATCTTCTGGATTTGTTAAAATTTGTATTGATTTGGATTGTTAAAACTGATCATGTTGTTTTAGGGATCATATTATTGTTATTTTTTTTATGGATCATATTAATGTTTTATTTTAGTACTAATTGCTGTATTTTTTTTGTTATATTACAAAGCTATCAAATCAAACCTATAACGCATGTTAAATCATCCCTTGTGTTAACAAAATAAATCTTAAATTGATATAGTGTCCCCAAATTTGTCGGCTGAATGCGTGAAAAAAGGATATAAAATCATTACTATGTCACTTTATAAATATATCAAACTGAACACTTAACGCAAATTAACTCATCCCTTGTTGTATTTAGTTAAAAAAATTGTTGAACATTAATCGCATTCCTAAAGACATCAAACATAACACTAAATGCTGACGTCAGCACGCGGTAGATGAGCGCTCAGCGCGTGAATGACGTCAGCGTGCGTCAGCGCGCGAAAAATCTGGGCCTGAGCGCCCAGTAAGCCCATTAAAATGTCGCTGGAGTGAGATTGGATGCTTGGATGTTTTTTTTTTTGTATAGTGCATATCACACCCGCAACTAAATTGTATTTACGACGTTATTTTTTAGATATATCATATATCTCAAATTTAAATAAATTTTGTGAATTATTTGGTCATTCGACAAACCTTAATGTCAATGTAATCTACATTACATTTTAATTAGACCAATTGCGATCAATTAATTATCAAAATTATATTAATTAATTCATACATGATTTCCTATTTTATATTTTCATTTTAGCAAACTACTCGTAATATATGAGAAACTCAGAAACATATATAATTGATGTTTATCAACAACGAACCCTATACAATATTTTTCATCGTGTACACATAATGTGTGCATTTTCTAATTTGTACATGGTTCATCATTTTTATCGTTTTGCATTAAAAAAGGGTTTGCCTTCTTGCTTCGAAAGGTTATAGAACCCAATTTTGTTATTAACGCAACAAATTTCTTTCGAATATTTCTTCTGATGGGAAAAAAAAAAAAAAAAAAGCAAAAGATCTATTGTCAACACGGCAGCCGGAATACGTAAGAAAACAAGCGAGAAGACCTCCCAAAAAGAAATTTAAAAAATAGAAGAGACGTGGCGATTGAAAGGAAACGAAAGATTCCATTGAATTTTTTTTTTATCAAAATTATTACGAGTAAACTCCTGCTAAGGTAAGTCACATAAGTTTTAGACGACCACCGCTAAATCCAAAAACAAGCATATGCACTCAATCTGCATCGATTTTCTGTTTCTCTCGTATATATTTTCTTTCATAAATTAGTTAGATTTTTTTTTAATATTTGGATGAAGAATCAGAATAATAAAAAACAGTGTTGATCAGAAAATTTCATATTGTTATTTTAATTTTTAAATAGATTAACAGAGCAACATTATTTTAATCAGAAAATATCCAGGTACTTTTTGATGAAATTATTTTATTTATCAAATAGCTCCCCAAATATATAGGAGGGCCTGCTTTCATAAAAGCCAGCAAAGTCAATACAAACAAAGTGGCGACATATCACAACCGGTACCAACGTCCGTACAGGCAATGGCGAAGCCACTTAGGGTTACTTCATATTCCACTTGTTTGTAATTAAAAAAAATCACAAGAAGTTAGGACCCATCTAAAAAATTTGAAGAACCCAGCTGGACATGTCGTGTTTGATTTGAATTGCATAACGATACCTAAAAAATCGCATAGAGACCGAGGTAACATTTGTTCCTGACTAATCTTCTTCTTTCCTCCCCAATGAATCTTATTAAGACAAAACTTAGAATAGAATGGAATATTTGGATGAATAATTAATTAATTATATGTATCATACATATATATATATATATATATATAGAGTTTTGCTATGGTGAGTTGCAACTCACCAAAGGATCGGTGAGTCGCACTCAAAACTCCTAAATCTAGTTCAAAATGACCGATTCAAACCGTCCAATATGATCTCTCTATTGAAATCTCCATGCAGACCAAATTTTATATTTTTTTTAAATTTTTAAGTATTTTTTTCGGATTTTTAAAAACTGCTATTTTTTAACGGTTCAGAACTAATTAGATTGACTATTTTCTAAAATTTAAAAAAATACTTAAAAATTTCGAAAAAATGTAAAATTTGGTCTCCATGGAGATTTCAATAGGGAGATCGTATTAGACGGTTTGGATCGGTCATTGTGAACTAGATTTAGGAACTTTGAGCGCGACTCACCGACCCTTTAGCGAGTTGCAACTCACCATAGCAAAATGACCCTTTGGTGTTTTGCTATGGTGAGTTGCGATCAAAACTCCTAGATATAGTTCAAAATGATCGATCCAAACCGTCCAATATGATCTCCCTATTAAAATCTCCATGTTGACCAAATTTTATATTTTTTTGAGATTTTTAAGTATTTTTTCGGATTTTTAAAAACTGCTGTTTTTGAACGGTTCAGAACTAATTAGATTAACGATTTTCTGAAATTTCAAAAAAATACTTAAAAATTTCGAAAAATTGTAAAATTTGGTCTGCATGGAGATTTCAATAGGGAGATCATAATGGACGGTTTGGATCGGTCGTTTTGAACTATATTTAGGAGTTTTGGTCGCAACTCACCGACCCTTTGGTGAGTTGCAACTCACCATATATATATATATATATATATATATATATATATATATATATATTAGCGCGAATCTCGCTCATTGCGTGATTCGTCTATATAATATTTTGTGAACTTTAGGACATTATAAACAAAAACTACAACAGAAGATCAAAAATACAATTAGGATCTGATATAAAAACTACCACTAAAAACAATAAATACTATTCCTGTCAAAAAAATTTCATGCGCCACAAAAGATCAGAAATATTGTGGTTTGAATAGTGGCTGAACTCCTCTGTTTGCCTACCATCTTTATATATTATATAATATAGAAAAATAAGTGTTCAGTGGAATTTCTAATGAACCTATTATGCAAAATTATGAGAAAAAAAATTCATAGGAAATTGTTGTACTTTTTTTATTGTCTTGATTTTTGAATTACTATATTGTATATTAAATATATTATTTTAGATTTTCTATTATTATTATAATATATATTTGATTTCTCATGTTTTTTTTATGTGACATTATTTTAGAAATGTTTATTTAAAAAGTATTATTATGCTAAATCCATATTAGATATTACATCATACATATGTTTTCAACAAAAAAAATTATGGACCCTGCTGACATGAAATCCTAGCTTCGCCCTGCGTACATGTACAGAGTGATGGTACTAAACTAAGTAAATAAACTAACTAAAACTACAGAAGCAAAAGCCGGTTGAAAAACCAGCAACGAGAATTTTTTTTAAATTTATTTCAGCGAAATAACATGGTTGCTTAAAAAAAAAAAGGCGTTGTTGTTAGGCTTATCAATTCGTCGTTAGGCTTATCAATTCGTCGGTCCCCATATTATAAAATGGATATATAGCGAGAATTAAGTTATGTGGACATTTTGAATGGTGACACGTCATAAGGGTTTGCACAAAGTGATAAGTAATGATGTTAGTTCATGACTGGCAAAACTAACATTGTAAATACTTTGGATTTATGTGTTGACTACTTGACTTGAAGTTTCCAGAGAAATTCCAAGAGGAAGAAGTCCATGAAATGCTTATAGAAAATAGGTCCAGCTGGAAAATCAGAATAGATTATTTACATTGCTCCTTTTTCTTTCAATTATTTTTACGATGTTAAACAAAACTGAAATGATAACTTTATTTTCAATTAATTAAAAAAGGAGTGCACATCTACACAGCAATAGAGATTTAAAAAAGCGTGACTACTTGGCAATGATTTTATTTTCAATTGTGATAATTTTCAAAAATGTAAAAATTTTAAATATAACATTGCATGATCATTACGGGACATATATTATATCTGTTAAATATGATGAGATTTGGGGCATAATTTATACGTCCATCAAACGCTTAAAATTTTTATCCTTATGAAATTAACAGGTTTTAGTGTGTCATGAGTAATACTTAAATTAGTTGAAATCTTTTATTAGACTATCTATATGCCCAATATTAAATCTATAAATTTACTTATTAAAAAATTAAAATTTTTTTGAAGCAATATTAAAAAATTATAATATTGTTTTCAATTATCACTGTAAAAGTAGACTATTGAAGCCAATTGCTTCCAGGCGCTAAAGAAGAGTATCCAGTCAGCCATTATTTTCCTTTTTCTTTTCGTTTAAAAAAATTATTAAAACCCCGAAATTCCAGAGTACAACTAATTTCAAATCAATAATTCGACAAATCAGCAGCTATACTAATACTGCCAGTTTCGTCTAAAAAAATAAAAAAAATAAATACCAAAAAAAGAATAAAAAAAAATGAGAGATGGAGAAAAGCCAGCTTGGAGGAGGCAAGCTCCATTCATGCGCGCCAAATATTTCCCGCATATAAATAGACGTCTTTTCCACTTTTCCAGTGCTTCACTAATCTGTATCTATACATGCAGCGAGTCTCTCCATATTTCTTAAATACCAAAAACACTATCTCCGTTGTACCCACTTTTCAGTTGTTTGGTATACATGTAGCACCAGATCAGCGGCAACAAAGAACTCGAATGGCTAATTGTAGAATGCGCTTGATCAGCTGGATCGCCATTTCGCCATTTCCTCTCTTCCTCATTTTTCCCTCCTCTCTCTTTCTCTCTACAGCAGAGGTGGCGCGATTTTGATCCCAATTCTGTAACATTTGCCAGGTTTGTTTCCTTTCTCCATAAGTTGTTGAAGTTCAAGATTTCTGATGTGGTTTTTGATACCATATATTCCCCATATATCCTTCTCGTTTCTTATATTCAGCATTCAGAAATCAGAATATACTTTTTGTTAGATTTTGATTTAATTTTTGTTAATTTATATTGGCAATTATCTAATATTTGTAGACAATCGATCTAACATTTCACGTTTGGATTAAGGTTTAATTGTGCATAGCCCCCCCCTCAACTTCTCAATTATTACATTGCAACCCCTTTTGATTTTAAGGCATGGATTTGAACTAGGAAGGATGACACCTTTAGGTACTTAAGAAAAATAAATTATAAAGTTTATCTATAGTATTCTTAATAACAAGTGGCCATAATTCTGATCGAGAGTACCAAAAAAAAAAAAAAATAGATTTATTCATTTTGGCATCATATACTACATATTTAAGTATTTGTTTTTTTGTGATTTTGTGACGCATCAGATGCGAAGAACACAAAAAGTTTTTGGACAGCAAATATTGGTCTAAATCAGGTATAAACTTGATGCAATTATATTCGGGCATATTTTATACGTTCATCAAATGCTAAATATAATGAGATTTGGCCTAAATATTGGGTGTATGTGTTACCGAATATAATTATTTCTTGACACTATTATTCTCTTGAAACCAGAAAATGAATATTGCAGTAGGTGCGAATCCTCAGCAGAGTATCAGAAGAGCCCTTGGAGTGCTAAAAGACTCCACTGCAGTTGGATTAGTCAAAGTAAATAGTGATTACAAGGTTTGTTAATCTTCAATTTATTGTATATGCTTTCAATTTACAATTTAATTATTCCTTTTCTTTTCATTTTTGTTATGACTGTATTGTTAAGGACAATTAGTGGAGTAAATCTAGGGTGAGCTTAAGCTCACCAGAGGAGTTTGTGAGTTCAACATTAAAAAGGGTCATATGAGCAAACCATGCTATAACTATTAACTTTTACCTGCTTCGCGGATCATGTATTTACACTCTAAAGCTGAAACTTTTAAGTTCATTTTATGTAAGACTAACACTTCAAAAGCTGGTGAAAAATGAATGCACCAAAATAGCCTATCACCATTTTATGTCAGATTAACACTTCATGCTTTTGTGATAACCGTTGTGATGATATACCACCAAGATGATAGGCATTGATGATAGTGCACTTCTCTTTTCTTTTATTGTTACCTGGAGATAACCAAAATGATTTTTTACTTACTTTAATTTCTTTCTAATACACTGTTAGGATTTGGATGTTGCAATTGTAAAAGCAACCAACCACTTCGAGCTCTTGCCGAAGGAGAAACACATAAGAAGTTAGTATACCCCTCACCACACTCCCTTTATCATAGCATTTTCACTTTAAGGCAATGAATTCTAATTTTACAAATAGGTCCTATCCTTTTTCTGGATGTATGCTTACAAAAGAATAACCTTTTCTATTATCGGCAGCTATTTATCAAGCAATTTCAGCCTCAAGACCCCGTACTGATGTGTCATATTGCATACACAATCTTGTGAAAAGGCTTGGCAGGACAAGTAATTGGGCGGTAATTTTACATAAATTCAACATTTTTCCCCTCTTTTGCAAAGCGTGTACAAATTCCATCAACAACTTCTGTTAACCTTTACAAAAAAAAGCCTTTAGGCAAATTATGATTTTCTTTTGGTTTTCACCAAAGAAAATTGCAATTACAATGCCATAATGGTTATGAAAACTATCACTTGAACCTATTTAAGAGTAGGTACATTTCAGTCCAACCAATTTATACTTGGTTATACTTCGACAAAATCTATGCCCCAATTCAGCCTTAGACAAATTAATGAACTTGCCCCTCTTGCTTGAAATTACGCAGCCACCAAGCAAAGGAAATAATAGAAAAAAACGAACAAAGGGAAATTTAGATTATACAAGTACCATTACAAGAGTAAACTGTGACAGCAAGAGGCTATGATTTCTCTTGATTTATGACTCATCAGTTACATTTTTTTTCTTTTCTACTAACATAGGTAGCTTTGAAAACATTAGTTGTAATTCACCGTGCATTGAGGGAGACTGATCGGTCATTTCGAGAAGAGCTCTTGAAATACCGCCGTACAAGAGCTCAAATGCTCAATTTATCACATTTCAAGGATGACTCTAGCACCATCGGTACCGATCACCTTTTTGTCAATTACTACTCTTTTATTATCTAAGTCCGTGATATGTACTGTTCCAGTCAGTCCTGACACTGGCGTATATATGTTAGCAACATGCTCATATGTTACAGCAAGATAATTGGCCATAAATAAAAATCTGAACAATCCTTGCGCTATGTGTTTGGTACCTTGGGGTCGTTTGGATGGGCTAGGAATAGCCAATTCCTAGGAAGGAATAAGGATTTTCGTTGGAAAGTGTGTAACTTTGTGAGAGAGATGAAATTCCTAGGAATATGAAATTCCTAGGAATTGGCTATTCCTAGCCCATCCAAACGACCCCTTAGATATAAAGCATAATACCTGGATTCTACCTTTTCCGATTAATTTTACAGGAACTATATAAAATCTAGTAAAAGAATATTAAAAAAGAGCTCCTAGCATAACTTATTCAGGATTTAAACTTGTTGGTAGTGTCACAGGTAGTGATATGTAACTACGTTACATACTAGTGCAGTAAGATGAGATGCATGGCAATAACAATTGGCCGTCTGTTAGTTTAATCAATGGTAAACAGAACCAATATTATATACTAAATCCCTTGTACTAGCATTTTCATTGTGAATTTATTCCTTTTTTTGTGAATTGAAGCATGGAATTATTCGGCATGGGTTCGAACATATGCTTTGTTTCTGGAAGAACGGCTTGAGTGCTCTCAAATACTAAAATATGATATCGAATCGGAGCCCAATGTAAGCTTTTGGTTTCCATATTCTTCAAACCCCCACACCCTCAGGTGCCGTTACCCAGCAAAATATTATTATAATTTTTTTGAATGGTAGTGGGCTCTGACCAACCGAGTCCATTGAAATCATTAAAAAACCCTGCAAAAGATAATAATACCATAACAGGCTGCCAACAAGAAGGAGAGGATGGGGACGGTAGAGAGATTAAAAATGGGGTCGTTTGGATGGGTTAGGAATAGCCAATTCCTAGGAAGGAATAAGGATTTTCGTTGGGAAGTGTGTAACTTTGTGAGAGAGATGAATTGTTTATATTAAAATTTATGCCCGGAATTGGAAAATCCCCAAATTCCGGACACATCCAAACGACCCCAATATTATAAGAAGAGTATCAAATTTGGGAAAGATGACAAAAAAAAAGGGTGATTTTGATAACTGATGATATTTCTTATTTATTTGATACATAGTAAATTAGTAACTCTAGAATTACATATGAATTGTTGATAACTGGCGTTAATTCTTATTTATTTGTTTAAAAATAAGTTGGGAGGTTTGACTTCCAATTTATCTTCAAAAAAAAAAAATTCTTATTTATTTGATGGATAGTAAATTAGTAACTCTAGAATTACATGTGAATTGTAGAGAGTCACAGACCTCGAAACAAGCGAGTTGCTTGAGCAGTTACCCGCTTTGCAAAATCTGCTTTTTCGTCTTATTGGCTGCCTGGTGCGCTATTTCAAACTGCCCATATCCTTTGTGCTTTTGCAAGTTATATCAAGCATTTTATGATGAGAAGAGTTCATATGCCTCCATAGGTGTCTTAGAAACTTTTGTGTGTTATCTTTTCAAAATGTACAAGCATAATAGGTGGGCATTTAAACAGTCGTCTTCTTTGGCAAATATATCCAGCCACCCAATATTTTCGTTGTTCTTTTTTCTTCAAAGAAATTTGAGAAGAAAATGAAAGAAAAGAAACAAAAGAGCATACTCCTAGATGCAACCAAGAACATACTTTTTTCACACATGTGCGTGCACTCACGCACACAAGTGCCCCAACCTTTAAAGCCGATGCAATGGGAAGACATATTTTATTGGACATTGACAATTTTGTACCTAATTCCAATAAAATAACTTTCTTTTGTAAGGTCAAATTAAGTTGAACTGAACAAAGAGGATGTGTTCATTACAAAAGTTGCATTTGATTGAGTCATGAAAATAATCCAAGGGTAATTTATTTGTTTGCCATTAAGTTGATTTTGTTTTTTCTTTGTATCATTTCTTTATTGTTGCAAACAGTGAGAAAATGTTAAATACTTATTGCAAGTATGAACATTAGTTTCTTGTAAATATTTCAATATAATAATGTCGATTTGTTTTCATTTCCAGCCAGAAGGGGCAGCAGTTCATAACCAAATGATTCGGTTTGCAGTTTCTATGGTGAGTTCATCTATTTGTAATTTTGTTCTTTAAAAGTTTTTTACTAACATAACTCAGATGCACTTCTGCAAATTGAGAATAGACACATGAAAACAAGAAAAATCGGCATGGCCCTACAGAATATAGGAATTATTAGATGTAAACCTACAAATTTATTGTTACGATCCTCTTTGGATCTTTTTATCCATCTACATAAAGAAATGCCCAATCTAGCCTTTTCGCAACACATTAAATGTGTATGATAAAAGAGTTTCCTGTGTACTATTTCAAGTTGTAGATGCGCATTTACTGTTCTCTTGGGACGTAAAAGATCACACTTCTTTAATAAATCCTTTTTAATTTAACTTTCAGGTTGCACAAGAAAGTATAAAAATCTATGCAGCAATAAAAACAGGAACAGTTAATTTGGCGGACAAGGTACTCAACAAAGCCAAACTATCATTGTTCTTTTTCTGTTATCTAAATATTTATTTACATTTTAAGAGAGATTTTTTATTTAATGGAACATGAAACCTTTTATATCAATTGAGGTCTGTATTGAGTGTATTCCGCTTTCCCTGAAAAAGCCAGAGGGACCTGCAATGTTTTATTTTCCCAAGAGGCAACAAGAGTTACTAATCCTATTATATTTTGTAAAATTGCAGTTCTTTGATATGCAACGGCATGATGCAATTAGAGCACTTGATATTTATCGTAAGGCGGTAATGCAGGTAATTTAACCTGTATGGCAACTGATTTTGAGATTTTCTTGTTGGATTATTAGGAAATGAATCCAATAATTATGGATAAATATTGCTTAGTGATTAGGAGTTGTACAATACTGTAAAAATCTTATTATTCTTTATATATATAATTATATATATAGAGAGAGAGAGAGAGAATGGCTAACAAGCCATTGATGGCACGTGCCATCGATTTTCTATCGACTCATTTTTCGAGATCCAAAATTCAAACGGTCGATCCAAACTGTTCAAGTTGTCACAATATTGAAATACCCTTGGAGACCAAATTTTACATTTTTTCAAATTTTTTTGCTATTTATTATGATATTTTCAAATTGGAGGGCTGAAATACTCTAATCATAATGTTTTTAAAAATATCATAATAAATAGCAAAAAAATTCGAAAAAATTTAAAATTTGATCTCCAAGGATATTTCAATATGGAGAACAACTTGAACGGTTCGGATTGACCATTTGAATTTTAGATCTCGAAAAATGACTCGATGGCACCACAGGACCCTCCGTGCCATCGATGGCATGTTAGTCATTCTCTCTCTCTCTCTCTCTCTCTCTATATATATATATATATATATATATATATATATATATATATAGTTTTGCTATGAGTTGCAACTCACCAAAGGGTCGGTGAGTCGCGCTCAAAACTCCTAAATCTAGTTCAAAATGACCGATCCAAACCGTCCAATATGATCTCTATATTGAAATCTCAATGCAGACCAAATTTTATATTTTTTGAAATTTTTAAGTATTTTTTTCGGATTTTTAAAAACTGTTGTTCTCGAAAAATGACTCGATGGCACCACAGGACCCTCCGTGCCATCGATGGCATGTTAGTCATTCTCTCTCTCTCTCTCTCTCTCTATATATATATATATATATATATATATATATATATATATATATAGAGTTTTGCTATGGTGAGTTGCAACTCACCAAAGGGTCGGTGAGTCGCGCTCAAAACTCCTAAATCTAGTTTAAAATGACCGATCCAAACCGTCCAATATGATCTCTATATTGAAATCTCCATGCAGACCAAATTTTATATTTTTTTAAAATTTTTAAGTATTTTTTTCGGATTTTTAAAAACTGTTGTTTTTTAACGGTTCAGAACTAATTAGATTAACGATTTTCTAAAATTTCAAAAAAATACTTAAAAATTTCGAAAAAAATGTAAAATTTGGTCTGCATGGAGATTTCAATAGAGAGATCATGTTAGACTGTTTGGATCCGTCATTTTGAACTAGATTTAGGAGCTTTGAGCGCGACTCACCGACCCTTTGGTGAGTTGCAACTCACCATAGCAAAACTCTATATATATATAGAGTTTTGCTATGGTGAGTTGCAACTCACCAAAGGGTCGGTGAGTTGCGATCAAACCTCCTAGATCTAGTTCAAAATGATCTATCCAAACCGTCCAACATGATTTCTCTATTGAAATCTCCATGCAGACCAAATTTTATATTTTTTTCGAAATTTTTAAGTATTTTTTTTGAAATTTTAGAAAATTGTTAATCTAATTAGTTCTGAACCGTTCAGAAACAACAGTTTTTAAAAATCCGAAAAAATACTTAAAATTTTCAAAAAAATATAAAATTTGGTCTGCATGGAGATTTCAATAAGAGGATCATGTTGGTCGGTTTGGATCGGTCATTTTGAACTAGATCTAGGAGTTTTGATCGCAACTCACTGACCCTTTGGTGAGTTACAACTCACCGTAGCAAAACTCTATATGAGAATGGCTAACGTGCCATCAATTTTCTATCGACTTGATTTTTCAGATCCAAAATTCAAACAGTCGATCCAAACCGTTCAAGTTGATCACAATATTGATATACCCTTGGAGACCAAATTTTACATTTTTTCAATTTTTTCTATTTATTATGATATTTTCAAATTGGAGGGCCTGAAATACTCTAATCATAATATTTTTAAAAGTATCATAATAAATAGTAAAAAATTCGAAAAAATATAAAATTTTGTCTCCAAGTATATTTCAATATGGAGAACAACTTGAACGGTTTGGATTGACCATTTGAATTTTGAATCTTGAAAAATGACTTGATGGCACGGGACCCTCCGTGCCATCTATGGCGCGTTAGCCACTCTCTCTCTCTCTCTCTATATATATATAAATATAAATATATATATATTCTGTTACTTTTAAATAAAATCCAAAATCTCTAACAATTCATCTGGAAAGTAATCAATGTACTGAGGTTGGCTTTGTCTTTTCTTTTCTTTCTTTTATCAAAGTTTATTCACTTATTGAAGTTAATGGGGAAGAGAGATTCTATAGTGTAGTTCTCATCCTTTAGAGGTGTATGCAAGAAATTTCTTTATGTTTTGCAGGGGCATATGCAGTTTTGTTTGAGTTTTTATACATACAAGAAAAATTGATTCTTGGTAGCATTAATGATTAATTCTTAGAAGAATAAACAAGTTTGTTTCAATAGGCCGAGAATCTATCAGATTTTTACAAGATTTGTAGAAAACTCTCTCTTGGCCGAGTCAATGACTACAAAAAAGTTGAGCAGGTACCTTTTTCTGTATGCATATACTGAGAATAAAACTCTAATCATGATGGACCTTTTCCAAATGGCAATTACTGTTTTTATTTGCACAAAGTGAATCTAGAAAATTTTGTTAAAAAGAAATGAAAAAGGAAAATAAAATAAAAGAAAAGTTATGTAAAGGGAATCAAATATGGTCCATCTAAATTTATTAGTAG
This sequence comes from Rhynchospora breviuscula, assembly GCA_027562975.1. NCBI lineage: Eukaryota > Viridiplantae > Streptophyta > Magnoliopsida > Poales > Cyperaceae > Rhynchospora > Rhynchospora breviuscula. The sequence continues at coordinate 68,105,825 of CM050398.1, forward strand.
AAATTACAGATTCCGAAGGGGATTCATGCAAACTATTGCTTATTGGATTATGTTATTGCAGCCACCTGGATCTTTTCTTGAAGCTATGGAAGAATACATAAAAAATGTGCCTCGTCGAAGTATGGTAAAGTTCCTACAGAGTTAAATTATTAATGTCACAAGTATATAAAAGAGATAAATAGGGATATATGTTGTTATAGTAGATGCATCAAGTGTTAATTTGGACCAAACTCGAAAAATTATTATCATGCCGGTTGCACATTGTCTGGTGAGGTCTAGTACAAGAGTAAATTTATTCTTACTTTCACCCAACTTTTGAAACAAACAATACCTTACAACAATCAACCTCATCTCTTACATTGTTTAATTGTTATAATTTTAGCTCGAAAATGGAAGAGAAATTTCGACGATACAATATAAGAATAATAAAGAGGCTGAATTACCTGCTGCAACAAGGTTGAATTTACATGAAGTGGTCTTACCAAAAATTCACTCTCCTGAAACTACAGTTCAACCTGCACTTCCCGTACCAATTGCTGACTTATTGGTATGTCCATTGTAGCATTGAAAATTCAATTTTGGTACCTGCTGGCATGATATAAATGCGAACAGTTCCTAATTAACCTGTTGTGAAATTAGCTAGCTTTACTGTAAGTTCTCAGCTTTTCTTTAAAGAAAGTTCTCTTTTTCTGATTATGAAAACAGTGTTTAGATGGCTTCAGGCATGATTCAACTGCACATGATGTAGATGAGACAAACTCCTTGGCACTTGCTTTGATTTCTAATGGTTATATTATTATTTTGAATTTTTCTTTAAATCTTTCCTTTTGATTATTACAATTTAGGGAAGTCTATTTCCAACTCTCTAGTAATAATTTTCTTAACAATACTCCAAAATGGACAACATTATGTTAGATTTTGCATTATTTTTTAGCTTCTTTCAATTGAATGAATTCAGAAAATATTGTGAATATATCAATAAACAAGGAAAAAAGTATTGTGATGACCAATCTCAACCATTATAAAAACTGAAGTACTACTTCAGTGTAATAACAGATACTGATTCCATTCACAACTGTAATACATGCAATTATCCTCTTCAATGGTTGTGGCCACATACAAGTCTTATATTATTTCACTTTAATGTAACAAAATATATCGAATTGAATTGATGTTGACTTGTTGCATGTAGAAACTTCAACAAGTAATGCCTGTGCTTCTTCTAATCCGACATGTGTGATGGAAGACTGGGAATTGGCACTTGTTACTGCACCAAGTTCAAAACAAAGTTCCCTTCCTGAGCTTAACTTGGCAAGTTCAATTCTTATCCCTACTATAAAAAATAATAGAAGGAACATAAAATAAGAAATTTTAAAATGCCTTAAACAAATAAAAAACCTCCATTAGAAGCCTGAAGCTTGCATCTTTTAATACAAGCAATTTTTAAGTTAATCATTTTTCCTCATTGAGGGGCAAACAAACAATTTTATACATACATATCAATAATGGTAAAGTTTTGAATGGGAATTATTAATAGGTTTTCTTTCTGGTAGGCTGATGGATTCAATAAATTGACTCTAGACAGTCTGTATGAAAATTCAGTTGCACAAGGGCAAACAAATGATGAATTTGCAACAACTGCTGATCAGGTGGCTTCAGCAAATCCATTTGAAATGCTTCCATTTTCTGACAACCCATTCTTTGTGCATAGTGATGAAATATCATCAAGTAATATGGAGCCTGGGACTAATTGGGGACATGATGATCTGTTCTTTTTGTCTACTACTGAAACTGTAAACAATGCTTCAATTGGTCTTGATACCAGACACACAGACTCGTTCTCCCTGCCTATTGATGGGGAAAGTGTACCTGGCAATAACGTACCAATTGGCACTGAAATGGGACATGACGACCCATTCTTCCTGTCATATACTGAAACAGTTCCTAGTAATTTACTATTTGAGACCAAGATTAATCATGGAATAGATGCCGCATTGCAAATGCAAGAACAAGAAAATAGCCATGACATTACCAAAAATCCATTTGGTAATCCATTCATGTAATGCACCGACCAAATGTAGATATAGAAAGGGGTTTGATTGAGTTTCAGTGACAACCCACAAAATTAATTAAGGACAGAAGTTAAGATGTAGATAAGCACTAAGAGAGCAGTGTTAGCATCTAATTCAATATTATTATTTTGCCACTGTAATTATGAATACCCTTTATTCTAGGCATGAAACATTTCTGTTTTAGGAAGAGTTAGTTTTTTTAAGGATATTGCTTAATAAATTATAATGTTTAGTTTGTAAATTTGGCTCCAAAGAGGACTAAGAACATTGAATCTAATTAATTATGGCTACTGGTGCTTTTACTTTCTTTCTTTTTTTTGTTTCTTTTTAATATTGAATGTATCGATTTCCATATGCAAATAAAGATAAATCTGGTCTCCTTTCCTTGACAGCTTCTGTCAAGTTCTCGAAAAAAAAAAAAAAAATCCGGTCTGCTCTGCTCCCCTCACTTGATTCTGACAACTGGACACCATGCGGTCTGATCCTCTCTCTCCCTCTCGCCTCATCTCCGCTCGAGACTCGCCCACATTGAGGCAACAAGGAAGTCTTTATTCCAGTCTATTGTTTTGAATTTTTCTTTTTCCTTAAACTTTCATTTTGAGAATTAATTATCTGTCTACACTGTTAGCTTAATTTTAAGCTGAACTAAGTGAACTTTTGTTAAGTGATTTGAGAATTTAAAAAGTGGATTTAAAGCTAACTATTCCTGTTACAAGTCTTGGTGGGTCGTAGATTATATAGGGGGATTCAAGGGGCAAGTTTGAATCTGCGTGATGAACAGAGAGATAGAGAGAAGAGAAAGATAAAGACAAGAATATTTTTATTAATTTCTGCCTCATCCTAATACAATTCTAAGCTCATCTTATATAGAGCTTTCTTTAATATAGCAATATATCAAATCATAATAATTTCCATCTATCTAGCAACTTAACTAAGGAAATAAAAAGATATTAAAATATTTGAAAATAAACATAATTGATATGTCTAATTTGTTGCTTGCAGAATTTAACATAAGTAGCATATCTAATCAGATCTCTTACAAAATCTGTAACAAATCCTTTTTAGTTGGTTGTTGTATGTGATTTTCATATTTTCTTCATATTCCTGAGATAAAATCTAACAAGGTTATAAATCTGGAAAATAAATCCTGTTTTGATATTTTGTTTCTGCGTCTAGCTCGAGTGGTTGTGTATTTTTGAATTAATAGAAGCATTAGTCCATTACTAAAAGTGTTACATGAGCAAGCTACACTAATTCCAACCCAAATGCAATCGTATTCCAATAAATTACACCACATGCATGATAATTAAGGAAACGTAAATCAAATCTTAAAGATTTTAGATATCAAAATAAAATCTGATTGATTACAGAAATAATAAACTACTATAATTATCAAGATTTAGATATTCTGTAACACTCCTTCTCAAACTGAGCATGACTTGACATATGAAATTTGCATATGTTGTCTTCCATCGAATGTACAAACTAGTAATATATTTGATATTGAGAAAATTTAAAAATTTCATAAATCATTTCTTTTAAAAATTATTTGATTGATTGTTATGAATTTAAGTTCTAATCTGTTGCATTTACCTCAAGCTTTTTTATAAGCTCTATGTATATTTATCGAAATTGGAAGGTCCTCCCAAAATTACTGTTGACAAAGCACTCACTTCGCGACCATTCAAAAAAAAAAAAAAAAAAAAAAAAACACTCACTTTGCGCTGCGCTCAAATTAACAAAAGATCGCATGTATACTTAAACTCCAATTTGTAATCAACTTTCAACAGCTAATACAATTCGTTAAATCCTTTAGAAAGAAACATGGCAGAATAACGAGGCAAACAATACGCATCCATTGATAAATTGCAAAATGAGGAAGCTAATGCGCCTATGTTACGACTTAGAGATAAAAGTAGTACCCAAGATTTCTCAAAATAGAAGAACAATATCAGCATTAAGTTGGAGGAGTTCCCAAGGTAAAACAAGTTGCTAAACAGGACTGCTAAATAAGAAATTCTAAATCTGGCACTGTTTTTCTAACCAATTGCTGAGACCTAGTTGTATGCATGAAGCATGACAAGCTAGGTTAGACGAAAATTTGGGGAAAAAATTTATTGAAGCTGGTGTTAGACCAGAAGGAAGAAAACCCGCAGATATGGGGCACCAAAAAACAAAAAAACATTAAGGACTTGTCAGTGCTTATTTTTCTTTCTCCGGGAAGCAATCTCAGCTGCCCAAGCCTTCCCTACTTCTGTCTGAAATTTTCCTATAAATAACAAAAAAAGAAACAAATTACCATGACATAAATTTAACCAGTAACAGAAGAATTTATGTTGTTACTTTCGGCTAATAAATGTGTTTCATGACACTTCAAATTTCTATTGAATCTTAAAAGCTGATATATAGAGTATTTCTGTACCTGCTGTTGATTGGAAAAATTCTTCCAGATCATGTCCTTGCTCTGGAAAAAAAAAAATCATAATATGTTCAATAAAGTTAATTTGCAGAACCACTGTGTTAACATTTTAGTTTGAAGACACAGGAGTCTCAACTATGCACAATTATGCTCAATGAACTAATTGAAATATTACCAAAACTAAGTAAAGTATTACCATTTTCATATTCCAGGGCTTGAAGAATCATCTCCACCTGGAAATTCCTCTGAGTTAAGATCACATCCAAATGATCGAAAAAATAGATGACACAACTCATATATATAATCATTCCATATAATATTATTTATTATATAACTCTTCTAGGCCAAAAACCGTAAAAAAAGATTGCGAAAAAGACCATCCATTATAAATAAATTTCAGAGAAGCTTATGAAAAACATTCTTACAAACTACTCAAGATAAAGAGATAATGCCTTGATCTTGTATTGCAGAAGGGCATATTACCAAGAATCAAAACATCAAGTTTAGTACCATTTCTCTGTTGTATTCAACCAAACTGGTACTGGTATCGACTTCCACAAGCTTGACCTACTAATAGGTCCTAATTTCTTATATTTTTAATGGTCTTGTGTTCTTGACTTGCGAGGTGAAATCAAAATAAACACGGACTCGGCCAATTGTAGTAAAATTGACACTTAGATACAGACCTTTAAGTCTCAATTAAGCCAAATTGCACATAACTTTGTCTTAATTCCAAGTATAAAATTTTAAATCACCAGCAGCAGAAATTAAAATTCTGTTGTAACATTGTGACAACAACAAAAAATGTACCGTTTTCATTGGAGACTCAAATAGGTAGCTAATTATTTCACAATGAAAGAAATAATCTGATTAAATTAATGAAGGAAACCTACCTTATCCAAATCCTTGACAATATTTGCCTCGGGAGAAGAATTATCTTCATATTCCATCCATAGCTCATGTATTTCTTTGGCTACAAGAGAAATTGGAATGGATTAAAACAACAACATTACATTGATACAAAACTAGACAAGCTTTTTAGTAGGAGCAACAATAACTATGGAAATAATCAATAGATAATTATAAGTGACACCATTAGTGAGTAAAAGTAATTGCAAAGCTTTTTCTTCGGATTTAAGAACCTTGTTATATGTACGGTAGCTTCTGCTCTGTGCGATTCAAAGTTCCCTTCTCCTACCATCATACATCCATAACTAGGTTTTTATCTAAAACTAACCTTTCCAGACATCCATTAAGTGTAATATGTACCTCTAGAAGGTTCACCAAGCAGTGCACACATACGGTCAAGTGCTTCTCTCTCCATGCGGCTCTTTTCTGATTTAGGCACTCCGTCAGATGGAGTGATGTCACCCACTATGGCTGCATTTGTCAAAACCATATGCATCTTGAGTTATAAGGAACACAGTGCAAGTGTGCTGCAACCCATGATTAATTTCTAATTATGACCAACACACAAAATGACAAGTCAACTGCGTTTCAGATGGTGTGTGATAACATGTCTAAGTAACAGGTTCTAAATGAGGAACTAAAAGCTGAACTTAGCATCCAAAACTCAAATAAATAAAATATTCAAATAATGCATAATGTTCATTTTTTTCTATGAAAGCTTTCCCATTTAGTTAACCCTATAAGTGCTACACAGATTGACTTTACACAAATTGGCCTCACATTTCCTCACTAACACCACTAAAATCAAAATAATCGGCCAAGTAAAACTAAAAATTACGAACATAATCATTGATAAAATCATAAAAGAGGACCAACCTTCAGCAATATCATGCACCAAAGCCATCTTGATGCATCTAGTCACAACATTAAAAAACCAAAAGATACGCAAATAAGAAGTTTTGCATGTATGGCTAAATTAATCAGAACTAGCATGACTCCTGGTACAATTAAAGAAGAGAATGAAAAACCTTAATCTGCACATCTGTTGTCCATTTAAAGGAAGAGACTATGGTCCCATATATTTAACCTAGACTAGATACACAAACATATGCACACGAAACAGGTAAGGAGGATCACAGGAACTGTCACAATGCCTGCATTAATTTGCTCAGAACCTCGCAATGATTGTTTTCGGAAAATAATGGTTAGGAAAACCAATGCAACACTTATCTCTCTCTCTGGTTGCAGAAGCTCAATTATATTAGCAAGGATTATTTCCTGAAGCGATACAATCACTACATGGTAATTGTTGCAACATTTGGTTGGTGAAGTTTCTTGTTAGAAAAACAAATAAAAGCATAGAAAAAAGGAACCTGTCACGGTCGATTCCAGGTATGTCAGAAGCCACAAGAGCCATGATACCCATGCGGTACATGTGGTCGGCAATCGATTCCGGCCCCTTCACGCCTCTTCTAATCCAACCTGCTCTTTTGGTCGTCTGTATGAAATCAATATCACATTCTAGAGAAGATCAGAATAAAGTCTCTCACTTATCCCAATCAGTACCACAATGCACTAAGATCTGGTAATTATTCAATTTATCCCTTCAGATAGATCAAGTTCTATTACCTTGAGGCGGTGGCAAAGAGTGAGAAAATCGATGGCGGAGGAGGCGGAGGAGGCGGAGGAGGTGGTGGAGGAAGCGGAGGAAGAGGCGGGATGGGAAGAAGACATCCTGACCGTTGACGGGCGGATCTGAAGAGCGATCCGACGGTGGGGATTGGAGGAGGAGAGAATAGAAGGTGGGAATAGAGAAGAATAAGAATAGCGATGGGATTTGGAGCACAGAGAAGTGAGCGCTTGGCTCCCACTCATTTTCTCCACAGCAATGCAATGCAATGAATGCTACTGCTTCTCTCTATTTTTTTCTTTTTTCCCTGTTTGTATATCGCTAAATTATTTCGTTAATTTATACACGTGTCGTTGATTCCAATGATCAGTGCTCTTGATCAAGGGCCAGGTGGGTGTGGTGTAACGAAGTCTATGACACGTGGGACCCACTTTGCGATTGTGGGAGCCGCGTGTCATTGACTTGACACGTTTTGAAATTTTAACAACTGATGTCGGAGATGAAGAGCAGCTAATGGGCCGGGTTTGGGGTTTCGATCCAGATGTTTCACCGCTAAAGCCCAAAATGGATTGTTTTGATTTCTTATATATTATCGATGAATTTTCTCGGATGCTGTCAGACTTTATTATGAATAATTATTATAATTTAATAATCTTATTTTGTAAATCGAGAAATCTTTTAATAATAATAGTAATTTCCAGGCGCCAGGGTAGGAAACGCCATTGCCAATGGCGTTTCCTGGATGTGGCGATTTCCTAATAAATAATCTCTATTCTTTCTCTTTTTTCAATGAAATTTGCGTTCTTCTTTTACCTTCTACTTATTTTGTTCAAATCAAATACGAAAATCACACCTCACCCCTAGCAAGAATAACAATTTCAAATTTGAAATGTCGTAAAAACTGTTTTTTTTTTTATTTAAATAAAAGGTTAGTGATGCTCGCTACCACTTATCAGAAAGGGAATCTTTAAAATCAATATCACCTCAACAATTTTCTTCTCAGAAATTTAATATATATTCTTATTAAGCTTTTATGTTTTAATTAAATTAGATTTAAATTCTCTTATAATAATGACTTTAGAAATGTTTATTCTTGTTGTAAATACAACGCAAAAACCCAGAATAAAACTTAATTTAAAGGGGTAGCTTGAGAATCATCCTAATAAATACAAAGCAAAAATATTATAATCAACTTAATTTAAAGAGGTAGCTTGAGGATTCTCTAATTTATAATATTACACATATCTATGTAAATTACACACAAAATTCAAATAAAAATACTTATTTGTCAGAATGGTAAAATAAAACATTTCCACTGTTTTTAACTTCCGATGTTTCATAAAAACTAAAGTTAGAATAGAGAGAAAGATTCATTTTTGTCAAACTAGCACTGTTATTTCATTTCATAGTTTTTTTTTTTTTTTTGATGAAATTTCATTTTCATAGTTAAAACACGCGGATAGATATTTCCAATTACCGATTTACATTGCCGTACGACTGTATGGTACATCAATTTTGTCAGAGATAAATTGCTATTGTGACCACAAATTCACAGAGACCATGTGCTACTTTCAACCACAATTATTTTTTTTTAATGCGGCCGCATTTCCTCTCCTTTGACTCTCAACATCAAAGCATTTGAAAGTTGTGAAAAAAAAATAAAATAAATAGTCGAGGCATTTTAAAGTAAAAAGTTAAAACTGAAAAATATAGAGTACCGGAATCAATTAAACGTGATGCATGAATAAAGAGGACAAGACCAAAGAGGAATCGCCACACCCCAGGAAACGCCATTGGCAATGGCATTTCCTACCCGTGGTGCTGGAAAATTACTATCATTATTAAAAAATTTCTCGATTTACTAAATAAACTTATTTAATTATAATAATTATTCATAATAAAAAAATCGGCAAATTAAGAAATGCACTTTCATTAACTGTCTTCGTGGTCAACTTTAATGTCTTGGATCTCGATGAGACTTAAGGTACACAAAGTTTATTACAAACTGCGAAGATATCCCTCAAATGTTTAAACTTCACATTTGTAATTTTTCATCCCACATATTGTTTATTATTACAATAGGTCTCAAGCAAAATCACAGCTCTATATATGCATCTAATGCATTCTAATCAATTTGAGATTTGAACTTTATCCTTACATGACTTTAAACTGGTCTATTTTCATTGTTCAACCCATCGATAACATAAAAAGAAAAATTAAAAGCTCTACCTTTTGAGGTCTTGATATCTGTGCAAAATGCATATTCATTCTCACTATATATATTTGTGCTAATATTTAAAAGATTGTATTGTTTCGAGTTATAGCTCCTGTCTAACATTAGAATACTGAAAACAAATAAATAGTGTTATTTATTATTGAATAATGGAATCAAAATACCGTATTCTCATACAAAAAAAAAATGATTCGTATCGCATTTGACTATTTTACTATATCATCTAATTTATTGTTTTGATCAGAAAATAGTGAGTCATGATAAAAATGGGCAGTTATACAGTTATTAATGCTATATAATCATAATTTACAATTGTAAAATATTTTCACTTGCAAAGGATAAAAAATTCTAGTTAACCACTCTAACTCTAATTTATGATGATCGAAAGAAGTTAATTTATTGATATCATATCAGATAATCAAGGGGTTTTCTTACAAATCTTCCTTGTACATGTTATTATGTTAAGCACAGCACAATAAAGGTAAACGCGAATAGTTCCTTCTCCATTCCTATACCGAGATCCCTCTTAAAGTCTAAGCTCTGCTTCAAAATTCTCTCCTCCAATGGGCTCTCTCGATTCAGGTATTACAACCCCTAAACCCTAAACCTCTCTCTCTCTCTCTCGCTGGCTTGCTTTCTCTGACCTTCCATGGCAACTCGCAGATTTCTCGGCGGGATCATTCCTCTCTGACAAATCCGGAAAGGTTTTCGTTGCGGGGCACCTCGGTCTGGTGGGGTCCGCTGTGCACCGCCGCCTAGCCTCTCTTGGTTTCACTGACATCGTCGTCAAATCTCGAGCTGAGCTGGACCTGACACGTCAGGCTGCTGTCGAAGAGTTCTTTTCCTCTGAGAAACCCCGCTATGTCATTGTCGCTGCCGCAAAGGTCTGTGCTTTAACTAGGGTGTGTTTCAATTAGAACCAGATTGTTGGTTGTTTCAATTAGATTGAAGTGAATTATTTGGTACATTTGGTTGAGAACCTGCCACATAACAAAACGTTCCAATTATATGTAATAAACTTGAGTTAATTGGTATTAAAAAGGAACTATCCATTATATAAGAGGTAATCCCAGAATGGTAATCTTTGGTTGTTTATGTTACAATTGAAAGTTTGTGTGATCAGTTCAAGAGCATGGCAATTTGGGTTTGATTAGGCCTAGTTATAATATGCTGGTATTAAACAATGTTATACACCTCCAATTGAACATTATGATAATTTCGTCTTGTTCTTCTGTTCGATTTGTTTCGAAGGTTGGAGGCATCCATGCGAACTCTAAGTATCCAGCTGATTTTATTGCGTGCAACCTCCAAATTCAAACGAACATAATTGATGCAGCTCTAAAATGTGGGTCTGTGAAAAAGCTCCTCTTCTTGGGCTCCTCATGCATCTACCCTAAGATGGCCCCACAACCTATTCCTGAGTCAGCACTACTCTCAGGCCCACTCGAGCCCACCAATGAATGGTAATGCTCCACCATAATTTGGGGTTTGAGATAAAGGGAGCTATTGACTGTCATAAGTGGCAAATCCATGAAACCTACATTTAAACAAAAGTAGCACCTGTGTTATTTCTGAAATAATACTGCTCATGTGAACCGGGCAAAAATAGTATGCTCAGTCACAAATTGGTACTGCAGGCAGAAAAGAAGGCTTTCTGATGGTTTTGAGATTTTTTTAAGGGTATGGGAAACAATTCAGTGGAAGTATGTCATCTTTTCATTCTATGGTGGACTCATATCTGGGTTCAATTTTATAATTTCTTTACAGTATCTTTGCTTGGGCATCATGAGCTATTCATTTAGTTTGCCAAAGTATTATGGTTGAAAATATTCTGAAGCTTAGGAAAGGATTAACTAAAAGATGAGTTGTGTGGAATTAGTTATCCCAAGTACAGATGACCTCCTGTAGTATTTGACCCTTTTTGAACCAAAATAATGTATGCCACTATAATTTTGTTGAACTTTGGCAAAATCTCGCCTAACAATACAGGTGGTTGATATAATAATATCTCTGGTATGAGAAGCTTTACAACTAATGAATTACTAAATGGTATCACAACCTTCTCTAATTCCAGGTACGCGGTGGCCAAAATCGCAGGTATCAAAATGTGTCAGGCATATCGGCTCCAGCATGGCCTTGATGCTATCTCAGCCATGCCAACAAACCTTTACGGGCCAAGGGATAACTTCCACCCTGAGAACTCACATGTGCTGCCAGCGCTTATCAGACGGTTTCATGAGGCAAAGGTAAATGACGCCAAGGAGGTGGTGGTGTGGGGCACCGGCTCACCTCTAAGGGAGTTTCTCCATGTTGACGACCTTGCTGATGCTGTTGTTTTCTTGATGGATAGGTAAATAACTCCATATTAACCACTGGTGTTTTAAACGTATGTGTTGTAACATTGTCAAATTGTTCTTGTTGTAGGAGATAGGAATATCAATATACCCTAAGAGATCAAATCCTCCAAAAATAGTTCCATCATTGAAGTGCATGCTTTAGTCTTGCTGATTGCTATGCTCTTCAGTTACTACGAATTGTGAAAATACTGTTTGCCTTATGCACTGTACCACATGTTTTGGGATAGCATGTGGAAGGGAGGCATATAACTAATCAGACTATTTGTTAAAGTAGGAGATGGGTTAATTAATACATTTTTGTAGGGTATCAATGATATTTATTGCTTTACATGTGCCCAAGCTATATGTAATAAGTAGTGAGCTGCATGGTGAATGCTAGGTCTGGTCTAATGTGCAAATAGCATGATCGTGTATTTAGTTTTAGATGTATCTTTTAAAACTTCTTCAATATGCATTTGGAGATTTCAGGTACTCTGGGCTAGAGCATGTTAATGTGGGGAGTGGCAGTGAGGTGACAATAAAAGAACTGGCCGAGTTGGTCAAGGAGGTGGTTGGTTTTCAAGGAGAGCTTGTTTGGGACAAAACCAAGCCTGATGGAACCCCTCGCAAATTAATGGACAGCTCCAGGCTCGCCTCCATGGGCTGGACCCCGAAAATCCCACTGAGAGAGGGGCTCATTGAGACATACAAGTGGTATGTTGAGAATGTGGTCAAGAAGCAATGATAGAAGCCAATGAGGAGAGTTTTACATCTTGATCTTGTACGGGTATTGCGGCGATTTTGAGCTTTCCTCCTGTTGGTGTTATTTCTTGTTGTACTTTCATCTGTATTGTTTGTATTTGTTTTTTTTTTTTTTTCCTTTTACAATTGAATAAAATTTCCTAAGTTAAAAGCATTTAAATATTTATGTAGCTGGAATTTGATAAATTTCTTTGTAAGTTTATAAGGTGATTTGGAGTGAGTTGTTAATTTTTATTTATATTCTCATTTTCTTTTTGTTATGACCTGGGTTGAATTATTCTCTACTTAACATAAACGAACAAATTCAGATGTATGTAAGTAAAACTTGCTGGCCGAAAGAAAAACTAATAATAATAATAATAATAATAACAACAAGTATTATAAATATAATAAATGATGTAGAACCACTAGCAACTTCCAATATCAACGGGAACTTGGTTCTATTATTCCATCTCTTCCGTCTAAGGTGTGTTTGGCATGCTCAAGAACTAGGAACAAGGCTCTTGTTCGGCTATGTTTGGCAAGGAGAACAAGACCTAATTTGCCTCTTTGTTCTAGTTCTACCAAAATCATAACATTAGAACTAGAACTAGAACACACATTATTCTAATTTTTATTCTAGTTCACATTATTTGCCAAACATATCCAAAATCCAAACAAGGAATAAGAACTAGAACTAGAGTTGTTCTAGTTCTAGTTCTTGTCCCTAGTTCATGACTTTGCCAAAGACTACTCCAAAAGAACCTTGCCACAATAATATTATAAAATATTAAATCTGTGGCTAAAATTCAAAACATTTGGAAGGACGGGTTATGTATACACAAAAATATGATAGAACTTTCGTTCATATTGTTTTTAGTAAACCCTAATTGTAAAAGTAAAGAATCTAGATAAAATAATTTTCCAAAACGGAGATAAGTCCGATCGATGAACCCTTAGATGCCTCCTCAATGTCCTCATGATGTATTCAATTTGTCTTGTGTTGAATTTTTACTGCTTATTTTTTATTTTGGAAGAGCTCTGGATCTTCGTCATTGACATGATAATGACAATACTTATTGGAATAAGAATGTAATGTACTCTTTTTGTTAATTATCATTTCAAAATGCTTGTACCATTGTAATCCGGTAGTACTTGTAGTTTTTTCTTCGCCTCTGCGACATGTTTCTTCAGGTTCTTATATTTGTACTTGCAGGTGATGTATGTTGGAGTTATGTCTTAGAAACTAATCATTTGATGGCTATATGTTTAGTTTATGTTATTGATGATATTTGATCATTTGTTCCTTAATTTTTTTATTGATATATTATTTAGGTTGATGATTTTAATTGTGGATCTTTATATTTCATTTTTGTTAAATGACAATAATAGATAACCAGTTACCAACTTAATTGTATTTGTGTATGTTATTGGAACATGGCACGGGACTAGACCTAATGAAATAAATATATGGATTCTGTTATGTGTTATTATTTATTTCATATGAGTTTGATTTTAAGTTTGAGATAGTTCAGCTTTTCCACATAAGGATAGGTTCGATAAATATTGTCTAATATTGATTCCTGATAAAGGTTGTTATACAGATTCTATTTAAGTTTTCTTGAATTGTGCGGAAAAAAATTGTTCATCAAGACAACCGTATGTCTCTCATTAGTAGACCTAGTGAGTGATGAATTCTATTGGGTCCCTTGATGGAGTTGGATTGTTTGCTAGCAACTTGTACAATCAACTCTAGATCAAGAAATGTATAATCTGCAAGAATGACACATTTCTATCTTGAATTATACAGTGATATCATGAGATATGCGAATCAAAACAAGAAAATTATCTTTCTTATGCAGGATTGAAATACTATAAAAATATAGTATTTATTTATGTTAATTGAGAATCATAACATGTTGCTAGATACCGTTTATGATTATTGAAAAATTTATTTTTCATGGCCAAACATAACATAAATCTTCGAGGGTCACACGAATAAAAGCTCTTAACCAACATTGCATTATATTAAGTTTATTTGTATTGGAGAATACAAAATATGATAAGTTGATTAATTAATTATATACCGTTATGAACCGTTATAATTAATTATATCAAAAGGATCACATGAAACTAAATTAATGCAAAGGCTAATCCTATAATAATTATCAAGGAGTTGATAACTAATTTTGTTCAACACAATTAATGTAATTATATGAATTATAATAATTAAATGGAATATCTTTTAATAAACCAATTTGAATCCAATTTGAATGCAATTGAAATGGGCCATTAATTAATAGAATTAATGTGTAATTGTGGTATTGTGTAATAGGCTCAAAGTCCACTAGAGAGGCCGGCCATAGAGGCGCATTTTTGTCCAAAGTGGTTAGGTTAAAAGGTCTATGTAAGAACAACATAAGAGAGCAATTAGGCCACATTTTTCCTTCTTTCTCCTAGCTGCAATTTTTCCTAAGGGAGAAAATTTTTAGATCTAAAATTTTTGTTCCTCTAATTGCATCTTGTTAGATGTTCATGTGTTGAACAATAACCATCTCTTTTGAATAGTGATTTAGATGAAGAAAGGCAAACTTGGGATTAGCCATTCTTTCTTATTTTGCTAGCACAAGACAAAGAAGAAAGAGGCCGTCCATAGAGGGGGCCTCCAAAGAAGAAGGAGAAGAGGAGAAGAAGCACGCCACCAAAGGTCAAGCCCTTTCGTTACAAGCCGGAATGAGGTAAAACCGGATTTCTCGTGCAACTCTTTGCACGTTATTGTTAAATTCACCGGTTCCTCTTTGTTTGTGTCACTTGCTTGCTATTAAATGTGGATTTAAATGCATACAATGGCTAAACAAAGGTTTCTTCAGGGCACCCATGCCGGTGTTGCTGGCTTGATGGCTTGCCGCAACATGGGCTGCTTTGATTGTCGGTGTCTTGAAGCTTTTGCCACAGTCGAAGCATGTAACAACAATAAGGGCCTCTGCTTTATGTGTGAATGTGATCTTGCTGCCACAAAGAAAGCTCGAGCACTTCTATCCTCATGGCTCTGAAGTTCACTCTGCCAATTTTTATATTTATTAGAACAGTTAGTTAATCGATTTCATAAATTAAAGGATAAAAAATTTGTCAGAAATATAACTGATGTTGAGATGCACTTTGTGTTAATCGATTTCATAAAGGCCCAAAGATTTGTCAGAAACAAACTGATGCTGAGATGCACTTTGTGCTATTAGTGATTAATCCGGAGGTGCTGTGAAGAAATTAATCAGAAAATGGGACTACTAGAGGGAATGCCTCTTAACAAAAGTATAAAAAGTACCAGCACAGTAGAGAAAGGGAGAATCCAATCTTGTAGTTGAAATACGTAGGTACACTTTTCTGGTAAAAGTGTTCAGTGAATACTGGTAAGGTAAATATAGAATGTTTGGGATGTATTAGACTATATATAAACGTTCATATAATGTAATTGTACATTGATCAATATAAAGACACATTATTATAAAATCCATACTCAAATTATTGTTTTTGGAATTTATGTCATAATTACACAAGCTAGTTACAGGGACAAGAAATGCAACTCTCAAGTTGTGAAGAGTTTAACTATAGATAATCTCTTAACCATCCCATCAAATAAGTGGAAGACTCATTAAATTGTGAAACGTTACCTTGCCATAAAGTGATATGTTTCCAATGCCAATAAAAAGTAACCCACCCAATGGTATTTAACATCCAAAAAACCGCCAAATAAAATGCATCCCAAGCGGAAATGTCACAAGTACCGCCACGCCCTGGCCCGTCGCAAGAAAAACTATAACCAAAATTTTTTTTATAATTATCATTTCTAGGCTAAGTAATTTTTAAAGTCTGAAGTTTATTCTTACTAATTATTGTTTTTGGTCCTTTTTACTCATTGATCTTATCACCCTTTATTCATAATTATCATTTCTAGGCTAAGTAATTTTTAAAGTCTGAAGTTTATTCTTAGTAATTATTGTTTTTGGTCCTTTTTTCTAGGAAATTATCGTACAAAAGCTATTCAATACAACAAACCTTTTTATACACAGTATGCCAAAATGTATTTATAAAAAATTCGTGCAAATAACATTTACACAAATTAAATTACTGACACTTTATTGTATTCAACTGGAGTTCAAATATATGCTAAGCTTATAATAAGGTAATGTGCAAATTTTACAAGGGGCCACATATTATCCAAAAAGTCACCTTCAGACAAGACTAGTCTAGTTCAGCATATTTATAAAGGAATCTTTCACTTTCTCATTATTACTACTTAATTCACAAAATCGAAAAATATAAAAAGATAAATGAAGAATGATATGGTATACCATATGGATGCGAGGTTAGGAAAACCTGAGAGGGAAACACGACATTCAGAGCGAGGAGAAGAGTAAACGGATCTAATTAAACTTTAGTTTTCTCTAAGTTCTGACTAATGATACACATACAATTATGTAAGTTGCAATTGTCACATATTAGCAACATCTATTTGAAAGCAAAAGCAAACATTAGATGTTAGAATCCAACAGTAATGATTTATCTTCACAATCATACATTACTTTCAAATCAAGTTAATAAAATATTAAAATAAGAAATTTATATAGATGTTGGTAGTCTTACATATTGTTTGTATATAAGATTTTTATTATTTTAGTGTGCCATTTAGTGTTCCGTCAAATATCATAAAATGTAAATCATTACAATTAATTTGCTTTATGAAAGAGTAAAATTAAATCACATTTTGGTCGTGGAATTTTAAACAATATTGACGATTCTCAAGGTTGTTGAGCTAATTTATTGTCAATTTTTATCCAATGTTTAAACAAAAGATATAGAAAAACAAAATCATAAAAAGTGTGCTTTGTAGCATGTGAAAGGCATGCAACTAATAACAATTGTTAGGCTTGTCAATATTGGACCGTTTCACAAATTTGCTGTCCACATTTCTCACACAACCACTTCAACTTAACTGAACTACAGTCTGTCCTTTAATTACATATAATGAAAAAAACGTTACAATACATTAATTTATAAATTTAAAAATTGAACATTTATATTATATGTACATACACATACCAATTCTCCCTCGCCCATTCACGCACGGTAGCATCCAACTTTAACCAAGCTCGAATTTTATCGTTCCACTCTTTATCGATCGTCGATCCACTCACATGATCACCATCGACTCGTAAACCATATAGGAATGTGACGTTCTGAAATTCATTTCATTTATTAATTTATTAATTGTAAGTGGAAAGTAATTTATTATTTCATATTTATTAAAAGTTTATCATTTCAAAGATTAAAAAATATGATTTAAATATAATAGTTACGAATACTTTACTTGCAGATCGACCGTCATCTCACCAACAAGAAAGTGAAACGTATGCATCTCCGGATGCCATAACTCTATCAATGCTTTCAATAGCGTTGCATCCAAATTCTCATTTGGCACTTGCGCCATGTGGGTCAACCTAAGTTTTTGCAACCGTCTTGTGATTCATGCGTCATTTTTTATGAGACGTTTATGTGTCTGTAAATCCAAATATTTTTCCCTCTGTAATTATACATAAATCAAATTTATTTTATTACAAACAAGATGCGCTATAAACAAGATTTGTTAATTTTATTCATAAATATTTATGAAATATTTACCTCGCCTATTGGTAATCCAATCAACAAATCACTATCCAATCAACAAATCACTTGGTGCTAGATACAAGATTTGTTAATTTTGTACATTTGTCGCACACTCTGTTATATTAACCATGCATGGATTTAGACTAGGAGTACGATGTCTCAGCCGTCTAACCCTCGAGGGACATGCCGCAGTGGTGCAGAACTAGAGGGACCGCATCATCTGGTCCAGAACTCATCTGATTGAAATATAGAATTTTTAATTAAACACTCAAACCATACAGTAATTTATCCATACCATAAGACTAATTTATAAAATAATTTGACGCAACAATTAACATAAAAAATAATTTATCCATAAAACTATTTTTTCTATACAGTACTAATTCGATGCAATAATTTTCTACTTTAATTTCTATAAACAATTCTAATTTAATACAAACTAATTTTCATACATTAAATTTTCCGACAATTTCCTTCTAAAATTTCCTACTTTAATTTCTATAAATATTTCCAATTTCACAATATAAACCATGCACTCTTGTAAACGAAACAAGCCCCCCCCCCCCCTCCTTTATATATGGACTATTTTACAAAAAATACGCACATATTTGGGAGTTCTTCAGGAATAATGAAGCACGCGCGTTCTGTTTATTTATTGAAAGAGTTTTTTTTTTTTTTTTTTTTTTTGGGGGGGGGGGGGGGGGGGAAAGCAAGGGGTTAGTGAAAGAGGTTAACGAAAATAATCTTTTTTACAAAACCGAATTCTCTCATTAAACGGGCAGTGACATGAAATTGTGTAGGCGATCAAATTTCAATTTACGCCTCAAAAGTTTGAAAGCATGTCCCACACATTGACTTCATAAATAGGTAGCCTATATATAGCGCCTTGAGCTTTCTTCATACAACGGGATCTTTATCGCACAAAAGAACCAAATTATTATAGCGCAATTCAAATTGCACGAAGAGGTAGACTAAAATCAGTCGCGACTGACGGATGAATCCGTCAGCTAGATTAAATCTCAATTTTTGAGATTCTAATAATTTGGAAGAGAAGGAACATGAAAGATAAGCAATTTCAAACATTATTTCAATTCCACCTTTTAATTCGCCGTAAGAAATATTTTGTCTGTTTCTGCCTTTCTTGTTTTGATAAAAGCTGCTTCTTTGTTTTTAAATAGAACTTGTGTGATATATAATGACACGTTTATCAAAAGTTTAGTTCCTTTCAACAAGCCTTCAGATCGTTTTCCCCTTTCCTGCCTGTTCTAATTACAAAAAAAAAAAAAAAAAAGTGAATTGGCAGCATATCCTTTTCTTTAAACTGTATTAGAAGTGTTGTGTTCAATTATTATCAAATAGGCTTTTTCCTTAAATTGCAAAATTTCCTAATTATCTTTAAAAATCCTCTGCAGCAGAGTTTTCAGGAGATGGAAACCGAGCTTCTGCGTGAGTTAGAAGAAGCCATTGCAGAAGCAGATTTCAACAAACTCAAGTACCAAAACAGAAAGAACGAAATTAAGGAATGGGAACAGAGGGAAGAAGAGCTGCTTGCCGAAATATTGAGAACCAAAAGAAAGGTAGAAATGTATAAGAGGGAAGCTAACTTGCATAACGAGAATCTCCTATTATGGATCCAGACGGACATGGCAAGAAAGCGTGCCCTGGCCCAAGCAACCCGCGGAGAAGGCTCTTGCTATCCGGAAGAAATAATGTGTTGCCCTCAAACACGTTACCCGACTGCTGTGTGCAGTTGCTGCAGAGATGAAGAAGCGTGCGTGGTGCTGCACCCTTGCGGGAGAGTATCCTCTGCCAACCTTTTAAGGTTGGCAGGGTGCTCACTTTTGATCCGAACCGTTAGATCTAATCTGGACGGTTCAAATTTTTCGGGCCTATCAATCTGTATCATGCACGGGGCTTCTATTAACCGTTGAGATTAGATCTAACGGTTCAGATCGAAGGTTGGCACCCTGCCAACCTTTTTAGGTCGGCAGAGGATGTGATTCCCACCCTTGCAACCATCTCTGTGCCGGCTTGGAGTGCGAGTCAAAGACTGATAGGTGTCCATACCGCCGCACCCCAAAGACGGGATGGTTTTGGGATGATGTGACAAAATAATCTGTATTCTTTGGTTCTCATTGAGAAAAGACGACAGATACTATTTAAGATTGGTGTGTTTTTGTCAGCTTCATTTGTGTAAAATGATGATGTCTTTGGTGCTTTTGCAGAAAGCACTGATTTAATGTAAGAAATGAGTAAAAAATTTGAGAAAATGTTTTGTGCTACTTTATTAATGTTAATTTGAGAAAAAGCTACTGCCAATAGCCCAATAAACGCTGCAGATATAAGTGTTGAATCAGTTTCTGGCCTATACATAGCTTATTGTACCAACGGAATTTCAAAACTTTCTAAGCAATATAGAATGCACCTAAATATTAAAATGAGTACTAAGTAAACACTCCGGACTAAAATTGGAGATAATAATGCACCTCTCTAATATTGACAATAGCATTACCTTCTTACTGACCTTGCAATAGTTTTGAAATATCTAGATGTCTTGTTACTTTGTATATTCACTTTGTATATTCTGTTTATTATTTATTTTTGTTTTAGATTTTAGGAAAAGTTTATGTACCAACAGATAAGATCTTGATTAACAAAAAAAAATTGTTTGATATCGATTCATTAAACATATGCAAGGTCATAATCTGTATAAAATGACCCTTGATATTATACGAAACAAGATTTTGAGAATTTGCAAAAGCTATATGCTTAGCTGGAGTTGAGCATTGTCACATTTTTTTCTCTTTTCGTTTTAATGAATAAATTAGATTGCTATGATCGGTCGTTGAGTGAAATAATCCTTGTAGCAGAATATCTGCAGGCTAAGTTCAAGGATATAATTGGGGTACAATACGTACATTATCTTATAAATGTTTCATCACTTAGGGGTCATTTGGATGGGTTAGGAATAGCTTTTTCCTAGACATAAATTTCTCTCACAAAGTTACACACTTCCCAACGTTTTATCTCTAAAATCCTTATTCCTTATTCCCATACGATCCAAACGAGCCCTTTAATGAATTGAAGCATTTTCTTTTTGGAAGTAACGTTCTGAATTGAATTTTATGCAGATCACTTATTATATTTTTCTGTCACATCGTTTAGTAAAAAACTACTGATACAGTTTTGGATGTTCAAACTGGACGATTTTCCTATCATTCCTAAGAACTCTGAAGCTAAGCGTGTTTGTAAAATAAACCAACAAGGACAGTGGACTTGTTTCTTTCCAATAGTGCACCTTCAAATTAAGGCTTCTGTAACCTTCAATTAAAATACCTGGATTTCAGTCTTTTACAACTATCAGAGCGCACCATTATGGCACGAGTAAGACATGCAAACGTCCTATGGCTGATTGAAGTGAAAAAAATTTCAACTATAATGCCAAGCACATGCTTTCCTAAAACAAGTAAACATTCATGCACCATTTAACATAAATGAATGAAGTACAACATAAGCACAGAATGCTATCTGCCTACGCTAAAATCTTTTATTCCACTCACTCATTAGTGTCCAAAATCATAAATCCTCTGCTGGTCACACGAAAATTATAATACCAAAGACAAAACATAACATGTATAATCTATTTCAAAAATAACCTAGACCTGATTACAGTATTATCACCTAAGAGAGACTAATTTAAAATAACCAACACCCGAGCCTTTGTGTCTGTCTTGCTTAAAATCAATCTTCAATCATATATAGCATTCAAAAAAGGTCTGCTTATATAAGCTTCATAATTCCATATTAACAAGAGGTCATCTCCCACTCTCACTCTCTGTGATTTAATTTAATTTAGTTTGAATTTGTATTTGCCGGTGTACATGTACAAGGAACTCTACATATGATAGGCTTCCAGGGGCCTTGTCCTCGACCATGTAAGAATGGAAGAGCATTCCTGCACCCCATTAAAAAAAATTTACTTAACAAGACAGTACCTTATTTTATGATCATTAACAATATTGTATAAAATATAAATAATTCAAAAATGAGGAAGGTTCCGCTACCAACATTTTGGTTGCCCCCAAATGCCAACATTTTGCTATTAAGTTATTTTTTCAAATTTAAAAATTCAAATGTTAAATCCAAACCGTTGATCTTATTTAGTTCAATGAGCGATGTGTTTTCATATAAGTTTTGTAAATTTTTTAGTTTATTTGATACTCGATCAAGAGATAAAAAAACAAACGAACCTTGTTAACTATGATAGGTTCATTCTAATACGTTCATGTTTTAGCCTTTGATCGAGTATCAAATAAACTCTAAAATTTTCAAAACTTATATGAAAACACGTCGCTCAATAAATTAAATAAGATCAATGGTTTGGATTTAACATTTGAATTTAAAAATTTTAAAAATTAACTAAATAGTAAAATGTTGGCATTTGGAGGCAACCAAAATGTTGGTACCGGAACTTAACTCTTCAAAAATATGCTAGTCCAATAAGACTAGACAAGCTAGTGAACACTTGGTTGATTTTGTCTACTGACATTAATTTGTAAAGGACAAATTATACTCATCATTGCTACAGTATGCAGCTATCTTGGTCCAACATAAACTAGATTTGACACACAACTAAGTGGGATTGGAAAGAGCACTATTTATTTTTGTAACAGAACAAGGATCATTTCAGTCATCTAACCTGATGGTTCGCCTTTTTTACACAACCGAAGCCTGCATCATCAAATTTTACATGATCAGAAATTGACATTTATAAAAAAGAATGCAGTAAACAGGAAAAAAAAAAAAAGGAAAATGTAATCAACAAGGTTGTATGAGACCTTAAGTATGAGCATCTCTGACGCCTTATTTCATTAACCACTTCATTAAATTTCGTGGATAAATCATTGCCAAATTGCTTTAATACCAGCTGCAAAGAATAAGGGCATAATCCAGTTAGATATCATGTGTATCCCAAGTTTAACAATCTTACAAATTGATAAAACCAAACAGGATCGATGAATGTCATTATAACAACAATTTGACCCATAGTCAAGAAAAAAGGCCTAAAATGCTCTTTATGCAACAGAAATGCCATCTCCCCCAAAATAATAGGTCTCCTAATTTATTTACCACTGTTTTTGTCAATTTTATTTTTCCATTGCAAGCAAAATGTAAACATCCAAGAAAAAAAATAAGCAGCTAAGAATATTCTATAACTTCATTCTCTGTCCTTTGAAAAAAGGTCATTTTGCAAATACCAAAATTGGTAGGTACTTCGCCAAAAGAAAAATGCATGAAAATTTTACCTGGCTTGGCACACCTTCCAAGGAAGGTGAACCAAACAACTTTTGAAGAATCTCTGGATTTACCATTCCTCCAACATAAATTAAAGCATCTTCTCCATTTTCTAAGAGAAAAACCCCTTCATCGCTCAAATTCTCACTCGAAAGGGCAATTGGAGCAGGCAGAACAGAATCTCCTTCCTCCTAAAAAAATAAAATAAAATAAACAATGAGAAATCAGGGTTTTAGAAGTTATTTCAGCATAATTAGTTGACATACTACCAATGGTGAGTTTACCTTAGAAGTGAGGTCATGAATGGAGATCAGTCTGGGATACACCAAAGGAACAGCGAGTGAGGCAGATATTGAAGCCACATGGCTGGCCCAATAAGACCGGTCATCCAACCGCCCATCATTTCTCAGCCCAACGCTCTTTATCAATGCTGAAGTTACAAAATTATTCTTATGATAAACAAAGCAATGCACTAATTAATATTGAGATGTTACTACATAAACTGTAAAGGAGATATTTCGAAAGTGATAACCGTGCCATATCAAAACTTTTGACCAGGCTGTGAATTGTAGGATGGTAACTGATGCAAACTACCAGGACCATGATGCTTTATTGGGGTCAACAAGAAAGCTTGATCACAATGACATATTTGTATTGTTTATAAATCGTTCACCAAGCAAGCCAAGCAAACCGAGGTAGGTGCTGGTAGTTTACAAAAGGACAGCTGTTAAATGAGTTGTATTATCAGCTGTTATGTTTTGTTTCTATGCTTACTTTTCAATATTGTACTGTTAAGTATACCAGTAGCGTGTACTGTTTACTTATGCTTTCAAAGGTGGGCACAAGTAGTCCACAGACTTAGATTCTTGGTTCTAGTCTGCTCAGAGTTCAAATCTGTAGAATTGGTTTCATCCAATGAGCATTGATGCTGCTATTTCTGGGACAAAAATAAAAGATAAGCAGAGAACAAAGAGACGTGAGAGTACTAACCTAAGGTATACAAAGGTAAAAGCTTAAGTGCCTCTGGTAATATTAGCTGCCCAGAAGAAGAAATAGAAGCACAGAATTTGCGGTATGACCCAAGTATATTTATACAGTAGTTCATAATCTGCTCTCTGACTTGTGTATGTGGAGTTGTTGGAATTCCATTTGCAGCTGCCCAAAGAAATGAGAATAGATCAATGTTTCTATAATTTAACAAATCAACTAAATGGTTTCCATATCAAGACTAAGACGTAGTAAGTTAATCTTACAGTTACAATGTGGCATGTAATCCAGTATAAATTTGCACATAAAATAAGTCATTCCTCCTAAAATATGCTATCCCAAAAATGATAATTAACATATTTAGGCCTAGACGGTGCATATTGCACTTTCTGTTTCCAGATACAATGGTATTGCAAATTATAAAGGAGATTTAGGTAAATGACTAAAATTAATTTTGTACCTTGCTTGAGAAAGCAGGAGAACTGAGAGTCCAAGTCAGCCGACCTGAAAAGATTGCCGAGCACAGTCGTGCATGGGAGAGATAAGTTCATAACCCTTATCCTTCTTTGTCCATGCACCGTAGTGTAAAGGATAGCACACTAAAAAGAAAATGATGATACATTGTTCAATCAGCATATAAAGAATGTTACTATTTGCAACTCTAGGTACAGTTTGGTTCTGAGCTTAGGATTGCAATATGGATATACATTTTTCATGAAGGAAAATTCTTTCTGTTTAGTAGCTCAATTTGTTTCTAACTAGTTCTCGCATGCCTCTCCCATACATTTTGCCATGTTGAGATGTTAAAACCATATACCTTTTCCTTGACATGACATAAACCAAAACTTGTGACCTATAATGGATCCTTAGTGCAAATTGACAAAAGCATCATATTTTCTTCTAAACATCAAGATGAACAAAAGGGCCCAGTTAGAAACTCTCTTCTAACAAAATTCCAAGTTAAAACTCTGTACCTGAAACCCGCATTCTGCACCTTCTTGGAACTTATCATCATGCTTAAAAGTGACCATTATTGTCTTATCTGAGTCGATCTGCACAAAAGATACTTCTTTTAAGAGAATTTTCTGATTTCCAGGGATCTGAACCCCAAAGGGAAGTACTTTTAGTACAATGAAATTGAAGGGCACTGAAACTCACTGCAGAAAGGTCAATATCAGTAGGAACACGCTTGCAAAAATTGCCAGAGTATTCTTGAACTTGGAGGCCCTATTTTAAATTACAAAAAAGAAAATAAAACGATGAATAAAGATTGAAGTTAACCAGAATAAAGGACATCTAAAATCCAAGCATAGAAACCCAGCTCCTGATTGTATTAAGAATCTCGACATACATTAGAACAGTGTACGTGATTCAATGTAATGGCATTTAAATTCTGGTTACACATGGCTAAAGCCTATTTGTTTAAGCATATGATCTCAACCTGATTATAATCAAGAAAAGCACGTATAAAAACTAACCTGGCTGCATCTAACACGCATGACAGCCTCAAAACCTTGAGGCCTACTGAGATTCCATCTGAGATCATTATAAAGCTTAGCAGGATCAGAAACAGCCGAAAAAGGGTAGTAGTAATAAATCTGTAAAATAAAAACAACTGCCTCCATAAGCAACTGTCCAAATAATCAAATGGCTATTTAGCCCCGTCCTTCCATGCTATTTTCCAAGTATTAACACATTATCCAGAAGTAGGCTCTTTAAAAAAGTAAAATAGTTACACAATAGGTATGCAATTTAGATCAATTATTTTTCTTACCTGGCCACCAGTAGTACTTGGCACGACAGAGATGGAAGCAATATCAACATAGGTTTGAGTCATGAGGAACACATCTACACAAACCTGTAGATCGAAAAGAAAACAAGTTTTTTTTTCCATGATAAATCAAATCAATGTTTTTTTTGTTTCTGAAGGAAAGACTTCTTTATTCTTTCCCCACCTGATATTCTGCAAATTCCACTGCCATTGTTTTTAGAGTCTTGTCCACCGGCTGGAGTAACTTATGAGGTTCCTGAAGCCAATAACATTGAATGTGTTACAAGAAATAATTCATCATGTGGAGCATTAAAGGGGCTTAAAGGAATTATTCCAGGATATACTTCTTGAATCATTTTCTACCACATGAGTGTATCTAAATAACAAGCCAAATTCAATTAGAGCAATGAACAATTCTCTGTACTTTCTATGAAGAAAACTGAAATTGAAAGAGAATTTATGGGGACATTGACCCTGGAAAAGCTGGGTCTTGGTCTTTTACCAGATATGTGGACTAATGCTTTAAATTGTGTAAAAACAAAGTATTAGTAATTTAATTTTGTTTGTGTTGGGAGAGAAGTAGCAGACGCTGTGGAGACAAAGGAAGAATCTGAAATCAACTGAAGAAAATTATTATACAGCCACAAGTTTTAGAGGTAAGCATCCATCCTCAACAATTCTAATGACACTGATTCGATATGTAAATGATATAAAATGACTCCATCACTCAATGATTCAGTTGAGCTGAGACAAGGAATACAGTTGTTGTAATTACACAAATCAAATCCCACTACTCAGAATAAGAATCCAACTCTACATGTAGAGCTTTGAATATATAATAAGCAGTCATGAAGGATCTTTTGCAAATGTGACAATATAAATTTCTTAATATGGTTGGAAGTAATTATAAATTTGTTAATGGCTCAACTCTACATGTAGAGCTTTGAATAGCTATACATTGTCTTCTGGGAGCATTTAGTTTTCTTAAAAATGTGTGTGTTCTAGCAAAGTTTGGCCTTTATTTTATTGAACTTTTGGCATTGTTTGAATTATTTTCTAACAGGCATCATAACAGCTAACAAATTTCCAGTTCCATTAGAAACCAAAACCCTGTTGGAAGTTTTACTAAAATATATAGAGGAAGGTTCCACTACCAACATTTTGGTTGCCCCCAAATGCCAACATTTTGCTATTAAGTTATTTTTTCAAATTTTAAAATTCAAAAGTTAAATCCAAACGTTGACCTTATTTAGTTTAACAAGCGATGCGTTTTCATGCAAGTTTTGTAATTTTTGGAGTTTATTTGATACTCGATCAAGAGATAGAAAAACAAACAAACCTTGTTAACTATGATAGATTCGTTCTAATACGTTCATGTTTTAGCCTTTGATCGAGTATCAAATAAACTCTAAAATTTACAAAACTTATATGAAAACACATCGCTCATTAAATTAAATAAGATCAACGGTTTGGATTTAACGTTTCGATTTTAAAATTTTAAAAATTAACTAAATAGTCAAATGTTGGCATTTGGGGGCAACTAAAATGTTGGTAGCGGAACCTTCCTCAAATATATATGTATGTATAAGTATACTCATTAAACATGCTAACTACTTATACCTTGTCAGCATTAGATACATTTGTGTGTCCTTCAGCTTCTCTTGAAGATAAAGACCCGATTCCAACTGATGGCAACACTGCAGAATAAAACCTTGTTATTTATTACTTTGTAAGTGCTTCCTTGCAAGGAAACAAGAGCGTAAAAAATATTGGTTTAGCGAGTAAAATAGAATATTTCAAAGCATTTAGTTTGTCAGAAAAAAACCAGATTGAAATACGAGAAGCTTTCCACCAGTGGGCTTCAAAGTCAAGAACCCTGCCTAAAAATTAATACATGAGAAAAAAAAAAGAAAAATCATAACTTAAATTAATTTCTTTTATTTACTCAACATATAGCACGCTAAACTATTTAAAACCAATTTACAAGTTGTGTTACAAACTATCTTAATAGAAACAAACATGTGGGAGGAAAAAAGTTAAAGCATTCTAAGGTTCTAACAAATATTATATAGATAAGTACCTTAATAGCAGCCCCAAAAGCAGAATCAGCAATTTTGTTGGTTTGGTACATGCTTGGAATACTTTCTAACAACTGCTCCAAGGCCTCACGACACTAAACCAAGGAAAGAATTCAGATCACTCTTAACGGATCACATATAAGTCTTAAGTAGATTTCTATGTGTAAAACAATTATGCTAGTGATAAAGTGAGATGCTACAGATACAAACCTCGCCAAGTGGAACGATGAGATCAGTTTGTAGAGGTGTGTAAACATCTTCCGCATCAGGTACTATGAGCATAACTGGCTGCAAAAAATCATTGGTGTTCATCCTTTAGTTATTTTACAGACAATCAAAAGCTCTAATCAACGACATAAAGCACAAAAACTTCAAGAGAAGGAAGGAGTAAATAAACAGCAGGGGAGAAACCACACCTGCTGTTGAGAACGCTTAAGATTGTAGAAATGAATAGTGGAATCAAAAGTTGCAATTCCCACCATTGTCTGAGGACCTTCCTACAAATTAGAGAGCGGAAAGAATATAGAATATCATACACCACATCCAAATAGGAAAATTGCTTTAAAACAAATATTTAACTGACTCTTTTTTCCTTGACCTGGCTAAGTTCACACAGATAATCTTCTTTGCCAGGACTTCAGTAGGAGCAAACAAAAAAGATAGATAATGGCAAACCGTATCTGTATCTGCTTTTCATTTTTCAGATACAGATACTAAGTGGACATTAAGGGTGTGTTTGGCAACGGTGGAGAACTAGTAGTTCGCGAACTAGCAGTAGTTGGGGCGAACCAAACGGAGAACTACAATTCACGAACTAGCGAACAACACCCTATTTCTAATTCTCCATTTTTTGAGAACTGGGGATGAACTAGTTCGGCGAACTAAATGTTCCCCGCCTAGTTCGTGCACGATCCAAACGTACCCTAAACGAATATGGGTTGAATGTTAATGAATACAAAAATGAACCTGAATTTTTTTAATATAATTCAGATATTAAAATAAAGTTATCATGTGTTCTACAAAAAATACACATTATGTGTACATTTATAAGATTAATAACATAATATCAATAACAAATTTGTTAGTTTAAAAATTATGTATTAATTATTAAAAATCAACCAACTAACTGCTATGGTATTTAGAAGAAATGCAACAAAAAGTTACATATTTTGAAGGTGGATGACATATGAGTAGTTTTAATTGAGTATATAAGTCTTAAAGATTAATAATTTGGTTAGTAATTAAATTATATATATATATATATATATATATATATATATAGAGAGAGAGAGAGAGAGAGAGAGAGAATGGATATAGTACACTGATGTGTACGGATCGTCCCCGTACACATGAGTCGTTTTTCAAAATTCAAAATTCAAACGGTTAATCCGAACCGTTCAAGTTGTTCGCCATATTGAAAAATCCAGATAGATCAAATTTTATATTTTTTCGAATTTTTTTGCTATTTATTATGATATTTTCAAAAAACACTATTATTGTTTCAAGCCCTCCAATTTGAAAATATCATAATATATAGCAAAAAAATTCGAAAAAAAAAGTAAATTTTGGTTTGCAATAGTTTTTCAATATAAAGAACAACTTGAACGGTTCGGATTGACCGTTTGAATTTTGGATCTTGAAAAACGACTCATGTGTACGGGGAAGATCCGTACACATTAGTGTATTTTATCCATTCTCTCTCTATATATATAGAGAGAGAATGGCTAACGTGCCATCGATGGCACGGAGGGTCCCGTGCCATCAAATCATTTTTCGAGATCCAAAATTCAAATGGTCAATCTGAACCGTTCAAGTTGTTCTCCATATTGAAATATCCTTGGAGACCAAATTTTAAATTTTTTTGAATTTTTTTGCTATTTATTATGATATTTTAAAAAACATTATGAAAAGAGTATTTTAGGCCCTCCAATTTAAAAATATCATAATAAATAGCAAAAAAATTCGAAAAAATATAAAATTTGGTCTCCAAAGGTATTTCAATATTGTGATCAACTTGAACGGTTTGGATCGATCGTTTGAATTTTGGATCTCGAAGAACGAGTCGATAGAAAATTGATGGCACGTGTCATCGATGGCGCGTTAGCCATTCTCTCTCTCTCTCTCTCTCTATATATATATATAAAACCTCAAAGCAAAAAAAAAAGTTTTAAACATATATCCGAATACCAAAAAAATATTGATCCCAATAATTATCAGGTATCTATATCCGTGCCCACTTCCAAATTGAGAGTTGTACATGGACCTGCTCGAAAAATACCCATATCCATATCCAACAAATATCCCTCTCCATAAATATCTGGATATGGATCGAGATATGGTCAGATAAATATCTTAAGCACCAAGAGAAGATGATATGCTTACAGGAATATCAGAAATAGCCTGGCTAATTGCACTGCATGCGGCGGCGGCGGCACCAGTGCCTACTGCGTTCATTGAGACATCTACTAGGAAGAAATACACTGCTGGCATCGGCTCACGTACCTATCTCAAGAAAAAAATCATAAGCTGGCTGAAATAGATGAAGAGTAAGAAAAAGTAAAGTAATACTATACAAACAAACCATGAATTCTTTGGTTGCTACAAATTCAACTGTCCCTCTGCACAACTCAGGCCTTTCATCAGCATCACGCCGTCTCATGTCGGGTCCTAAGTTGCATATGTAGTCTCTAGGTGTATCGTTGCAAAACCCTGATATATTTTAACAGAATATAAGAGTTTATTGAGTGCACTGATAGATAGACACATATTATGACAAAAGATTTAAATGTTGTTACTCACCACATAGGTTGCAAACAAACCGACGGCCTTGATCAATAAATCTCATAAAAGGATTGATGTAAGCTTTGCACCTAATGCACCTGACAGGCCCCATTTCACCAAAGTCTACCAGCTACATTTACAAACAAAGAAGGAAGAATTTGGCATCGCACACTTTAGAAGAGAAAACTGAAGGGAAGGGAATTTTAAAATTATTTACCTGGATAGGCTCTTCTGATGGGTGCAGAAGCGCAAATGGTTGCACCATTAAAGCCAAAGGCATGCATGATTGTGTCAAAATCTCCCCATTGCATGGTATCTACAAAGTTTTATTCAGCATTACTGCATGTAAGTAGGCAATGCAAGAAAATCTGGATATGGATGAAAGGGACATACCTGATTCATTGTGCATCTCATCAACCGAGGGCTACAATTGCCAGCATCCCTGACAATAAAATCACTAGTGGCAGGCTGATGATACACGCAGAGATAGTAAAAGAAGGATGGCAAGAACAAAAAAATAACAAAAGTTAAAATGTATGATTCTTAAAAGACACATTTATCTAAATACTACAGCTCAATTAATAATTACCAAAATTAAGTTTATGGATATTGCTTATGCCAAAGGGGCCTACACCAACTTGTTTGGGACCATAGGATTTGTTGGTGTTGTTTTAGTTAATATGCCTATGATCAGAAAATTATGATTCTTAGTGATCATGCATGTATTTGATGATTGCAATGGAGATACATGTCAGTATTGGTATGAACCCATCATAATAATAACTGATTCAGGTACATCTTAGGTTCATACAGGTAGTGGTGCATAAAGGCTAGCTTCATAACTACTTAATTATTTTCTATTCATGCTTAATTATTGAAAGAGGGTGTTCAGATATGGATCAAGCCCCAAGCATTATGATGCGGTTAAAGAGGGGGGGAAAAAAATGGTTCAGGCCAATAACATCCACTAGTCAAGGCTACAATTCTTGATAAGATACTTTGATACTACAATCTATCTCATCATCATCTGCAATAGCACCTCGGAAAATGATGCTATGAAGATAAAAGATTTGGAAAATGTGGTAATGGCATAATTACCAAAGTTCCCATGAAACATTCAAAAAAAAAATTAGCTGAGCTAAATCTGAGACATACAGGGGGTGGGCTGATTACGCTTCCTTGACGAGTTTCGAAATACACCAGTGATGAATTAGATGAAGGCACGGGACGAGGGATCTGATTTGGATCAATCTTTGATGGAGTGCCGACTTGAGCACCTGCATGAGGCGAGTAGCCCATCACTGCACCTGGCGTTGAGACCATCGACTGTTGCCCCATTCCAGCAGGCGCCATCCTAACTGGTGCTAGCATACCACCCTATATATTTCCAACATTAAAAAAAACACTAAAAATTAAAGTCTTTCAAATATCACAAGCATAACCAAGTTCTAGATAAGGATATCGCATCGCATCCCAAATGATTAGATACTGTTTGATAGGGTAGTTCATCAAGGAATATCATTAGAGAATTCACTTTGAAACAAAAAAAACACCTGTCTTTGTTGACCCTGCCATGCAGAACCACCAAATGGTGCAGCAGCAGAACCCATGGGTGGAGCCCCCATTGATGGGGGGCCCATAGATGGCGGACCCATAGAGCGTAGCCCCATTTGCGGCTGGCCCATTTGCAGCTGTCCCGTTGGTGGCTGTCCCATTGGCGGTTGGCCCATTGGCGGCTGACCCACAAAAGTCTGACCTGGAAACGACTGTGGGGGACCCCGGACAGGCTGTGATGCCAGTGCCGGCGGTCCCAGATAAGGTTGCCCTTGAAATGGTCGCGGTCCCATGGATCCCAATGGATTCTGATTCATAGAATTCGGCTGGGATGCTGATAGACCCATCACCGGATTTGACTGTGCTGCTGATGCTGGTGGACCCACTTGCGGCGGCTGAGACACTGGATTCAGATTCGGGTTTGTCATATAAGGAGCACCCATGGGTTGGCCTCGGCCGGGAGGAGGGACGGTATATGGCGCATTAGACGGAGGGCTCCCGGGGAAAGGAGCCGGGACCGATTGGGCCGTGGGTGCTGCGCGGATCATAGAAGGCGTCACCCCAGGGGGTCCAGTAGGTGGAGGTCCACCCATGGGGGGACCGTTGCTCGCAAAGGGACCAGGAGGAGGCTGAGGCGGGACAGCGCGGGAGATCGGGCCTGATGTGGCAGTGGGTGGAGGTAGCGGGCCGCCTGGACCGGAGATCTGAAGATTTTGAAAAGAAGCAGCAGCGACATTAGGACTTTGATTGGGGTTGGGGTTGTAATTTTGAGGCGGTCGCGGTTGAACGGACGCCATGGATTTTGGTGGAGAGATGCGAGAAGAGAGACGGAGGTTTCTTGATCAGATCAGGCCATCAGGGACGTGTTTTTGCCATTTATTAAAATTTAGCGTCAATTGTAAGTAAATCGGAAGCGTGAGAAAAGCAGTTTCGCTGAACCCGCCGGTCTGGAAGATAAATGGTATTTAATTTGTGGGGCCCTCGCTTCAGTGAGATCAGATAACAGTCCAGAAAATAATTGCGCTTTAAATAATTTGGATTTTTTTTTGTAAATGAATAATTTAGGGATGTTTAATGTTTTATAGTGACGAAGGTAAACGGCGTGGACGGGAATTTGACATGGCGAGTGAGGGGATTGACTATTGGTAGTGACGTGGCGGACTGTGAGTGGCTGTGACGCGTGGTAGTGTGGGGCGGGGTAAGCGGTGAAGCGCACAGAGATAACAAGTCCGCTGTGATTTGATGAACGGACGTTAAAAATTAGGAGTTCCCTTCTTTCCTTTCACCGACATTATTATAATGAAGAATTTGTACAGCAAAAATTTTAATAGAAATCAAAATTTATTTTTTATTTTAATAAGAACTAAGGAATAATGCGTTTTATAAACGCGTTACATCTCTCACCTAATAACATGTTTATAAAATGCGTTATTAGCCTAATAACCCGTTTTATAAACGCGTTATTAGTTTTTCAAATTTTTTCCGTTTTTCCATTGTGTCAGAGAGTTCAAGCCGCAACTTTTGACTTTTTAAAAAAATATTTTGCAACAAGGTCCCTGTATGTTTCATATTTACAAAATTTCCACAATTTTATTTCCATTTAAATATGTATTAAATAGATATAATAAAGATATTACACATACTTTATATGCATTTAATTGCGCATATATTTTTTTGAACATGTGTATAATATCATTTTGTTTGAAATATTATTTCATCCTTTTGTAAATAAAAAAAAGGGAGAAATTTGTCTGTGCCACCCAAAATTTGCGAAATTTAGCAATTGCCACTCAAAAGTTAAACCTTCTGATTTTGCCACCCTGAGATTATTATATTCAACATTACCTTCTATGTGCACCCCAATTGTGTACCCAGATTAATAATTAATCATCCCTTAAACATTAATTATAACGGTTGTATTTACTTTAACCTCACATTATCGTGTTATCCGCAATCTTCCTTTTTCTTAAGTACTGTACGGTAGGATAATTCTTTTGGTTAATTATAAATTCCAACCTTAAATTAGTGTTTTTTGGGTTAACTAATTATTTTATAAATAGTTTTATTCCTTAGAGTTTGAACAATTTTAATGGTCTGGTATAATTTTTCCCTAATTTGCCTTACCTAGAATATAAGTAAAATTTAGAAAGCCATAAATTATTAAGAAACAAACCTTGCTCTGATACCAGAATGGAAAATACAATACTCTGTTGTTCCCAGGTGATTTCGCAACTAACTCTGACTTAGAAAAAGTACTAGCTAGAAGGAAATTTTATTCCTTAATGAGAATGATACAAGAGGAGAGAGGATGATTTCTAGTTGTGAGGAGATGCCTCTACTAGTGAACCATCGTGCTTCTTATATAGAAGAAACGCTACCGGTTGGTGAGCTCGATAATTGAATGCGGGTGCTCATTGGGCCCCATTGTCCATTTTAATTATTCGTCTACCACAGTTGGTATGTCCTTATCAAGCTATTTAGTGGGCATATTTGGTATAATAATTGCCCATAAAGAAAAATAAACTGATGCCATTCCAAATGACAGCCAACTAAGAAAAGATAAAGGAATAAAAAGACAAATGCGCACTACCATAGTGGCACCGAAAGTAGACACATTATTGAGATTCCCATATGATGGTGGGTCTCTCTAATAGTAATGGCCTTGCTGGATGATGCAAAGTTTCTGATGAATTGCTAACAGCTCATCAATGTTATGATTAACTGGTCCCAACTCCTATGGTCTTTTGTATTTGTTCATTATGAATTTCACCAAGCCTGAGTTGCATGGCTCCTTCCCAATGAAAAGGCCTTGGATACATTGTTAGCAAATCTCCAGTAATGACTTCATAATCTTGAAGAGAGTCTGGCTCTCCTCCTGAGGTCGCCCATCTTTCAGCTTGTTGAAAAGCTTGCCGTCCTCCTGTCGTAAAACCAGTGGTTGGACTTCCTTCATGGATTCTCATCAATCTTCGCAAATGATCAAGCACTATTTTCTGTAAAAAGATAAAAGTTCACACAAACAAATTATTAGAAAACTAAAATTGTCAGTAGCTTTCCGTAGATTACTACCAGACAGTTCCTAAGATACAAATATAGTGGGTTTTTCCAGCGGTCCACCATGCCCGCTTGCTTCCATCTAGAGGTTTTAGTATGGTCCATAATCTAACATGTTGCCGATGTGACCGACAGTTGTTGCTAGATGAGCTAGAATATCATCTGGTGCGCCTCTAGTTTCTTTGAGCACCTTTTCTAAATCTGCCAACTGCTCATCAACAAAATAACAGTTACCGGTTTTCACCATTTTTGCTGTTAATCGTGACAGTGAATCAGCTAGTACGTTCATTTTTCCATCTATGTGCTCAAAATTAACTTGCACTCCTGTTCCTGTAACAAAGTCAACAAAATTAATCCACCGAACCCTTGACGGTTTGTTTTGAGTTGATTTGTTGTAGAAACTGATTATAGCCTGACAATCAGTTCTGAGAGTGATCTCCTTCTGATCCAGGTAATGAATTTTGAGTGCCTTCATTGTTTCCATGCATGCATGTATCTCGGCATCGATTGTTGACTTAATCACCGGGAATTTTCCACTTGCATATGCACACACCTTCTCCGTACTTCTGGGGTCATGTTTGAATTTCTTCCATTTACATACGCCACCCCATCCTTCCATATATCCATCAGTTTCTAGGATGATGTAGGATCCTTCCGGAGGTATCTCGAGGTCTGGGAGCTGCTGTACAGCTTGCTTGACTTTTCGGATAATTTCATAATCCGAACTTTTGAGCCTCTTGTCACCATGTTCACTTGTTTTTTAGTACAGCGGCCCAAGCAGTGTACCTAACTTTGGAATATATGACCTGGCGTAGTTGAGGATGCCAAGCCATGACCTCATTCCTGCCTTTTCCTTCAGCTTCTCTTCATCAAATGAGATAATTTTCTTGATTATGTGCGGCTGAAGTTTGATATTTCTGTTTCCAATAACTGCACCTAGGAATTCGATTTCCTGCACAGCTATTTTCATTTTTGTTGGGGATAGAACGAGTCCCCACTTCTCACAAATTGATAGCATGGTCTCCAAGTGTCTGGCATGTTGTTCTTCATTTTCAGAGAATATCAGTATATCATCGATGTAGACTGCTATGAAACTCTCTGTTCCACGGAAACAGTCATCCATTTTTCTCTGAAAAATCGCTGGTGCGTTTTTCAAACCAAATGGCATGACCAGCCATTCATACAAACCATTTGGAACTACAAAAACCGTCCACTCAATTAATTCTGAGTCCATTGCCACTTGATGAAACCCGCTTTTTAAGTCGAATTTTGAGTAAATCCGACTGTTGCCAACCTTCTTTAGGATGGTATTGATTCCTGGCAGACTGTATTGGTCTTTGTGCGTATTATCGTTGAGGGTGCGGTAATTGAATACCATACGCTCCTTTCCTTTTATCTCAGCACCAGTTTTTGGATCAATAGATGTGCCTGAATTCACCATCATTGCCATAGTTCTGTGTCGGCTTTTACTGGGTCGTATCACTCCAATTTTTAGCAACGCTTGAACATGCTTGTCAAACTGCTCCTTCATTGCTGGTGTCACATGTTTTAGCGGCTTATCTTGAATCGTGATATCCGGGTTAATAATATCAAGTTTGCATTTTACCCGATTTTTCTCCCAGTGTTGAAGAGGATTTTCTCCAATATACCCTTGTTCTTTTAGTCTTTCAAGGAGAGGTCGAAACTTCTCCCGGAACTTTTGTGATTCTTCACCACAAGAGTATGCTGTAATTCTCTGTATTTCAAAATACTCGAGTTCAGAAAGATCCAGTTCTTCAATTGCTGCTGAAGCTGCCACCTCAGCATCCACCTTTGTTGCAATTGTTGTGACATTTGTGTAGAATGTCACCATTTGCCCTTCGATTCTGAGCCCTCCTTGCATGGCTCGAATGAAATTGCAACCAATCAACATTTGGATCACATCCTTTTGCTCCATTGGAAATGCATAAGTGAATGGAATTTTGAATCTATTTTCTTCGATAACCATCATTCCGCCTTTGAGTTTTTGGTTGGCTATCTGAGAAGAATTCACCCCGTTAATCTGAATAGGGTAAGCACTTGGTTCTAGTGCTTCTTTTGGAACTGCACTTTGGTCTACGCAACAGACTGTTGCACCAGTATCCAGGATTGCTTGAATTTTGAATTTCTCAACCCCTGGTATTTCCATTGTTAACTCAATGTTGTAGAGTCTGTTTAAGACCCTTCTTCCTTTCCTTGGATCCGGGACTTGAGTACTGATGTACTCATTTTCCTCCGTCATCATTTTGATAACCACTCTCTTTTGTTTTAGGATGTGATTTTCAATTGCTTCATCTTCCGAACCCATCTCTTCAAGAATTGGTTCTTCAGGAGCTTTTCCTTTTGTTGGATCTCGCATCTCGCCTAGATCCTTTTCCATCTCCAATTCTTCAATCCTTTCCTTTAACCTTTGATTCTCGGCTAACAGGAAGTTTGTATACCCAATTAATTCGTTGATTAGAGTATCCTTACTATCGTACTGGGGCTTTGACCTTTGAATTATTATTTTTCTCCCCAGATTGAATCTTGAACACATTGGACAGACTGTTAAATGACACAGGCTGCAATGCGCTCGCATGTGTGGATTGGTCTGCTCTTTGCAAAACAGACATCTCATGAACTCTTGCGCTACAGGGCCATTGTCTTCCCATTGGTGCGCACAATTTTCAACTTCCTGGGGTAGTGAGACTGCTACTCGCCATGATACTTCTTTATTTGTCATCATCATCGCGGTTTCATATGGCATCTCACCTATACCAGCCATTAGAGAATAGCTAGTACCTCTTTCCCCTTCAGAAAATGAACAGATTGCATCGCTATCTGGTTCATTCTAATCAACCGAGAGCACATCCCAGTCGTCATCTAAATCCAGATTTTCGACTATTGCTGCTCTTGCAATGTTGCCCTTTTGCTTTGTACAATTTCGGGCAAAGTGTCCTTCCTCACCACATATGAAACATTTGCATTTTCTTATTTTATCAGCATGCTTCCTTTTGAATACTCTAATGTGAGTATCATGTGGTTTGC
The DNA here is from genome assembly GCA_027562975.1 of Rhynchospora breviuscula. Lineage (NCBI taxonomy): Eukaryota > Viridiplantae > Streptophyta > Magnoliopsida > Poales > Cyperaceae > Rhynchospora > Rhynchospora breviuscula. The sequence continues at coordinate 68,144,391 of CM050398.1, forward strand.
CTCGGTATGTCTTTGCCTTTCGAAGACCATACTTTTTATTCTTCTGATAGTAGCCTGGTACTGGTATGCGGCTACAGAATGATAAATCCTTGAAGCTTCTCTAGAGTGCCACTCTTTTGCACTGTTCCGCCAAATACTGATAGGTGAAATGTATTCTCGGAATAACACCTACAGTATTGCCTGGATATTTCTCAGCATATGCCTTTTCAATTTCTCCGCCAATGATGGGAGGCATTTTTCTGAAAAATTTTGTCGAAAGTTCGGGAGATATAAACATCCGTCCCGATTTTGCAGCCAAGATCTTGTAATCATTGATGTAATCGAAAAGATCTTTCACATTATGGCATGAAAGTCTTTCCAGATCATTGTATGCTCGATCTTGCTCTTCTGTGGACCCGGTTGTCGGATCCTCCAACAAAAACATTCGCCTGATCTGAGATATAACATTCTGTGGATCACCAGCGATGTTTATCAATTCTTCATATTCAGTAGGGTATGCCATTCTCAACTGAATCCAGGTCTTTTTCTCCGTTTCTCCTAGGAGATTTTCAATATAATTGACCTTTGATTTGTTATCTGCCCAGTTTCTTTCATTAATAAGATTAAGGGTAATGGATTCTCAGCGGGAGATAACTTCTGAATATAGCCCAATGTCTTCCGGTAGGACCAGGATTGCACCTTGACTGGCTTGGGCTGTTGGAAGGTTAAACCTTTCATTCATCTGTCTTGCATAGCCACCTCGGATATTGTCCAGTCGTGTTCTTATCTCCGGGACTTGGAGATTCTGTGGCTGCCTTGAACCAGGTGGGTACATAGCAGGACCCATGATTGGTTCTGGTGGTATTCTTGTGAGGGAAGATTCTGCTGATGAGAGTACCATCTCCACTTTTTCTTTGAGGTTTTTGAATTGTGGGTACTCCATCTCTTCAAGCATGTAAATTGTCTCTGAAATTGTCTCTGATGGATCTTCATCCCACTTTATCTCAGCAGAAGTAGTTTTGTTGCTGGCATCATTCCCACCACCTTTCGCAAAAAGACGTAACAAGTCTTCATCTTGGTCTGTGGGTGCATCCAGTTGGGACAGGAATTGCACCGTTGAGAATAGATCATCCTCAATTTCATCGTCTGACTCATCCCATTGACAAGTCATCATCAAGGCTTGCTCATCAGACCATTCAGCCTCTGCTTCTACGGTCTCTAGCCAATTAAACTCTGCAAATGTCATTTGCACAGGTTCATCCTCGTTATTCATCTGTTCAACAGCAAACCATTGATACGAGTTTATTGGTTCCATCATTTCAACTGTTGGCTCAGCTTGCTCTGCTTTTAAAATTGCCAGGAACCATTTTCCCAATAATGAGTCATCACCTTGGTCAGTCTCATTATCATTTTCACTGAATTCCTCAGGATCTGTATGGATTTCTGGGAATTCTGGATCATCATTGAAAGACCAATCATCATCTATTGTGAATACGAACGGCAATTCATCATCTATTGTAAGTAGATTGATAAATTCTTGTTCGAGTTCTTCCTTATCATTTTCTCCTCGAATGACTTCTTGCTCAGGAATTGTTGTTGCATATCCTGAGAATCTGACAGATAATGAGCCGTCTGTCCTTGCTCGGATTCATGCTGCTTGAGGATTCTGGATTTGTAAGATAACAGCTAGTCTCACAAGCCACTGCCTTCCTTGGAGTTCTGCGGTTGTTCTTTGCGAGCCAGGGATGGCCCGAACTCCTCGGCTTGCTAGGTGGTCGGCCACATTCTGAACATTATATCTGAAGTTTGTGTGGCTAGTGTTAGATAATCGCCCAATAAGTGATCTTGAGAGTAAGAGATTACTCTCACCACCTTGCCATCCTTCATACCCGTGAGTTTGAATCACCAGTTGAATGTGATCCCTAAAATCACGAATACTTAATGTCATATCTGGAGCAGTATATGCCAACTACGTTCCAGATGTAAGATCCATTTCCATAGAGCTGATAACAGCCCTATCATCTCGCCATCTAGTGTCTCTGATTAACACTAATGCATTCACATCTGCACTCCGCCTGTGCAGCGTGTATAATCGAACCATGATTAGTCCGATATGCAAATGTTGGAGTCCTTCTTGTAAAAGCCTGTTAAAGCTTTCTTCAGAGATGAATGGTAACTCCACTTGTTGGCCGTCTGTGACCAATGTTCTTTCATCCGAGTAGTGTTGGTATACCCGGTGTCTGTTTTCTGTCCATCCAGCTTGATACAGAGTCTCTGCTGGAACCTGCTGTGCTCGTCTGTATTGAGATATGTTGAGCTCAGCATCAGGATTCATTTGTGACTCAAGGCTTCGCTGGTATCGTCTGGATTGACCAGGGAGCCTTCTTTGAGCTTCAAATCTGAGTCTAGATCCTAGGCGGTAGCCACGGATCTGATCTTCAACAGTAGGAGTTCGGTTTGTGTCTCTTTCAGACACTGATGGTCTTGCCTCCTCTGTTGTTGTTTGTGTTCTACTCATGCCGCCTTCTTTTTCTCGACTTCAAATATTTCTTTTGGATTTTTGAACACAAAAAGTTTGCCTTTTAATTTAGGCACTGCTGGTTTACTAGATTCATCTAAGCTCAGCTTCTGAAGTTGTTGTTGGATCTGTTCAAGGGAGTCGGATAGGTCGTCAGGCTGAGTGACTTCTTTTCCCTTCACAGTCTCAAGCCTTTTGACTGCTACCTTCAGATCTTCAACTTCTTCTGTCAACTTAAGCAACAATTGTATAATTGTGTTGTTTTGCTTAAATTGAACTTCTGTTGCTCTTCCGGTGATGTCTTGTGGTCTGACAAAACCGGTTGCCGGTGGCTGGATTGTTTCGGTTGCCTTGAGTGCTTCCTTGTAAATTGTACTGTTTGCACTGAGGCGCCAATCGCTCATAAAGAAGAAATAAGTTCTATAAGAATGTATGGGATTATTAAGGGTTTATTCTTAATTTCTGAATGACCTTTAATTTCGTATATCCTAGGCTTAGCATTTCGGGTTCTATTATACCATCTGTTAATGTTTTATCCAAATTCTTAAGTTACACAGCTAGTTTTTCCTTGGGGATAGTTCTTGGGGTCCTACAGCACTTTGAATATTTTAATTGATTTGTCTTTTATGGTGTGGGTGGTATTTTGCTAAGAAAATAGTTTGTGGTGGCAATTTACCAATTTCCCACTTTTGGGGTGGTATAAACCTAATTTTCCCTAAAAAAAATGGAGAGACTTCAATGCAAAAGATAAGTTTTTAGAATTAAATAGTAAAAATGCAGGGTCATCGGCGAATAATGTACAAACAATATAATTGAGATTTTTTTGCCGATGACCCTACATGTTTCATATTTACAAAATTCTCAAAATTTTATTTCCATTTAAATATGTATTAAATAGATATAATAAATAAATTACACATACTTTATATGCATTTAATTGCACATATTTTTTTTGAACATGTGTATAATATCATTTTGTTTGAAATATTATTTCTTCCTTTTGTAAATAAAAAAAATGGAGAGACTACAACGCAAAAGAAAAGTTTGTAGAATTAAATAATAAAAATGCAGGGTCATCGGCGAATAATGCACAAACATTATAATTGAGTTTTTTCGCCGATGACTCTATGTTTTTACTATTTATTTTTACAAATTTAACTTTTGCATTTTAGTCTCTCCAATTTTTTTATTTACAAAAGGATAAAATAATATTTCAAACAAAATGATATTATACACATGTTCAAAAAAATATATGCGCAATTAAATGCATATAAAGTATGTGTAATATATTTATTATATCTATTTAATACATATTTAAATGGAAATAAAATTTTGGAAATTTTGTAAATATGAAACATGCAAGGACCTTGTTGCAAAATATTTTTTTAAAAAGTCAAAAGTCGCGGCTTGAATTCTCTGACACAATGGAAAAACGAAAAAAAATTGAAAAACTAATAACGCGTTTTATAAACGGGTTATTGGGTGAGAGGCTGTAACGCGTTTATAAAACGGGTTATTAGGCTAATAACGCGTTTTATAAACGGGTTATTAGGTGAGAGGATGTAACGCTTTTATAAAACGCGTTATTCCTTGGTTCTTATTAAAATAAAAAAAAATCTTGGTTACTATTAAAATTTTTGGGGTACAAATTCTCGATTATAATAATCACGGTTCATTTCAAGTGCCATTCTCATTAATCGTAATAGTTCTTATAAAATAAAAATATTTCAAATTTTATAATATAGCATTCAAATTATTATTTTGTAATATATTTGACATCCTTCCTGTTTGATGATATAGTTATCAAATTAAAAGTGTATAATTATTTGACATCCTTCCTATCTGATAATATAGTTTAGATTATTAGTGTATACATTTTGTATATAAATTTAAGATTCATTAAACTATCAATTAAATGCCGCCAAATTTGAAATATTATTTATAAAATTTGTTTGATGATGATTAATCCATTCTCATAACATATTAATTCTAATACACTTTTTTTTAAAAATAAGACTATTTATTTATAAAGGCATAGTCCACTTTGAAATAGAGTTTATCCATCTTCCGTGTCTGGCGAGAATTGAATCCGTTACCTCTAAGAGACTAAGACCATACGTGCTGGACTCCTACATTCAATACACAAATTTTAAAAACTATAGATAAGATATATCTATATTTTTTTATTCTGATTACTATTTATATATATAAGTGCCGAGGTGTCAAATAAATTTGGTGCCAATATATATAAACATTTCATATAATATCATATAGAATTGATGAAATATGATACGATTTTTATTGTTTACCAACGGACCAAAATTTCGCACAGATTTAAGATCTTTCATGAAACATCGATGACTCCTAATCTTTCATACAATATGATACGCTCCAGTCCAACAAAATTTGATACCCCAGAAGTTGAACAACATCTATGTATATATTTTTTTTACATCGTTCAAATAATAGCATCAGAATTGTCAAATTTATTCCTTCAAGGTCAGTAGATTTTTCACCCTTTTCTTTTTACAAGGATTCTTTGTACTAGAAAACATCTCCACTCGATTGTTGGACAAATAATTCGACAAATATATATATATATATTCTTTCCTTTCCTATAATATCTAGCAATTAATTACTCAACATTAGTTACCGTACATGACTGGTAATATTTTCACTTTAGATGAAAATAATCAACAGCAAGTAACTTTTCGTCTTAGTTGGATACACTTTTTTACACATGGATGTTTTTATTAAGAGGTAGGGATATGAATTTATTAACTTGGTTTATGCACAAGAAACAATTTAAATTCGAGATATGTAATCACGGAACGAATAATTAAATGTTATACCACTACAAAACAACAAAAAACAAATTTTATGTCAGTGGTTGATTAAAATGACCACACTGCTATTTTTAAATATGGCACTACGAAACATTACAAATTTGAAATAAATCATCACAAAATAATTAATTTATTTTATTCCACTATAAAATTTCAAATTTTGATATTTTGAAACTCAAAATTTTAATTTTAAACTTTTAAATTTTGAATTTTAAATTTTCGAAAATATGAATTTCTAGCTTCAGAATTTGAAAGTTTTAATTATATCTCAAAGACCAGCTTTCAAATTTAAAATTTTTGGAATAGTATGAATCTATTTTTTTTTTCTTTTAAGTACTTTACATCAGTTAGGGTATTGTAGTTATTTTTAAAAATATGGTTAAAATTAGAGTGGCATATATCAAATTTAATATGTTTTTTTTAAATAGTGGCATAAAATCAATTTATGTAGTTTTAAATGGCAAAAACCGAATTATGATTTAACGATAGCATATTTAAAATCGAAATATTTTAAATTGTCATAAAAAAAAAATTTCCTTTTTCCTAGAACGGACACATGAGCATTCGCTAGTAGCTAGTAATGAAGTATTTGTCAAAAAAAAAAGCTAGTAATGAAGTTGTGTGGCAACGAGCTAACGAGGAATATAGCTGGAGCAAGTAAAAAATCTGGACGAGTCACGAGTATAATGAGTATAAAAATAACTCTATTTAACTGTAACAACCTAAATTTAAAATTCAATCAGTCAATGTAATCTAACTAACGCTTTGCTCTAGGCTTTGCTCCAGAAGGGATGAACAGAAGCCAAAAAAAGTAAGCGTAACTAATATACTTTGTTCCAGAAGGGGTTGTTGGGTGAACGAGCGGAAACAGAAAAAAACCAAAGATTTTCTAAACATAAAATTAGGAGACTACTGGTTACCTCTGTAAAATAGATGTAACAGTAGAGAGACGAAAGAGAAATTGTTCAAAGTTTATTTTTTGTTTTTTTTTTTTGTATTCTATCTCTTACAATCCAGCACAATTGATATTTATACAAATAGCGTTACACAAGGATACACAAAGATATGAAAGAGATATGATAATCTAAAACTAATCTTCAATTGATTCTCTAATTGTTTCCTTCTAATAACGATATGCTACTTGGATATCTTTCCAACTATAGTTTGCATAGGAGGATCCAGTGTGTCTCTAAAGCCCCCCCCCCCCCAAGCTGTAGGTGGCAGAGACACCGTCAGCTTGTCGCGAAGAAGAAGGAATCTTGGAGTTGTAACTGGCTTTGTAATAAGTATATCAGCGATCTGATCCTTAGAACAAACAAAATTAATGACAAGTTCTTTGTTGTGCACCCGTTCGCGAACAAAATGATAATCTATCTCAACATGTTTGGTGCGTGCATGAAAAATCGGATTGGAAGCTAAAAATGTAGCACCAATATTGTCACACCAAAGGATCGGTGGTGAAGCACAAGTGACATGAAGCTCTGTCAAAAGATATTGTAACCACACAAGTTCAGCACTAGCAAGAGCCAAGGCTCAATACTCGGCTTCAGTGCTTGAACGAGCAACAGTAACTTGCTTCTTGGCACTCCAAGAAAGCAAATTAGGACCAAGAAAAATAGCAAAACCAAAAGTAGACCGACGATCATCCGGGCAATCAGCCCAATCAACATCACTATATGCATGAAGAGTGAAGGAGGTATCTGGTTTAAGATTGAGGCCAAGTGATAATGTACCCTTGAGGTATCGTAAAATGCACTTCACTGCTGCCTAATGAGTGGTGGTAGGAGAGTGCATGAATTGAGAAGCCTTGTTGGCAGCAAAGGTAATATCGGGACAAGTTATTGTTGCATATTGCAATGAACCAACAATAGCTTGATAAAGATAGGGATTATCCATTAGGTCTCCATTATGAACTGAAATAGAGAGATTAGCAACCATGGGAGAGGCACAAGGCCGAGAGTCATGCATTTTTGCTCGTTGGAGAAGATTCATCAAGTACCTAGACTGAGAAAGGTGAAGATCGGTCTGTGTAGGTGTAACCTCAATGCCAAGAAAGAAGTGAAGAGACCCCAAATCCTTAATAGCAAACCTGGATTGAAGATGAGTGAGAACACTTTGAAGTAATTCATCACTGTGGCCCGTGATGATAATATCATCCACGTAGACAAGAACCACAATGGTGTAACCATGTTGATGATAAACAAATAAGGAGGGGTCATAATGGGATGCATGAAATCCATAGGCAGTGAGAGCTGAACTAAGAGTATGAAACCATGCGCGTGGTGACTGCTTTAGTCCATACAAGGCTTTGGAGAGAGAGCACACATGATTTGGAAAAGCCGAGTCCACAAACCCAGGCGGTTGAGATATGTATACCGTTTCATGTAAGTCCCCGTGAAGAAAGACATTTTGAACATCAAGTTGTTTAATTTTCCAGCCCAGAGAGAGAGCTAAGGAAATGACAAGACGAATTGTCATTGGTCGAACAACGGGACTAAAAGTATCAAAGAAATCAATACCTTCTTTTTGTATGTATCCTTTGGCAACGAGGCGAGCCTTATATCTCTCAATAGATCCATCGGCACGACACTTGATTTTGAACACCCATTTGTAGCCAACCACATTGGCATTTTCTGGTGGTGGGATAAGTGTCCAAGTATTGTTAAGAGCAAGAGTATCAATTTCCTTAGCTATAGCTTCTCTCCAATGAGGATAAAGATTGGCTTGGTTAAAGGTTGCAGGTTCTGTGTCAAGAGAGGCAGAAGAAAGGTAAGCAACATGATTACGGAATGTGCGAGGGCATCGTGTGTTGTCTTGATTTCGGGTGACCATGGGATGAGTTGGAAGGGCAACAGATGGAGCTGTGCAGCAACTGATGGAGGCGAAGAGGGTCTGCTAAAATCAAAGAGAGAGCGGGCAGTTCGGTCAGAAGGGAATACTTGGGAGGGTGAACGGTCAGCAGCTTCATTAAAAATCTGGTCAACGCCATCACTGGGCTCCAAGACAACGCCTTCAATTGCAATTTGGGCTGAGCTGTTGTAAGGCGGGCTAGCAGTGACAATGGGAGCTGAAATAACCACATGCCAGAGGGATAAATCTGAGGGTGAGCCGATATCAGAGGCAGTTTTATCTATCTTCGAAGCTGCAACAATACTAAAAGGAAATTTTAGCTCATCAAATATCACATGCCTGGAGACATAAATCTTTCGAGATGGTAAATGGAGACATTTATATCCTTTTTGAGAGTGAACATAGCCAATAAACACACATGGTTGAAAACGGTTTTCGAGTTTATGGTTATTGTAGGGACGAAGATATGGGTAACACAGGCAACCAAAAACACGAAGAAATGTGTAGTCAGGTTGTTTGTGGAGTAGCTTTTGGAAAGGAATAGAGTTTGTAGAGGAAGAAGGAAGACGATTTATTAAGTATACAATGCTTGCAAAAATTTCATCCCAATAAGAAAAAGGAATGGATGCATGAGTCATAGTAGCAAGAAAGAGCTCAACAATGTGGCGATGCATGCATTCAGACACCCCGTTTTGTTGTGGTGTGTAAGGGCAAGTAAATTGAAAATTGATTTGAGGAAAAAGACGAAGCAGAGGCTTGTACTCTGTACCTCCATCAGTACGAAGAGATTTTATGGAGTGGTTTAAAAGATTCTCAACTTGTAATAACGAAAACCATCCTTTGAAATAATTGGAGAAGGTCCCCAAAGATCTGAGTGTACAAGCTCAAGTGGAACAGTGGATAAAGAAGAACTAGAATTAAATGATAATTTATGAGATTTTACCATACAACATTCGCCGCATAATGTCATTTTATGTAAAGAACAAGGCAAACTAAATTTTTGTAAAAGATGTAAGGTTGTGGAGGATGAGGGATGTTCTAGTCGTGTATGCCACAAATCAGCTGGTACTCTTACTCCAAGAAATGCTTAAGGATTAGAAGAGAAGAGTGGAAGATTGAGAAGATAAAGACCATTAGTAAGAGGTGCTTGAAATAGAGGGGTCTTGGTTTGTCGATCCTTTATAAGACAAAAATTAGAAGAGAATTCAATGAGTAAAGAATTATCTAGAAGCAATTTTGAAAGACTCAAAAGATTCCTTATAAAATTAGGAACATGAAGAACATCACGAAGAGTAAATGAAAAATTAGAGATGGAAAAAGAAGAAGAACCAATGTGAGAAATGGCCATACCCACACCATTACCAATTTGTAGAGTGTCATGTCCCTCAAAAGGAACAAAGGAAGATAGATTGTTGAGGTCGGGAGTAACATGATGAGTCGCACCCGAGTCGATGCACCATTCGTGCGGAAGAGAAGGAATAGTTGGTTGAGCAGTAAAGGCTTGGTAAGAGGCAGGAGCTGCATGATATGGTGTAGGCATAGAATCATTGTAACGAGCATCAAATCGAAAATAACAATTTCTAGCCTGATGATTCCATCGACCACAAATCTGACATGCTTGAACGATTTCTGGTAAAGGTGCATGTAGAGCAAGTTGCATTTGGGCAGGAACAAGTATTGGGTTTAAAGGATGCGTAGGCCTATTAGGAGGACGAAAATTAAATGATTGTTGAGGTCTTGGAAAACGTTGGTTATTAGTAGGCCGTGGATTATTGGGTTTAGGAAAAAAAGGTCGTGGCCCATTTGCACGGAACTGAGAGGGGTTTGGTGTATACGGGTTATAGGATTTTGGATGTTGGAAGTAAGGTCTCGGGTTAGGATTCTTGGATCGGGGATTGGAGTAAAATGTAAGGGGTTCGGATGCAGATAGAAGAGACGGCGTCAAATTCTGTAAATTTAGTCGATTTCGCTGCTGAGAAGGAGTGCATGAGGTCAGGAAGTGAGATGGGGTCGGAACGCGCCGTCGTAGCCATCACAAGCGAATTGAAGTCAACTCCAAGTCCACGAAGAGTATAGTTCACCAAATCCTGATCAGTCACCGGAGAACCTATGAAAGCAAGTTCATCAGCAATGGATCTAATTTTTTTAATATATTCTGCACTGCTAGAGCCACCCTTGGTAATTGCTAGAAGTTGTTGCTGAAGTTCAATTAATCGGGCTTGAGAAGAAGAAGAGAAGGTACGATGCAGGAGGGACCAAAGCTCAGCCGAAGTCGTACAGGAAACCACCTGAGCAAGGAGAGACTCAGTCAGAGAAGAACGCAACCAACCGAGCAACAATTGATCTTGTTTGCGCCAGGTAATGTACTCGGGGTTGAGTAAAACGGTTTCTCTTACAGTAATCGTAGGATCTGGTGGCAGCGGCGATTAAACAAACCTAAATAAATCATAACCATGAAGAAGAGGAACTATTTGTGATTGCCAAGCAAGAAAATTAGAACGATTCAATTTTGTAGCAATAGGAAGAGTAAGATAGATAACAGAGTCATTGGATTGGGTAGAGAGATTAGTTGTAAGAGTAGAAGTAGAAGAAGACGCTGTATCGCCTGTCATGGCTCTGATACCATAAAACAGATGTAACAGTAGAGAGACGAAAGATAAATTGTTCAAAATTTTTTTTTTTTATTTTATCTCTTACAATCCAGCACAATTGATATTTATATAAATAGCGTTACACAAGGATACACAAAGATATGAAAGAGATATGATAATCTAAAACTAATCTTCAATTGATTCTTTGATTGTTTCCTTCTAATAACGATATGCTACTTGGATATCTTTCCAACTATGGTTTGCACAGAAGAATCCAGTGTGTCTCTAACACTCCGAAATCGAGGTGTAACGAAGAAATGCTAGAAAATAAAATTGTTTTCCAACAATGCCCTTGATTTATTATTGCAACATTACTCTTCTAATTCAAATCAAAGGACAATATTGTCTTTTTACCTATTAAACAAAAGTTATCACCATTTACTCTCATATATGCCTTTTGTAACGTGGAGCATGTGAACTTCATTTTCTTTTACTTCCTTAGCTTTGATTTCTCTTGCGTTTCTTTTCTTAGCTCCGAATTTCTTATTCTGAAACAAAGTCTAAGGAGGAACCGAGATGAAGGGACGGAACGGAAGAGTAGGCGCTATACCTTGCTCTAATTGATTCTCATGGATGAGACGAAAGAAACAAAAGGGAACAAAAGGTCCTCAGAAGGTGGTTTGAGTCTTTGAGAAAAAAATGAGTAACTCCTAAAATCTGGGTGTACTAAGGAATTAAATGTCTGTGGCAATGCTATCTTTATATTTTTCAGCCGTTGACGTCAATACCCTACTAGATCCTCATACTCCTCTCCATTCCTTATTGAAAATTGAAGAAAATGACTAGATACAAATCATCTTCATTTTTCTAGACTTCTTTCACCTTCTTTCCTCTTCCATTCCTTTCTAATCTTTCCCCTTTTCTTAAGAATCTTGGAGCAAAACCTAAAAGAATTTATCAATGACTTTTCGTAAAAGAATAATATTTAAATTGCATGACAAAAAGTATTTATATCTTCTAAAAATATGCATATGGTACTTTTGTTATCAATGACTTTTCGTAAAGGGATAATATTTAAATTGCATGACAAAAAGTATTTATATCTTCTAAAAATATGCATATGATATTTTTATAACAAGTTTAGATGAACATTGAGACCAGCGGAACCATCTAACCTTGAATTTTACGCTTAAAATCCAAAATAAAATACTTTCAAATTAAGGGATATCTTTTCATTGCAAAACATATATTTTAAAAATTACGATATAAAATGGAAGTAACATATAAGTTTAGAACTTCAAATTGTTGTCGTAAAAATGACGGAATGAAAAATATAGGGATCCTTTACACATGAGACATCTATTTAATATCGAATTATTTGAATGAGATAAGATATATTTATCCAAAAATCAAGATATAATTTGAAGACTTCTGATCTGAACGCTAAAAGCCATAAAAAAATGAAATGTTTCTTCTTAGAACCTTATTTTATTGTGGTTTTTGTCAAGCAAGGGCAGTAAACAGATCGGATCCAAGTGAGATCCAATCTACGCTGCTACATGGACTAAAAAGGCCCATGATATAATCCGACCCAGTAAGAGAACCAAAGGGATTAAAACTTAAAAGTCTCATTTGCAACTTGAGAACAGAGAAATACAACAGCCGAACTTTGTACTCCTCTGATCTTTAACAACATGAACATCACATCCGTGTCTCAACTTTTAGAATTTAGAATTAGAAAAAGAGATGACACCAAAATGAGTTAACCGCCAAAATTATATATCGACCAAAGAAAGTGTATATTTTTAGCACAATCAGTATATAGCAACTGTATTTCCTAAAGATAACCTACTTGATATATAATCATCTTCATAATTCGATTAAAATTAAAATTTTAAGCACATAAATCTTCAGCTCCGAGCTGTTAAAAATGGGGAGAAGGTGCAAGCGTGTTTTGGTGGTTATATGGGAAAGGATCCGACGCATATTCAAATCGCCACGATGTAGATACAAGGTGGGAAGATATGACTCGGAAGATTATGCACGAAATTTTGATGATGGCATGTGGCGAGAAGAGGATGATTTTATTGGAATTAGATTCCTTCATGAATTCAGATTTCAAAGAGATTCGTATGAATGGGGAGAAGTTGATAAATTGGCTTTTCAAGGGAACAAAAAAGGGTTAGAATATTGAAACTTTGAAAATAATCTTGTTAGAATCATTACGATTTTTTTTTTTTTGTTGCTATTTTCATTTCGATATGTGTATTATATTTCAATATCTCGACTGTGATCATTTTTTTATTTGGTTCCGGTCTTCAGTAAAGTCTGATAATTTGTTTAGTGTGCTGGTAGCTCAAAGTTCTTAACATACATTAATCAGAGGGAAAATTGTCTCAACTATATATTTCCACTGAAGTACAGATGTAGTACAATCCAAACAGGGTTTTTTTAGCCATCTCTGTCATCTTTGCTTGAGAAATGTCTTGCAAATATTCAACCAAAACTCTCTGTCAATCTCGGACTCATCTATTCTTTTCTTGGCTTCATCTCCAAATTTTCTCTGCAGTACATTAATTAGAAGGCATGTAAATATGTAAATTCAAGAAAAGAGCATCCAGGTAACAAGTAATGATCAAATGCTTTGCTTCTTATATCTGCATCAACACCATAGGTGTATGATTTCTTTGACTGGTAATTTTATTGTTATCTTTGACAGAAGTTCCATAGGGTAAGTGCAACTAAAGAAAATGCACTTAAAATTACAGGTACCTTTTGCTCCTTAATTGTGTGTAAATAATTGAAATTTTTCGAATGATAGAGTTCACAATTGGTACTTACAGTGATGGAAGCATTGTTAACTAGACGATCGACAAGGTTATTTAGAATGTCTTTCGTGTACTCAGGATGCCCTTGAAATCCCAAAATATGATTGCCAATTGCAAATGCCTCAACCCTGGTATGATCAGAGTATGCTAAAACCTTGGCTCTTCGGGGTACCATCCTTACCTAAATGAATTAGGCAAGATATTTACTTATACATAAATGAAAGAGAAAGCAATTCATAACAAATATCGAAGTGTGAAAAACAACAGTTTCGTCTGATTTTGGCTTTGGAGTTCACACCTTCATAACAAAGATAAATGGCCGGGTACATACAACTTGGTACCTTTTTTGTTTTTTGTTCTGATACTTTAATTTTCTTATATATAAAATTATGGATGTCAGTTATCCGTCAGTTCCACCTAAAATTGTCTTAAAGTAACCACAAATGAAAGCCAAATAACAAAATTAAGCAAAAAAGTCAGCTCCGATCTTAATTGTCAAGATAGTACACTTTGTACCAGTAAGGACCTAAGAAGCATTGCACTAATTGATCTAATTCATTTCTAACAAACCAAGATTATGATACATTGAATCTATAACTGTACCTCATCTTGGTGCACTTCTATGATAGAAGCGCTGTGCGGTGCCTCTTGAAAAGGTTCAAAAAGTTTGAGGGTTTCCAATGCGTTCACGAAATTTACCCGTCTTATGCCAATGTCCCATCCCAATTTTGCCTTTCCAACTTTGCCTCCGTGTGCCCTGCTCAGCACCTATATAAAAACACCAAAACAAAAATTACTACACTACTAATTCACCTTCTATATATAAAAAAAAAGGTTTATATATAATAAAAACTACATAATTTCGTACTTGGTAGTCTTGTAGATTACCTCATTGGTATAATTTTGGGCTAATTTACACAAAAAAGAAGTAAACCGGTATATTGTTAATAAAGACATCTGTTTTTTTGCTTTACCAGCCAATTTATACTAAGAGCAGGTAAAACTGTATGATGCTAAGTTGCTAACTACATTATAATTGGGATTTGGGTCTTTGTGTTCTTGTATAGCACTTTGGTGACATTGCAAATTAAACAAATTAAGTCTACCTGGTGGCCAAAGCAAATGCCAAGCACCTTCTTCTTCATGCAATCGAGAATTTGCAACAAGACGCACAACTTCAGAACCCATAAATCATTGCTGTGGGCATCGTTCGGGCTGCCGCTCACCACAAACCCGTCATAGCTCTCCAATTCATCCATTGGTGGGAACTCGCCATTGACAACTCTGAAACAATCCCACCTCTCTCCTTCTTCACCGAATGCTTTGACAAACACATTGTAGTAACCTCCATACACTTTTTTAACATAGTCCGAGTCATTTGCTGCTAGAAGGAGACAGTATTTTCTCTCTGTTATCGCATTCATAATTTAAGATTATTATGAGTTAGTATAGTTACTGAAGGTGATTTCTATGAGTATTAATACACTCGAGTTGGAATGAAGATGTGTTGCTGAGAGTGAAGTTGGATCTCTTTTATAGGAAGAGAAAGAGAGAGTCATGTAATTGGTTAAAATAATATTCCTCGTTCATTGAAGGTAGGCCTGTTGGGTTTGCTTTAAAGCCAAAGGGAATAAACAATTCTAACAAGTCAAATAAGCAACCCAGAAAACATAAACTCGCAGAACCAGCAGTTGGAACGGACCGTTCTGGTCATAGACCGGACCGTTCCAAAACACCAGAAAACTAAATCGAGAGCGGAAGCTTACCTAATTCCATTGCTATGGTCTGAATCTTGATGTTAAGCACTTCTTGATGTGTCCTGACGTGTATGCACCTTCACCAAAACTGTTCCACGCACCTAAGTAGGAAGAAAGATCTTCCAATAGAACAAGACGCGCCCTTTGATGCCTTTAGCCTGAACAAAAGCACTATCTCTCTCTAATCGATGGAATAATTAGGGAGAGGGGCAGAGATGCTGCTATCAACGCATGTATGCAGCAATACTCGTGTGTGTCTTGTCCCTTAGGGACCAACCCCTTTATTTATAGTGCCAAGGGCTTCTTGGCTACCACACAATACCATATTTTGTCCATCATAAAATAGGTAATGTTTCTAAATATAACCACCTATAAAAGGCAACACATCTATTGCACAAAATCTGCTATTTCTTTACCATAATCAATAGAAACTTGGATACCAAACAATAATCAGCTCATACTTAATTTAGATTGTTTCCATATAGACTCGTCAGCCTATATGGAAATAATCTAACAATCTCTCACTTGGGCTATTATGTTTAGTGTTATCCAATGTCCTTAACTTAATGAGCTCATCTTTTATGGTAATAAAATTTTGTGTCCTTAATTCCGTCCATCATTTACAATAATAGAAGACCAAGGAAGCATTCGTTACATTATAGCATTTACAGGCCTCTAATCCTATAAAGCCGTCGTAACTAAACTCACAATGATCACAATATCATTATAAAGAACGACATTGAATTAAGATGTGTATAAGTGGTGTGGAAAATACACGTAAGTGTGACTGTCACGTGTCTATTTCCAACTTTATTGGTCACCCAAAAAACTGAAGTGAGGTCAACTTAATAAATTGAGAATGAAAACTGAAACTGAATCTGAAAACTGAAACTTTATTTATTTCTGCAGAAATATTCATTACATAATACACTGAATAAACTGAATAAACTAAAACTATCATCAAATCTAGCACTCCCACTAAAGCCTAGAATCCTCAACTGAAATTACACCCATACTAGTTACATGTTTCAGAAACTGCTTGGGTATTAATGCTTTAGTTAGTGGATATGCTATCATTGAGTTTGTTCCAATGTGCTTGATTGATAATTCGTCATTCTCAACTTTTTGCTTAACAGACAGAAACTTGATGTCGATGTGCTTCGAGTTGGCTGAGCTTCTGTTATTATTAGCATACATGACTGCTGAGTTATTGTCACAGAAAATTCTTAGTGGAGCTTGGATAGAGTCCACTACACGCAACCTAGTGACAAAATTTCGCAACCATGTTCCAAATAATGACGCCTCATAGCAAGCCACGCATTCTGCTGCCATGGTTGAAGATGCCACTAGGGATTGTTTGGCACTTTTCCATGAAACAGCTCCACCTGCCATCATGAAGATCAACCCTGTGGTTGACTTTAAACTATCTTGACATCCCGCAAAATCAGAATCAGAATATCCTATGACCTCCAGCCTATCTGATCTCCGATACGTTAGTGCAAAGTCTTTGGTTCTTTGAAGATATCTCAAAACTCGTTTAGCTGCCTTGATATGCTGAATTTCTGGGTTATGCAAATACCTGCCTAGCATACCTGTAATGAAAGCAATGTCTGGACGTGTACACACTTGGGCATACATTATGCTTCCAACTATGGAGGCATACTTATTGTCCTTTACTTGCTTCTTTTCCAACTGTGTTTTGGGACATTGTTCTAGACTAAACTTGTCCCCTTTAGCAACAGGGGTCTCTGTTGGTTTGCAGTTTTCCAAATCATACCGCTTGAGTACTTGATCGATATAGGCCTTTTGTGATAGACCCAAAATACCTTGAGAACGATCTCTAAGTATTTTAAGACCTAACACGTATGATGCATCACCAAGATCTTTCATTTCAAAATGTCTAGATAGAAATTTCTTAGTTTCATGCAACATATCCTTATCGTTTGTGGCAAGCAGTATATCATCCACATACAAAACCAAGAAAGAATATTTACTCCCACTGAACTTGTGATATATACAATCATCCGCCGGGTTACTCTCGAAACCAAATTAGAGAATCACTCGATGGAATTTGTAATACCATTGTCGAGACGCTTGTTTGAGTCCATATATGGATTTCTTAAGTTTGCAAACCATTCTTTTTGGATCGTCCGATACAAAGTGGGGTGGTTGCACCATATATATGGTTTCATCAATGTCACCATTGAGAAACGCAGTCTTAACATCCATTTGATGAAGCTCAAGATCTAAATGTGCCACAAGTGCCATGATTACTCTAAAAGAGTCTTTCGATGAAACTGGAGAGAAAGTCTCTTTGTAATCAATACCTTCTTTTTGAGTAAAGCCCTTAGCGACAAGACGTGCCTTATACCTTTCCACATTACCCTTAGAATCCTTTTTGGTCTTAAAAATCCATTTGCAACCAATAGGTTTCTTTCCTTCTGGTAATGGTACTAAGTTCCATACATCATTGTCATACATGGACTTCATTTCTTCATTCATGGCATCGATCCACTTTTGTGAGTTTGGACTGTCTAAAGCTTGACGAAGATCATGAGGATCTTCCATCATCCCAATGTCAAACTCATGTTCTTGGAGATAGACCACATAATCATTAGATATTGCTGGTCTTTTCTATCTAGTGGATCTCCTAGGCACAAGTTCTTGAGGCGTTTGCAGTTGTTCAATGACATCATTATCTTCAACTTGATTATTTCCAAGATCCAAGTCCATAGGATCTGGAACAGGATCCGTTTCTTGAATTAAACGATCCGTTTCAATCCTGGGCACTGCATCTATGATCAACCGTTCCATTTCAGCCCTGTCATGGTCCGTTTGAAGATCAGTGCTCATTTCCTCCTCGAAGATAATATCCTGATGTGTCATATCTCCCCCCACAACCAAAACATCCTCAAAGAACTTAGCTATAATCGTCTCAAAAATATTCCTATTAGTGGGATCGTAAAACTTGTAATCCCTAGAACGTTCGGCATATCCAATGAAATAACAACTAACTGTCCTTTCGTCCAATTTCTTCTCATTTGGCTTGTAAGGCCGAGCTTCAGCTGGACATCCCCAAATGCGACAATGTTGCAGACTTGGTTTCCTACCAGTCCACATTTCATAGGGGATTTTATTGTTATTTGTCTTAGTTGGTACACGATTGAGTAAATAGGCTGCCGTTTTAAGCGCTTCGTCCCAAAGAGATCTTGGCAAATTAGTATGACTGAGCATACTTCTAACCATGTCCTTCAATGTCCTGTTTCGCCTTTCAGCTACTCCATTCATGCTAGGCGATCCTGGCATGGTATATTGAGGGACAATACCATTTTCCTCTAGGAACTTAGCAAAAGGCCCTGGACGTTGTTCACCTGAACCGTCATATCTACCATAGTATTCATCACCACGGTCAGATTTGACTTGCTTAATCCTTTTGTTGAGTTGTAACTCAACTTCAGCTTTAAATGATTTGAATACGTCCAAAGCTTGCGCTTTTTCACTTAATAGATATAGATAACCAAATCTTGAATAATCGTCTATGAAACTGATAAAGTAAGTTTGACCATTCCTAGTAGGCATAGGAAATTGTCCACAAATGTCCGTATGAATCAGTTCTAAGACATCACTCGTTCTATTGGCATCATATCTCCTTTTATTGGTTTGTTTTCCTTTAACACAACTTTTACATGGGCCTAAATCAGTCATGTCTAAAGGATCGAGTATTTCACTTTGCACAAGCCTTTCAATTCTCTTTGGAGAAATGTGACCTAAACGCTTATGCCAAAGTGCACCTGAATTCTCATGAGTTAATTTACGCTTAACACTTCTAGTACTTGTATGCAAGTTTTCATTATATGAAGCAATAGTTTCCAAAGAATATAGATTGTCATAAACTGAAAGAAAATCAGATCCAACGCATTTAGAATTATGAGATAAACTGAATTTTCCATTTCCAAAAGAACAAGAGTAACCGAATTTGTCCAGTACAGAAATAGAAACTAAATTTCGTGTAAAAGACGGTACAACAAAAGTCTCATATAAATTCAAATACAATCCAGTCCTAAGTAACAATCTAAAATGCCCAATAGCTTCAACTTGTGCCTTCTTGCCATCGCCCACATAGATGTATCTTTCACCA
Source organism: Rhynchospora breviuscula (assembly GCA_027562975.1). Lineage (NCBI taxonomy): Eukaryota > Viridiplantae > Streptophyta > Magnoliopsida > Poales > Cyperaceae > Rhynchospora > Rhynchospora breviuscula. Next base: position 68,163,898 of record CM050398.1, read on the forward strand.
TCATTTGGCTTGCGGCAGCTCAGGCAACCCTGCATAGAGATACTTATGTGAGTTGTAGCACCCGAATCAATCCACCAAGTATCTTTTTGTACTGAAGTTAAATTAACTTCTGAACAAACCAAAGAGAGAGACATACCTTTCTTCTTGCGCCAAGCTATGTAGCCTGCACAATCAGTCTTCTTGTGTCCCTCTTCGCCACAGAAGAAGCACCCATTTGGATTCTTTGGCTTCTTGCCAGTCTTCCCCTTATTGGGTTCCTTCTTTGGCTCTGAATTAGCAGCCTTTTTCTTATTTTGTTTCTTCTTTCCATTATTCTTGGAAGTGGAGGCAACGTTAGCACTGTGTGTCTTATCAAGCTTCAACCTTTTCTCTTCTTGAACTAGATGCGAAATCAGTTCATTCAGAGTCCACTTGTCCTTAGTGCAGTTATAAGTAACCTTGAAATGGTTATACTGACTAGGGAGAGAGTTAAGCACTAGACACACCTGAATTTCTTCAGATATGTCTAACTTAAGGGCTTGTAACTTTGAAGCAAGATTAGACACTTCCAAAACGTACTCACGAATGTTGCCTTTTCCATTATACTTTATAGAGGTGAGTCTTGCCATGAATGTACAAATCTCCGATTTCTCATTCTTTGCAAATCTCTTCTCAATTTCTTCCAAGCATGCCTTAGCCTCATTGGAATCAGAAATGGTACCCCTGAATGCCTCTGGAATTGTCTTCTTAATGATCATTATGCCAATGCGATTAGAGCGATTCCATTAAGCTACACTTTGAATGTGTTGTTGAGTGCTTTTAGCATCAATCTCAGTTGGTTTCTGCTCCCTGAATGCAAGGTCAATATCTAGACAACCGAGAACTATCATCAAGTTCTCTTTCCATTCCTTAAAGTTGGAACCAGTCAGCATGGGTATGCTGTTAATGCTAGCTGGAATGTTTGCTAAAATAAACCAAAAACAAAAATACACTAATGTTAATAACCATAATGTATAAGTTAAATCATAAAATATAAAGGTCTAAATCCCATCTACTAGTCTTTATTCATTTGCAAGTGCTCTTTGGAGTCTCCAAGCAAACTTCAATTAACTAGGTGTAGCATCAAATGTAACGATTCATAACATATCAATTAATTAACCTTCCTTTGGGCCGATTAATTAATTGTATGTAAAACCTTATAATCATTACCCATTTGATTCTACCAAAACATTGTACATGTAGTCTTTTAAATTATGTCCTTCCTTTGGGCCGATCCATAGTTTAGAAGTTACATGTACCTTAATACACTTTGTACCTGAGTCTTTGAAACAACCATTAATATGAGAGCCCACTTTGACGGGATGATATTAATATTGGTTCAATTCTCAAAATACAACTCAAATTACCTTTATATTAGACTTAAAATATACCTAATCCTAGACTTTTCATTATGCACATCAATCCTAAGATGAAAAGCCTAACTAAATACTAACCTAGGACGATATAGACTTAGGACCCAGTTGCAAACCCTAAGGTATATACGCGTTGGATCGTACGAACCAACAAACCTGAAACGGACCGTTTTGGTGAGAGAATGGTCCGCCTTAAATAGACCAGAAGAGAACCAAAGAGAGATATGACCATACAAGCTAGTACGAGTCATATTGAGATAAGAAAAGAAAGCGGTGGTCTCCCGTTCAGCCAGCAGCCATTGAAATTACACCACATCCAGGCAAGATTCTCAGAAAAGGCCAGGGTCATATGGACACTTTAGGCGCCGACCTTATTTTCTGCGACAGAACTTATCCTCATGACAACATGGTGTAACCCAACGCTTACAGCTCTTACTAATGAAAACCACGGCAAAGAAGAGAAGAGGATGGATGCATAAAGTGTCATTTGTACCTAACCAGTACAAACAACCTGAATTTTGGCTTAAAATCTAACAATCTGGTTCTGGAACGGACCGTTCTGGTTGTAGAACGGACCGTCCTAAATTCTGGTCAGTACCTAACAGTTTGCAACCAAAACTGAAGTGGAACGGACCGTCCCAGAGTGGAACAGACCGCCTGAAAACCGCAGAGAAGAGTAGAAAATGTCGTCCTAATCTAGGTCGAGAAACCCTAAAGATTTCTCTCCTAACCTGACAATCTACTTTAAATCTAAATCATCCAATTAGGTCAGATTTTAAACGATTTTGAATTTTTAAAACTTTAACTTAATTTTTAAAATCTTTTCAAGCAATTGCAATTTCAAAATAATTTGAATCATAACAAAGAGCTAAATCAAAATAAACAATTCAATAACAGTTCAAGTTGTAGCCCTTTGGGTCCAATTTGCAATTACAAACAATAAGTTGATGAAGGCTTTAAACCCGGTATCAAATAAATTTATATACCTTGTTTTACCTCACTAGTCGTTTTGGTAAAACTAAGGGTCGAACCCAAGGGACGGTACAATTGATTACTAGACTTTACTTTCTCACAAAAGCTAGACAAGATAATTTTTATGGGATTTTGGATGATTAAATCTAAAGATGCAAGTAACTAAATTATTTTTGGTGTTTTCTGGACTCTAAATAAATTCAAGAGATGTCCTAGGGTGTAGGGTTCATTTAGTTTAGCTTTGAAGCTCTTAGTACACGTGTTTTCACACGGGCAGCAAGGATTTCGGACCGAAATCTATATAAGTCGCTCCGAAATATGCTCCAAACTCTCTGTTCTGACTTGATAATTTAATACCACCTTTTGTGAAGGTTACTTGTCGACCAGACCTAAATCCTAGCCTCAGCCGTCGCAATTTTGGTTTTAGACTTGGTTTGGAACTCGATTTTTACCACGTAAATGACTAAGCCTAAACTTTCGTGTCGGATTTTAGTCACTTAAGTTTATCATGTTGGATTTCCAGAGGTATTTAAAGTCCTGTCGGATCAGTAAAAGCTACGCCTTTCGGTTGTGAACTAACCTCCTCTTTCGAGCGTTTGGCTTACCTCAATTACTTAATCAATCATGTGTTTAGTCTAGTTTAATGCCCTAAAGACGTCGCGATTCATCTATAGGTAAACATCAAGCAAACAAATAATATAACTAAGCATATCAATAATTCTCAACACGATATATCACATAACATAACAATCAATCCATCAAGTTATCACAAATACTAAACTAAACTACTACTTAGCCCTAAGACATAATTAATCTAGCCTAACATGCAAGTAAAATAAGATACAAACTCCATTTGATCAAAATATCAAGAGAAAAAGGAAGGAATAAACCAAATATCGCTTCTAACTCGAGATATCGATCGCCTAGAGCAGTGGTTGGATCGGTTCTACCGCTGTCGCGTCCAGAATCGCTCCAAGATTGCTGCCATGGTCGTGCTCCGCTGCGAGAGATGGAATCCCACGCCTTTCGGCATGAGAACGGTGGTGGAAAAGGTGGAAATTTGATCTATGGAAGGTGTGATCCAATGGTGGAGAAAGTTCGCGCCTTTTATGGTCGAAATTCGTGCCTAAATACACCCATGGAAGGTCAGGGAGGCGGCTAGGGCAAGAAATCTTCTTTCCTTCTTCGAAACTTGCCAAATTCCACTTTCCATACATGGATTTCGGACCGAAATCTCCAGATTTCGGTCCGAAATCAGAGAATTTCGGACCAAAATTCCAGAATTGAGCACTGATAGTATTTTGACCATAATTTCTTCATCCGGACTCCGATTGAGGTGATTCAAAGATCGTTGGAAAGCTTGGGATAAGCTCTATAGTTCCATGAATTCCATTTAGTCATTTTCTTCCCAAAAATTCTCCCTTTTGTGCGATTATTATGTCCAATCCACCAAATTCCTACAAGACAAGTCAAATTCCACGGCAGTACCCAATCTTGACAAATATAGCACAAAAGAACAGTAAATATCATTGGTTTGAGTGTTATTTCGGTGCTAAGTATGGTCAAAATGTATATATAAATAAGAGATATCAAATCCCCCCAAACTTAAATCTTTGTTTGTCCTCAAACAATATCCTAAGCTTAAAGGAATCAACTATACTTAGACTTACAATCAAATCAACTCAAACCAAACAATGCAATGGAAAATCGATCATTCAAGTTTACTAAAAAATTTCACACAATAAGAAAATTAAAGCAAGTTCAAAAATTTAATTCAAGGACAAGAGTTTAATTTTCTTTTGGATTGAATTTGTGCCTCTCTTAGCTCTAATGAATTTCATTTTTCGAATGCAAGAACCCTAGCTTTTCTTTGTCAAAACAATTGCAAACTCAATTTGATTTGTCCGTTCTTTTTCATGTCTCACAAAAATTTGTAAAGGAGTTTTATCAAAGTTGAAAATTTCATAATTAACCTTTCTCAAAATCAATTTCATTTTCACCAATTTTTATTTTGCAAGTCGAGTCGTGGGGCTTTGCACCCTAGAGGATTTAATGCGAGTCATCGACCTTGTAAGAATGCTACTGGCACATGTCGCACCAGGGAGGTCGGTCCGGTTTTTACGCATTTTTCGCTACAGACCACTACGGACTTTAACCATTTTTCTGCTAAGTTCCTTAAGCCTCCGATATTTGTGGTTAAGTTGGTGGAAAATGACCTCGACGCGTCCTCGTTTTCACAACTATTTGGATTTAAATCACTTTAAGAGTTTGCTCGTTGGTGATTCAAGCATTCATAAACACATCCAGGTTCATTTTATAATTTTCAAAATTCATAAAATCCCTTTTTAACAAAAGTTTGTAAAACACAAAATCATTCACTCGACAAAAACTTGTGAGAATTGACTTAAATCATTTTGACAATTTACAAGCATCCAAATTCAGGTTCTTTTATCTCAAACTAATTTTCAATTCGGTCTATTGGTGCACAAATCAATTTTAAAGCCTTTAAACAATCAAAAGTCCTTGAAGAAAATTTTGAAAAGTGTTTTAAAAATTCAAACAGTGTGAAACAGTGGGTATTTTCATCAATTTATTCAAATCAGAGACCAGGCATGCACCAAAAATTAATTTCTAAAATTTTCAAACAGTTCTGCTCAAAATTTCAAATTCCATAGACTAATTTCGGACCGAAATGGCCAGATTTCGGACCGAAATGCAACAAATTTTTTTCAAAAATGGCCAAAACAGAGACGAATTTGCATCAAAAATTTTCAATAAATCCAGAATTTCATTTTCCACCTGTTCCCCCCAAACTTGAATCAAGCATTGTCCTCAATGCAATCACAGAGATCAAAATTAAAAAGGAGGAAAAGAGAAACTAACCAAATCAAGGCATGGATTTCCATAAGAATTCGACTATGTCTGGCGCGGGACAGCAGCTCTTCAACTTGAGTAAATCGTGGCAGCAATGTGGGAGCTTCGTGGCAGCAACGGGATAGGTTTTCTTGTGGCATGCAAATCGCATGAGGTCGTGTGTGGGTCGTGCGCTTCTTTGTTGCTCGACCCGTGGTGCTCTAGCGCGAGTTGCAAGTAGGACATCCACAATCAATCAAAACCTGTATATCAAAAAATCCAAACCAACCATGAGAGATTTTTTTTTTTTAGAAAATTTTAGTAAATAAATAAATAAAAATTTTAGGACTTGGGTTGCCTCCCAAGAAGCGCTTATTTTAGGTCACGAGCTTGACCACCTCTCATGTTCATTTTATCTTCACTTTACGTCCATTTAATGCATCATAATTCACCCAAAAGTACTTGAGAAAGATCCTTGAAACATGCTTGGTGATTCCTTCTTTGGATGTCATCTTTCTTCGCTCGATTGTGATTCGATACTTAATTTGTGGTTTGTCGCTTTCCATCACATCACTATTCTTCAAGCATTTTCCAGGTTGAGAGCTCAAGTCGACTTTGGTGATCTTTTCATTTGTCATGTCGGATGCCTCGACTTCGAGAGGTGTACCACCATCTTCTTTCTTCTCAAATTCATCAATGATAGCACTTATTGGAGGATCCTTCAATTCCAACTCATTAGATTTATCAATATAAGTTAATCTAAGTGGAATAAAAATTGGAAGAAAATTGGATGCAGGTGCTACAACTTTTGGTTCTTCTATTTTCTCTTGTTCTTCAAGTTGCGTCTCATCATCACTATCAGTCTCATAACAAATTGCAATTTCTTTCAAAGAACTAAAACTATCTAATTCTTCATTACTTTGCAATGTTATTTTATCATTTTTTTCATCTCGTGATCTATATGAGGAACACGTTTCTTGAACAATTTTGGTCCTAATCATCTCTTCTAGTTGTGTGGTAAGAGTTTTGAACCTAGATGATAGAGAATTGAATTTTCCAAGAATTTCCTCATTTTGTTTTCTTTGCTGGTCCATAAAATCTTCACGTATCAATTTATCATTTGACAATTGCGAAAGTAATTGAGAATTAGAAGTTTCAGCCATGAAATTCGATCTAGATTCATTATGAGACATTGAACATGAATTACACCTAGAAAAACAAGAGTTATTAGTCAAACCAGAGTTATATGCATCATGTATGGGCCTTGCATCAAGTTGTCCTTCCCTACATGCTCTCCTTATGGTATTGTTCACCAAATTGAGTTGATGCTTGAGTCGATCTTGATGCTCGCTCCATCTTTCCTTCCATGCTGCATCTATCTTGTTGTTCACCACATTGAATTGGTGATATAATCGTTGCATGCTTACATCCTTTGGATCTCCTTGTCGCTTCCAATTGTACTCAGTTTCATGTTCACGGTCCTGAAAAGAATAAAACATGATGATACAAGTGAAATTTTTTTTCTTTTTTTTTAAAAAAAAATAATAAATAAATAATGAATAAATGAAAGATACAATATCTAGTCTCTCGTTACTAAAGTAAATTCTAATATCAACACCGTCCCTGGCAACGGCGCCAATTTGATGAAGGCTTTAAACCCGGTATCAAATAAATTTATATACCTTGTTTTACCTCACTAGTCGTTCTGGTAAAGCTAAGGGTCGAACCCAAGAGACGGTACAATCGATTACTAGACTTTACTTTCTCACAAAAGCTAGACAAGACAATTTTTGTGGGATTTTTGATGATTAAATCTAAAGATGCAAGTAACTAAATTATTTTTTGGTGTTTTCTGGACTCTAAATAAATGCAAGAGATGTCCTAGGGTGTAGGGTTCATTTAGTTTAGCTTTGAAGCTCTTAGTACACGTGTTTTCACACGGGCAGCAAGGATTTCAGACCGAAATCTATATAAGTCGCTTCGAAATATGCTCCAAACTCTCTGTTCTGACTTGATAATTTAATACCACCTTTTGTGAAGGTTACTTGTCGACCAGACCTAAATCCTAGCCTCAGCCGTCGCAATTTTGGTTTTAGACTTGGTTTGGAACTCGATTTTTACCACGTAAATGACTAAGCCTAAACTTTCGTGTCGGATTTTAGTCACTTAAGTTTATCATGTTGGATTTCCAGAGGTATTTAAAGTCCTGTCGGATCAGTAAAAACTACGCCTTTCGGTTGTGAACTAACCTCCTCTTTCGAGCGTTTGGCTTACCTCAATTACTTAATCAATCATGTGTTTAGTCTAGTTTAATGCCCTAAAGACGTCGCGATTCATCCATAGGTAAACATCAAGCAAACAAATAATATAACTAAGCATATCAATAATTCTCAACACGATAAATCACATAACATAACAATCAATCCATCAAGTCATCACAAATACTAAACTAAACTACTACTTAGCTCTAAGACATAATTAATCTAGCCTAACATGCAAGTAAAATAAGATACAAACTCCATTTGATCAAAATATCAAGAGAAAAAGGAAGGAATAAACCAAATATCGCTTCTAACTCGAGATATCGATCGCCTAGAGCCGTGGTTGGATCGGTTCTACCGCTGTCGCGTCCAGAATCGCTCCAAGATTGCTGCCATGGTCGTGCTCCGCTGCGAGAGATGGAATCCCACGCCTTTCGGCATGAGAACGGTGGTGGAAAAGGTGGAAATTTGATCTATGGAAGGTGGGATCCAATGGTGGAGAAAGTTCGCGTCTTTTCTGGTCGAAATTCGTGCCTAAATACACCCATGGAAGGTCAGGGAGGCGGCTAGGGCAAGAAATCTTCTTTCCTTCTTCGAAACTTGCCAAATTCCACTTTCCATACATGGATTTCGGACCGAAATCTCCAGATTTCGGTCCGAAATCAGAGAATTTTGGACCAAAATTCCAGAATTGAGCACTGATAGTATTTTGACCATAATTTCTTCATCCGGACTCCGATTGAGGTGATTCAAAGATCGTTGGAAAGCTTGGGATAAGCTCTATAGTTCCATGAATTCCATTTAGTCATTTTCTTCCCAAAAATTCTCCCTTTTGTGCGATTATTATGTCCAATCCACCAAATTCCTACAAGACAAGTCAAATTCCACGGCAGTACCCAATCTTGACAAATATAGCACAAAAGAACAGTAAATATCATTGGTTTGAGTGTTATTTCGGTGCTAAGTATGATCAAAATGTATATATAAATAAGAGATATCATAAGTCTGGCACAATACTCAATAAACAGATCATAAACAATCCAAAGTTAATGGAACGGTCCGTTCGAGCCATGAAACGGACCGTCCAAAAGTCAGATAAATCAGAAACAGTTCAGAAAACAGTCCAGAAAAAATTCCAGAACATACGTGCCAGAAATTTAAACAGTTCAGTTCAAATCAACAATCTCACCAAATTAATTCATAACACTTCAATTAGATCCAAAATTATGTGTCATGCTACTGGCTCACGACGAGTGGCTCTGATACCACTTGTTGGGTTTGCTTTAAAGCCAAAGGGAATAAACAATTCTAACAAGTCAAATAAGCAACCCAGAAAACATAAACTCGCAGAACCAGCAGTTGGAACGGACCGTTCTGGTCATAGACCGGACCGTTCCAAAACACCAGAAAACTAAATCGAGAGCGGAAGCTTACCTAATTCCATTGCTATGGTCTGAATCTTGATGTTAAGCACTTCTTGATGTGTCCTGACGTGTATGCACCTTCACCAAAACTGTTCCACGCACCTAAGTAGGGAGAAAGATCTTCCAATAGAACAAGACGCGCCCTTTGATGCCTTTAGCCTGAACAAAAGCACTATCTCTCTCTAATCGATAGAATAATTAGGGAGAGGGGCAGAGATGCTGCTATCAACGCATGTATGCAGCAATACTCGTGTGTGTCTTGTCCCTTGGGGACCAACCCCTTTTTTATAGTGCCAAGGGCTTCTTGGCCACCACACAATACCATATTTTGTCCATCATAAAATAGGTAATGTTTCTAAATATAACCACCTATAAAAGACAACACATCTATTGCACAAAATCTGCTATTTCTTTACAGCCATGTTTAGCTTATTACCATAATCAATAGAAACTTGGATACCAAACAATAATCAGCTCATACTTAATTTAGATTGTTTCCATATAGACTCGTCAGCCTATATGGAAATAATCTAACAAGGCCTGCAAACTAAATTGCGTTTGACCATTTTTCATTTCGTTTAGTTTCATCCGGGCAAAACGATTAACTAAATAAAATTTAGTTTCGTCTGATTTAGCGAAACAATTAACGAAATAATGAAATGATTTCATCACTTGTGAAAATCCATAAATTTCGACCGTTTCACCACTGCAAACTGTTAATGAAATTGAAGCCAGTTTCGTCACCGAAATGAAACGGTTAATGAAACACCTAGTTTCGTCGCAGCTTCTCGATCGTCAAAGCCGCTGAGGCATCCTTCTCCATGTTTTGCACGTGAACATGATTGCCTGCTTTATGCTTACATCTGTAAAGTGGGAATCTTATGTGTTTGGTCAAAAATAAAATGATGACAAAGATGTACAGTGGCTAGTTAACTATTATTCTCCGCGTTTATTCATCTCATACAATTCACGTCAATTATAAAAAGCGGACGGTAATTTTTAAGTTCGTAAATGTATTAATTTAGTGGAGGTTCCACCATATGTGAAATCAGATGTAGAGGTGTTGTTGGCATCATTATCCGATTACCTTACAGTTCTAATCCATAAAGCCAATGGTCCAATATGAATCAGATTTTATTATAACTTTTTAAAGTGTGATTTGTTGATAATGAATTAATTTGACAATTTAATAAGATAAATAATTTGGTGTAATATAATATGTCAATGGTCCAGCATAAATTAAGTTTTACTATTAATTTTTTAGAGTTAGATTTTTTGATAATAATGGATTAATTTGACAAAATCTAATAAGATAAATAGTTTGTCAATCTATAATGCCAATGGCCCAATATAACTCAAGTTTTATTATATTTTTTTTCAAGAATGTGATTCATTGATAATGAATTATTTTGACAATCTAATAAAAAAAAATCTATTGATCTATAAGATCATGTGCAGTCTCATAATAATGAATTTTCTTTTACTTAAAAAAATTAGCGATAGTATTAGGAACATGTAATGTTAGTTCCCTAGGAATTTTGATATGTTGATCACTTTGAGTAGCTCAAGATTTGGAGTTAAAATAAAATAAGAACGTATTTTAACTCTACGAAGCGCATAAAAATTTTCCGTTCACCAAAAAATAACTTGAAATATGTCTGGTCTTATATTTAACCACCTTTGAAATGAAACAAAATTATATAAGTTTTGTTGTTCTCAATTTATATATTTAACTTGGCCTCTCCCCGCTACCAAGCTTTCTTTGAAAAAAAAAACGAATGATTTGATTAATTTGTTATTTGACTTCGTTTGATGTTAGTTTCACTAGCGATAGCTGACACCCGGGTTGTATATAGAATTAGAACAAAAAAAGGATGCATTAAGTTGTATGGACTTCTGTCATTATTCTTTCAGCTCATGAAGTCAACATTGTTTAAATCTCAAAAACATTCGTAAGTCAAAATCAGGCAAAACTCTAAACCAATCTTTATAAAATTATAAGGTCAATGACATGTTTCAAATTTTCAATTATTTTGACTTGGTTTAAAAAGTTACAGTCAAAATTATTAAGATAATTTATTATTAACAGATCCCAATTCAACATTTTTAATTTGGCTTTATCCGCGATAAGAAAACTAAAAACAATATTTTCATTAGTAGGTTTCCAGTAAGAATTAATTGTTACCGTCAAGACGGACTAATTTAGTAATCAAGCGAATTTATCTTGTAAATTATATACCCCTAATGCTCGTTTTTCATGAAAGTGACCTCCTTTACTATCTTATGAGACCCAAAAATGAAACCGCGTCTTATATCGTAATTTTATTTTCCCAACCTTGGCTGTCAATTAAGGAACGCAACCATCTTGTACCGTTTCTACCTCCTATTCTTTTACCATTTCTTAATTATATTTATATTTATATTTATATTTATATTTATATTTATATTTATATTTATATTTATATTTATATTTATATTTATATTTATATTTATATTTATATTTATATTTATATTTATATTTATATGTACTTTTAATATTAAAATGTAAGAACCAGTTACTTCTTTGCAGGTCTAGGTCTAGTGACAAAGAGTGATGCATTTTCATTAGAGGTCGCGGATTCGAAACCTGACTGGAGATTCTTTGTGATATTTAATTTCGAAATAAGTTGAAAAACTTGATCCATCTTTATCTTAAAAAAATATTAATATTAAGATGTCTGTTCAAACGCCGATAGGTTTGGATAAGAATACTGATAGATAAAATGAATACATATACGATCAAATATTAAAAGAATATTTAAATGAAAATAATTCGGATACTAAATAATTCTCACATGATTCAAAAAATAAATAAATGGTTGATATTTATAATGAATATATACGTTTTATAGACGCTCTGAATAATCAAGCGTTGAGGTTAAAGTGGATTTTAGGTTGAGAAGAAATATAATTGCACACATGATGCCACATGTGGGCACTACAATTGGCAGCTATTTTGGTGAAGAATAAATTAGTGCAAATTGTTACCGGGCCCCTGTTCCAAAATTTGCTAGGTGATGATATCGTATCTTTCAACTATACCGACATTTTGTCATTTTTCCATTAAATCGCTTGCTTGAAAGAAGGACGACATCGACATGATCCATTTTTTAATCAAAGGTAAAAATCATCTCTATAATAACTAGTTAATTATGTAAAATTGAGTGATCTTTGAAAAAAAAATAATAATCAATATGCATGCAATACTTGTGCTATTATAATATTGAAACTGTGAAATCTCTATAGAGGAGGAAGCTTTTCCACCTTAATGATAATAGACATAATAATTAATTAATATGTTTACAAATAAAAACACTAATTGTCATGATCCACAATTAACATATCCAATTCGTTGATCTTATTTAATTTAACGAGCGATGCATTTTATTTAAGTATTGTAAATTTTGAAGTTCATTTGACAATTGATCAAGAGGTGGGAAAATAAATAAACTTTGTTAACTATGATAGATTTATTCTAATACGTTTATGTTTTAGCCTTTAATTGAAAACTTTTTATTAAATCTAATTCATTAAAACCTTGCAATTATTTCTATTTGTTTTTAAAAAAAAGTAGTATGTGGGTCCTTAAATTAACAAAACAAAAAAATAACATAATTATCTACTCTTTAGACCACAACATGGCCTGATATTTCAATACAACGGTCTTAGATTAGCTAATATTGGATTGGTTCCATAAAAAAAAGATGATAAAATTCATAAAGCATGGTATAGTTCCTATAAGAACATCGCATTATCTAATAAGTAAATTCTAAATAAAGTCGTTAAAAATATTAAACCTGGTATTTCTTTGACTCTCTAATCTTGGTTCATTCGCAACGTGGAAGCATGATTGTACGTCGGATTAATAAGTGGGGACTAAAACTGTAAACGGTAGATCAATATTGGGTGTTGTAAGTATTCCACTAAAATAAAAAAATCTACGTTTTGAAAAAAAAAAAAAAAAAGCAATTTCATCTAACTCTGTTTTCGTTGCACATTCTGTAGAGTTCAACAAAAGCGCGTAAAAATGCAACTTGATTTGTCAAATGGAGTGGTAATTAATTAATGGCAAAATCGGTCCCATACCCCTCAAATCTTTCTCATTTAGATATTTACCCCTCGAATCAGTGAAATTGATCCTATACCCGTCTATTCTTTATAAAATTAGATATATACCCTCCTCAACAATTTTTAATTAATTTTGAATATAAAAAACTGATTTTTATATCTTATGACTAAATTGTCCCTACCCAAACTCCTGCCCTCTGCCAGCCTAAAAGACTTTTCATCTTCTGTTAATTTTCTCCCAGCAATATAAAAATAAGATATTTCTCCGATTTTCATTCTAAATCTTTCCAAATTGTTAGCACATGAGAATATATCTTTCTAATTTCATTTTATATCTCTTCGTTATCAATTTAAAGCTTTTTAATCTGCTTTGGAAAATCAAATCTTCATCAACGAGATTTAATGTGATGGATTTAGAAATGACCACTACTTTTATGAAGTCAAATTGGAAGAATTTGATCAATCGGGACATTCTTGATTCCAGTTAGATTAATATTGTTGCAAAATCCTTCTTTCTCTCGTTAGTAACATTAGTAGATGCACAGCTAATCATGATTGCCAAGAGTTTAACCAAATAATAGGCCTTCTTTTAGATTTTTAGTCAAGTCTAGATACAATCCATAGCAACATCTAAGTTGATTTTCAAGACTAGTAATCCCACTCGTTCTAGCACTTGTGAAACAAATACAATATATCGTTCTTTACAATCATTTTTCACATGCTTTAATAATGTCTTCTTTCTAATATAGCCAAGACTTCATAAATTGATACTGGTAAATCAATTTGATACCAGTCTTACATCCATGATTATTCGACAGAGATGAAAACCAAGAGATGAAAAGTGAAACTGGAAACATACATTTTTAAAAACTATCGATTATGAAAGATTTAGAATGGAATTGGAAAGATATATTGCTGGAAACTATCGATACTCATTCCGATCAGACCTTAGGGCTGATAAAGGAGAGGATTTTAGGAGGGGCAATTTAGTCGTAAGATAGAAAAGTCAGTTTTTTATATTCAAAATTAATTAAAAATTGTTGAGGAGGGTGTATATCTAATTTTATTAAGAATGGACGGGTATAGGATCGATTTCAATGATTCGAGGGGTAAATATCTAAATGAGAAAGATTTGAGGGGTGTGTGACCGATTTTGCCTTAATTAATTGCATAACACATCTTCACGTTTTACTTAATCCTGAAACCCTCCAAAATCATCTGTTTTATTTCAACAAAATCGCATCTGAGATGGCAAATCTTCAAACTAACTACCACCTAAGTACCTAACCTAACCTTTCTTTTGACGTCTGAAGTCGATTTTTTTTTTTTTTTTTGGGCATCAGATCCAAATCTCCGGACCGGATTTTGTTATTAATAAATATAATTATATTTTTTTTAAATAAATATTATAATAATTAAATTTTATAAATAGTCTTGTAACTTCGGGGTTCAAAATCCAAAAGTGACCCAATGACCCATTTCGGGGTTTGAAACTCTAAAATTATGATGTGACAATTTTTTATATTTTAATTTAATTTATTATTAAATAAATAAAAAAATAGATAAACTTTGTGAAAAACTTCAGAAAATATATTAAAATTAGAAAAATTAAATTTATTATTATTAGATATATAATTTAATTAATTATTATTATTATTATAAATAATTTAGTTTTAGTTATTATTATTAGATAATAAAAAAATAGATATACTATGAAAAAAATATAATAAAAGCATATTAAAAATTCAGAAAGTATATTAAAATTTTATGCATTTTTCTAGATTTTTTTAACATAGTTTATCTATTTTTATTTATATAATAATAAGTTAAATTTTAATATTAAAAAATAAATTAAATAATAAAAAAATTAATCAAAACTCTTTTACATCTTTATTATATTTTTCTGAATTTTTTGGCATAATTTATATATTTTTTCTATTTATCTAATAATAAATTAAATTTAAATACTAAAAAATAATAAAAAATTACCACTTCATAACTTCTGGGTTTCAAACTTCGAAATGGGTCATAGGGTCACTTCGGAGTTTTGAACCCCGAAATTATAATGTTCTTTATAAAATTTATTTGATATAATATTTATTTTTAAAATAAAAATTTAGAAAGTAATTATTAATTAAAAAATCCGTCTCCGGACTCTCCCAGAACGCCTCTGGTGTGGGCTTACATTCCATCTGTTATACGAATATACGATGGATCGGATTTATATACTGTTCTCTTCATGAATAACAGCAGATACGGAACTTCATAGTCTAATAACGGCCCACAGGCTTTAGAACAAATTACAAGGTGTTCTGCCTAATGAATTTATGATCCATATACGTAGCTCCTTTTACTTGACCCGCTACTGTCCTGGTTTACGATTTGCTCGAGATTGATTTAATTAAACTCAGATTAGATTATTTATCAGTTTGAATTTGAAATCACTTCGTAGCTCGCTTGAATTTTCCCCGATAAAACTCGATATATAATTATATTATTTAATTAATAATTTATAGTACATAGTAATTAATATGATGATTAGAAAGGATCAAGCTTTTTCAAATGCGTTTTTTTTGGCATGACGGTCCGGAGTTGATTAAATGGAGTGGCGTTTTTTGATGTAGGGTTTTCATACTCGATTTCCAATCAGATTAAGCCCCAAATTATGTTCAAGTGCATGTGTTTTTATCTCATTTCTGCTAATTTAGGATGTAGAAAGGTGCAGCCAAAACCCGACAAGTTTGTTTTGCAGGTTCATCGCTTATTTGGCACGAAGAACAGAGAAAACAGCAAAGTTGATGTGATCAGATAGTCTAAAACGAACCGCCTGGACCACAGGATGGGCCGCCCTGACCAGAGAAGATCGATTCAGACGGACTCAACTAGACTAGACTGGAACGGTCCTCCCCAGAGTCAGAACGGACTATTCCAGCTATATTTGAACTTCTAAAAATAGAGGAACATGTTTGTCATGTCGATTTCCTCTATTTTCGACCTTCCAGAAACACATCCTCCACGATTTGAGCCGCCAATGCCTTGCTATATAAGCTATGTCATGTCTCCAAGTCAGATCTAAGTTCAATTTCGAGGTTTAGCCAATTTCCCAACTCACCAAGGAGACAGACCTGCCGAGACGACCAACTGCATCTGGAACTACCCGTTCCAGACTCAGGACGGACCTCCCCAGACAGGACAGAGCACAGAATCGTGGAGATTTCGAGCACGACTTGTTGTAAACTTGATTTTATCTTTTCTATTTCTTTGTATTTGACGAAACATGCTTGTTCTTGCATGGATTTGTTAGAGTAGAGTAGTTTAGGGGTTATGGTTTGAGAACCTTTCTTTCAGTTGCTTGTTTTGATTTGAATATTTAGTTATTAGTTAAATTAAGTTATGTTTTTACTTTTTGTGATCTTTATTTATATTCAATTGCTTAGCATGTTGTCGTTTGATCTGATTGCCTCATTAAACAAAGGTCTAGTTTAATTGTTAGGATAAAAATCAATCGCAGTAATATTAACTTAGCAATTGTGTTTGTTTGGTAGGCGAAATCCGGAATGATTAAACCAGACCTTAAGTAATTAGGGTTTTACTTGAAATCGGAATGTTAAAAGTGTGTCAAGACCTGAGAAGTAGTCTAGAACATCTAAACCAAGAAACAAAAGTTGAAATTTAGAAGTTCTAGGAATTAAACAATTAAACTTAGTAGCTTGACCTGAACGGGAGTTAGAGTACAAGTCTATAGGTTAAGTATTGTCGAAACTCGCATAAAAATATTTAATTAATAATTAAAATTCATGACAAAACAAGTATCAACCAATTGGAACAGACCGTTCCAAGGTTAGAATGGACCGCCCGAAAGGGAGAGTATGATCTAGATTGCCCTGTTCCAATCAGTTGACGGAGCCTGAAACGGACCGTTCCAGGGATGGAACGAACCGTTCCAACTTTGACAGATGGAGAATTGTTCGAGAACCTGAACCCCTAGTTTTTATAAATTTGACTATCTTTTCGAGTGTTTTAGGACTTGGTTAATTAGAATTTGAACTTTGCTTTAATTATCTTTTGTTTAGAATTGTTGAAACCTCTCAAAGTTTATTTGTAACCTTAGAATTTGATTTGAATTGTGCAACTTAAACTTAGAAATCGAATAGTCCGTCCCTGAGATTCGACCCTTAAGCTATTCTACAATCGAATTAGAATCGGAACTTGAGGATTAAATTTAACTAGTACCCACGAGACCGATCATTTTTTCAGTGAAATAACGATGTGTATATGCGATCATCTGTGTCAAACTCATATGTATTCTTGTGTACAGTACTACATTTGTATGGACGATTGGGACACGATATTGTACTTAGAGAGGCAGTGGATCACGATATTGTACACGATATTGAACATCTCTAAGCATTTTATTCACGATATGTACCAAATACACTATGTTCTCAACACACGATATGCCTTTTGATATTGTACATGTTTAATCGGCGAAAAAACATAATTTTTTTTACGTTTAATCGATGAAAAAACATAAATGACACGTTACGTTATTTTATTATTTTTTTCTGTGACGTTCGTGCGGTTGGCTACAAAATACCGCTATTTTCGAAAAAACGGCTTTTTTTAAAAGCTTGGGATAGATATATTAAAATTCTTCAAATTTTATTATCAAATTAATAAAATGTTAGTAAGTAAATAATATAAAAAGAGAAATGCTAGAGTCCAATATATTGGACGGATGGGATCCATCCAATATGTTCGTTATCGCATTTTTTAATTTCAAATGACCATTCCAAACCGTTCAATATGTTCTACATATTGAAAACTTATAAGAAACCAAAATTTATATTTTTTAAATTGTTTTACTATTTTTTTGGTATTTTAGAAAATCGTTATTATTGGACGATCCATAATTCTTTTATCATGAATTTTCTAAAATACCAAAAAAGTAGTCAAAAATTTCGAGAAAATGTAAAAAATGATTTTTTATAAGTTTTCAATATGGAGAACATATTGAATGGTTTGGATCGGTGGTTTCAAATTTAAAATTGAGAATGGTCGTAATGGACGGACACATCCGTCTAATATATTAGACACTAGCATTTCTCATATAAAAACTAATAGATATAAATTAATTTGTAGTTTAATTATTAAAAATGATAGAAGATAAATTTTCTTGAGCTCATCGAACTTAGAAGTCTGATTAAGAGTTCAAGTTAGTTTGAATCTGATAGTCAGATTAATTTTAAAGTTCCTGTTCCATGTGATTTGATTATAACGATAAGCTTTTGAGTTCATGTTCCACATGGTTTGATTTGTAAATTATAATCAATTTAAACTAGATGCATCATGAGCTCATTTGACATAACTTGTGTCGTCACAAGTTATTCATCTACCTATATTACAATCAAATGCATTTGACATAACTTGTGTCGTCACAAGTTATTCATCTACCTATATTACAATCAAATGCTTGTGACGTAACTTGACATAAGCAATTGTGCATTTACATATTCTACTATAACCAAACACTTCCTAAATGCATAAAGTTGTAAACCTATAAAGAGAAATGCTAGTGTTTAATATATAGGACGGATGACTCCGTCCAATACGATCGTTTTCACGTTTTTAAATTTCAAATGACCGATCTAAACCATTCAATGTGTTCTCGATATTGAAAACTTACAATAAACCAATTTTTACATTTTTTTCAAAAAATTTTACTATTTTTTTGGTATTTTTGAAAATTCATGATATAAACATTATGGATCGTCCAATAACAACGATTTTCTAAAATACAAAAAAAATAGTAAAAAATTTCGGAAAAAATGTAAAAATTAGTTTCTTATAAGTTTTCAATATGGAGAACATATTGAACGGTTCGGATTGGTCATTTGCAATTTAAAAACATAAAAACAGTAGTATTGGACGGAGCCCATCCATCCAATATATTGGACTCTAGCATTTCTCAACTATAAAATGAAAAGATAAAAAGGACTATTTGGCAAAGTTACCATAACCTCTAACCTGACAGGTCCGAACTCCGAGTCGAGAGTTTGGCGTCCAATCTGGTTCGAGCCGTATCTCCCAAATCGACTCATTCCTTTTTCCATTCAGGCACGAATATACCTTTCCCTCGCTCTCTCTCTCTAGGGTTTTTCCTCCTCCAAGTTAGTAGCTTCTTCTTCAAGCCAGAAGAGAGAGAGAGAGACAAAGACCTCATCCTTGGTACGATTGATCGAAGGTGCCATGAAGCTCACAGTGAAGACGCTCAAGGGGATCCATTTCGAGATCCGCGTTCAGCCATCCGACACTGTAAGCTCAGTCTCAGTCTCCGTCTCTAATTTTGGCGATTTCTCTGTGCATATGGCTTGGGTGTTATTGAATGATAGTTCCCAATTATTTATTTTGGTATTTGGTTGTGTAACAGTTGAACCAATTCTGTTGTTCTCTATTAGACCAATGTGAGTTCAAACCTCTCTGTTTAAACCTTTTCCACATCTAATCATCCACTTCAATTCTGTTGTTGTCTAATTAGACCAATGTGAGTTCTTACCTTTCTGCTTAAACCTATTCCATATTCAACGAGATATCAATTGAAGACTTATCAATTTGATGTGATTGTTTTTCCTCACAAAATTAGGGAAAGGAGCATTAAATTGTAGTTTCAACAGCACTTAGATTAAACTTACATTGTGCACTGAATGATGTTAAGCTTTGACTAATTGTGATGTATCCCTAAGAAGCCTCAACTTATCATGTCAATCCCTGAAAATTTGTGGAAAATTTTTGTTTTCCTCTTTACGAGGGAAAATGTTGCATATTTGGGTCCTCCCTTTACTGCTTTAGAAAATTCAAACCGTCACCTTCTAATAAACGGAACTAGTATGGAAATTTCATAAGAAAAGTGAACGAAAAAGGGATATGTTTTATGCTTGATATTTCAGATATTTTCTGGTATATCTGATGCTATTATTTTAATATTTGATTAGAAAATTTCAATTGTACCAGGATAGTGTAGGATTGATTTTTTTTTTTCCCCCACTAGTAACTGGATCAAACCCCAATTTCAGATAATGGCTGTGAAGAAGAACATAGAGGATGTACAAGGGAAGGATAACTACCCATGGGGCCAGCAGCTTCTTATCCACAACGGGAAGGTTTTAAAAGATGAAAGTACACTTGATGAAAACAAAGTTAGTGAGGATGGTTTTCTTGTCGTCATGCTTAGCAAGGTGCACAAACTTTGATTATATTTCATTGCAAAATGTATATTTATGATTTCTCAAAATGTCATGGTCTACCGAATGAAAGAGGTTAACAAGCAAATAGTGTTTTCGTCTTTCTAAGCTGAATAATATTCTACACAACCATATAGTAAATTTTGTTGCTTATCTTTTTATATATAAGGGCTAGTGCATTATCTTTAAGGAATTTTGCAAAGGAGAACCATAGATATTTTTTTAACATGTTTTTCAATGCACAAGAGATGATTCCATGTTACGAGATAATGAACCAAAAATTTATTTCCTTCGATTTTCTACTTAAGTGGTGCTTCTTTTGACATCTTGAACAGAGTAAATCCTCAGCTTCAAGTGGAGCTTCATCTGGTCAGGTAAGAGGAAATTGTACTTCTTTTTGTAACACTTGATTTATGGATACTAACTCGATTAATTTTCAGTAAAAATGAGTAAGTATTATTGTTATATTTTTAGACCTCGGCGACTCCTGCAGCAAAACCACCTGCACCACAGGTGGTTCCACCTCCTCAAGCCCCGTAAGTTGAATACAAAATGCTTATCCTATTTAGGCTCTTCACCACTTCATTTATTATTACTGATCTTTTTTTTTATATTCACTTTTTCAGAGCAGAAGCTAATCCATCCCCACAAACTGAGAGTGCTGCTACTGTGTATGTGCCTTGACTTTTGTGTGCGCATTATGGAAGTCTAATTTTGATATATTTAATTTCCTTGTACATTTGCAACCAATTTTTTTGAGCATCAGTAATATGGGTCTGCCAACTTTTGCATTTTGTTGGTGATCTCAGTATATCTAAGAATACTTTGAATCAAGTTCACCAGTATTGATGCTCTCAATTGGCGCCCATGAGTAGTAAACAAGCCTTTGTGAACTATTCACCCCAACCCCCCCCAAAAAAAAAACACACAAACACTCACGAAATGCTAAACTATGTTGAACAAATTTAACAGGGTTTCTTCAGATGCTTATGGTCAAGCTGCATCAAATGTAGTGGCAGGTAGTGACCTTGACCCGATGGTGAATCGTTTGATGGAGATGGGAGGCGGCAGCTGGGACAGAGATACTGTTTTGCGGGCCCTTCGTGCAGCCTATAACAACCCTGAGCGTGCAGTCGAGTACCTTTATTCTGTAAGTGGGACATCCAATTTTCAACTTTCAGAGTCAGGTCTTAGTTTTACCGAACTGAATATAAAAAGCTCTCACATATGCAATGGGGATATCAAGTTAGACCACGTGAACATGTCTTGCAGAAGTGAACCAAATAATGACTTGCTTAGTACTCATGTATAAATCTGCAAGTCCAATACCATTTAGATAATTTTTCAATGAAGTTAAAATTATACTCAATTTAGACTCGACTAATTTCTGGTTGATCTAGAACTATGCTTTGTTTAGCTCTTTATTATCTTAGGGTGAGTTTCTGACAAACTAAATAAATTATGGATGGTCAATGAGTCATTATTGATTTGATGGGATGGTTGTTATCTGATGAGGAAGTTTTCTCATATGGGTATTGACGTATTGTACATCTACCACAACGTCAGCCAATAATAAGGAACAGCTAAGTAGGAATATTCCCTTTTTGCATTATATTTAGCAGATTTGTTACCAAAAAATTATAACTGATTATCCTTTGTTTTCGAATATTGTCCTTATGCTATCAGATGATCTTCTTCACTAAAAAATTGCTGCACTAAAGAAAATCGTATTATTTTATCGACTCCGTACTGCTTGTGAAATGTGGCTTCACTTTCCACTTAGGGAAAACTGAATTTACAACATATAGCATGTTGTCTAATAATGAAACAGTAGATTGACGACTACTCTGATCATAAATCCCTCATACCAAGTAATTATTGCTTTCTATGCATAATATTTTATTGTATTTTTTGAGTTAGGGAATTCCAGCGACAGCTGAAATACCTGTCCCAACTGGTCAAGGGGGCCATGCTACTAACACTGTTGCGTCCCCTCTTTCTGGCCTGCCTAATTCAGCTCCTTTCAACATGTTTCAAGTATATTAAATTATTACTTTATTTCTTTTGTTCTTTACTTTTTACTGCCATCACATATAATCTAATTTTGCTTTATTGTTTTCAATTGTTTGTCTAAAAAAGGGTGGTTCTCCAAATGCTGGAGGTGGCGACGTAGGCTCTCTTGATTTTCTTAGGAATAATCAACAGGTTGGTAGTAATTAATTGTTTATATTCTATTTATTATACCGAAATTAGTCACTTCTTAATGTTTATATGCACAATTGAGTGGATTTAAGGGCGTTCAAAGGCATGTGTCACAATTGTGCCTTAATCAGGAGGGCTTAACTGAAAATTGAAGAAATAATCTTGGTTCACGGGAGCCCCAACTTAGGTACAACAGGTGGTGTATGGTGTACCATGAGTATTATTATTACTTAGTGAATAATATTGTTGGCATTGGGTGATTATTGAGTGCAGTTTCAAGCATTACGTGAGATGGTCCAAGCAAATCCTCAAATTCTTCAGGTTTTTCAGATATTACCTTTCTTGAATTTAAACCCTTTATATTCTTACATATTGGTAGCAGTAATTTGATATGTTTTGTCCTTCTATTTGTGTAGCCGATGCTCCAGGAATTAAGCAAACAGAATCCTCAGCTTCTCAGACTGATTCAAGAGAACCATGCTGAGTTTCTTCAGCTTTTGAATGAACCTGGTGAAAATGCTGACGGGTTAGTCCAATATTACCACTAAAGAATATTTTTTGCACTTCGAACTATTTCTAAACACAATCTCATTCTAGAAAATATTCAAAACTAAATACATATAGTAGAAGAATATAAAGCAAACAAACATTGGTCTCTGGCTTGTTGTTTCCTTTTTTTTGTATTATTGATTGCTCTAAAAGAATTGTACCTTATATATATATTTAGTGAACAATTTGATTTGGGTGAGGAGGAGATGCCACACTCTATCAATGTAACGCCTGAAGAGCAAGACGCTATTGCTAGAGTATGTTTACTATTTGTTACTATTTATTTATTTATTTTTTGGATCATAGCTATTATACCTGATTTGAGTACTGTCTTACTGATTGACATGTAGCTTAAATTCTTTTCCTTTAGTATATATATTCCAACATTTAGGTTTATCTTTTTCTCAGCTGTGTTTGTGTTGAATTGAGGTTTGACTGGCCTCCTAGCAGTACTAGTATTTCAGTCTGTATCACTCAGTATTGGTAGGGATTGGCAAAAATTAATGTCCTTGCTGAAATTTAGCTTAAATTCTTTTCCTTTAGTATATATATTCCAACATTTAGGTTTATCTTTTTCTCAGCTGTGTTTGTGTTGAATTGAGGTTTGACTGGCCTCCTAGCAGTACTAGTATTTCAGTCTGTATCACTCAGTATTGGTAGGGATTGGCAAAAATTAATGTCCTTGCTGAAATTTGTCTGAATATGAAAACATTTTAACGTGATTCTGACAGCTGGAAGCAATGGGCTTTGACCGGGCCCGTGTGCTTGAGGCATTCCTGGCATGTGACAGAAATGAGCAATTGGCAGCAAATTATCTTTTAGAGCATGCAGCTGACGAGGATTAGAGAGTTCCGCCTTTTTTTTTATCCAAGTAATTTTTTTTTCTTACGAGTTTTTTGTTGATTTATCTTTGTAACATCATGTTGTTAATATAGCACTCAGTTTCTCTTGTATTTGCAAAAAAAAATAAAAAAACGTATAAGTTTGTGGTACTTGCATCTTTTAATTTCCTTTATTAATGTACATTTGGATGAAAAAATAAAAATAATAACTCTGAACTTGAGATGTGTCTAGTTCGTGAAACACATTGGTTGGAATTCTGGCTGTGTTTTAGGCCTTAGGACTGCGATTTTTTGTTTGGTATACATACAAATTTATTTTAAACGGGCCTAACAAATTTTTTTTCTCCCATTTTGTCAAAGCAGGGAATGTTCTGGTAACGCTAGTTGGAAATTTGCATGTCATCGCTATTCATAATTGTTCCTTTCTTCAAAGGAGGCCATGTAACAACAGCATTTGGCTCAGTGATTTAAATAGTGCCATACAAAGTCGTCTTGGCTTTTATATCTGTTGAGAGAAAAATATCGACATCTGAAGCTTAGTGTGAAGAATTCTACTTAGAATCTGTAACTTAGTAGTACTTTTATATTTTTTTTAAAGAAGAATCAGATATTTCCAATTGTTTCCAACATGTTGCTTCAGTGAATGTGTTTAGGATTTTCAGTTTTTGTTGTTTTTTCTGTGATTCTGTTTCCTGGTTTTGTCTTAGATGTTATAACAATTACACATTTGAACCTTCCTGAGTGAGCTACCATGGCAAAGTGCATGAATTTCTCTTGTGAAGAGAGCATCCACAAATTAAAGAGTAAAGACCCCTTTAAAAAATGAAGTCACTATCGAGAATAATAACTACAATGAAACTAAAGGGAGGCTGCATGTTGCTGCAGGCCCACCATTCTCGCGCCAGTTAAGGAGCACAGCTGTAGCGGCATAATGTATCAATGCTCCGGCGAGAACAAACACATGAAATATCTGGTGGCTGTGACCCACCAAATCAAATGCTCCCGGCCGCCACTTCTCAGGCACTCTGTTCACATAAATTGCTGCCCCAGTGGCATAAGCCACTGCCATCAGCAGCTCCAAAGCAAGTGCAAAGTGGCAAGTGGGGTGTTCCAAGTTGATCCACAGTGCATGTGCAGCAGGAACTATGCCTGAAAAACCCATGCACAAAAACAGAGTTGCACGGAGCGGTCGATACTCAGGGGATGAGAGAGCAGGGGCGAGGAGTGAGAGAGCAGTGAAAATGCCGAGGATGGAGATAGTGGAAAGGTATGTTATTTGAAGTGTCGGGTTGCACATGAAGGCATAGTAAACAGGTGGTACAAAGGAGGCAACAATCATAAGGCTGATGCCGGAGTAGTCCATGCGCCAGCAAAGGAGGTTGATCTGGTGCGAGTGGCATGCTAGGAGGTGAGAGAATGCGCTGATTGATAGGCAACTCATTGCACCTACCAGAAAGACTAGGACTGGCCAGTGGGGCACGTCTGTGCTGACAGAGGCTTTGAAACTTGCATTGGAGATGGATTGCATTGACATCAGTAAATCCTGGCAAGTAAATGATGGAATATGATTATTTTAGACTGCTTGTCAAGTAATAGTCAAATATTGCATGGAGTAAAAATGAAGTAGCACTTATGCTAGAAAATTCTTTGCTTTCTTTATTATACCGGCTGCTCCAGAAGCCCTTTTGCTGTACTAAATAGATTATTTTCTTTTAATTTTCAAGAATCTAACTTTAAATGTCTCGAAAAGATAATTTTTATTTAGAAAAATAATAAACAAATTTATAAAGATTGGAATATAAATGTTCGGTCCATCTGGCCTTTTTAACATATTAAAATTTGTTCTATTATTTTCCTAAAAATTTAATGTGTTAACTTTGCATTTATTAATATTAAATTTAAAAAAAAAGGCCAGAAATATCTTTATGGGAATTGGGAAGTCTACTGAAAAGTGAAATCTTTCTGAAAGCACACCTCATTCTTATAAAAAATAAATAAAACACCTATTGATGGCAACACTTTTAATTTTTTTTGTCGTTTCGGCTAGCACGTCGTTTGTTGTCTGGCATTATTATATAGGGAAGCATGTGGTTCTGCCAGACCTTTTTTTTTTTTTTTTTATTGAGTATGAAAGACCCTTAGGCCTATATAGGAAAACCCCTGACAGAATTATATAATTGTGAAATTTTTTTTAACTTTTTTTTAGCATGTTTGGTAAGAGGAATAAGCTTCTTTAAACTTTTTAAGGAGGATTAGCTCAACAAACAAGAGAGGTTTAAGCTTCTTTAAGGAGGAAGAACTTATACCATCAAACTATGTGGAATAACTTCTTCCACGGTGTGACCCGTTATGGATTAGTCTCGAATTTCGAATAATGTATCATTAATTTTTTTCTTATTAATTATAATTAATATATTATTGTAATATTATAATATTTTTTAGTTACAATAATAAACAAATAAATAATATATTAATTTCAATATAGGAAATATTACTATTTTATCATCAATATTATAATTAGTATAACAAATATTTAATAATATCTTAATTTATAAAATACTAATAATAATACTGATAATAATAATAATAATAATAATAATAATAATATTATTATTATTATTATCATATTGTATTTATCATATAATTTTCATTATCATTAATGAAATTATTGTTATTATTATTATTATTATTATTATTATATTATATATATATATATATATTACGAATAAAAATAATTTATATAATAATAATTATTAATATTATGATTAATATTTGGAAACTAATGATAGTAATTGTAATATTATAATAATTCTTACACATCTAATTTTTGTATTATTATATTCTTATTCCTTCAATTTACATAACCAAACAACCATGACATAACTTGACATAAGTTCTTCCTCCTTAACTTATTCCTCTTTAAGTTATTCCTTTACCAAACGCCACCTTTAAATTTAAATATCTACACCTTCAAAAAAAATAAATTTAAATATCTACAAAAATACGTTGTCTTAATTCAAAGCCTAGATCTTAGTAAGAGAGTTCGAAATACATGACTTGTGCGGTCAGCCGGTCAGCATTCACTCATTCAGCAACAAAAGGTACGCGTTTCAACGTGCTAATTATTAAGTTTGACTTTTATTTAATCTTTCTTTTGTCAAAGACTCGTACAGTCGCACTAGTACTAGAATAAAAAAAACAAAACTTTAAGAAAAAAATAAAAAATAAAAGTTCAAGCTGACAGCGAGCGTCTTCGTGGTTTTTGGTTGGCTTCAAGAGAAAATGACGATGAGCTACTTATAGCAACATCATTAGTAGACTTGATTAATTGTACCGTAGGAATATGTATTTTCAAAATTGTAAAATTGAAGAATCATGGGCAATTATTAGTGAACTAATGCGGAGGAGCCCAGGCTTTCAAGAAAAAATTTAGGATATGTATGTAATAAATAAATTAAATGCATATCAAAACAGGCCTAGTACTTACCGTGTCATTCCTAATCCATGATGCATTGAAAGACTTCCCCACAAAGCTATAAATCATATTAAAAAAAAAAAAATCAGGCAAACTCACCTTAAAATTATATTCTGTATTTGATTCAATAATTGAAGTTTAGATGATAATGTAATGTATAATAGTAGCTTACCTGGATAGACCAGGCATTACCACAGCCTTGACTTCTTCTATTGCCTCGCTCCATCTTGCTACAGTCAGCCATAAAAACAGTAAAAACCCTCCCAAGTGTCTGTTTGCACCAACAATAAAAAATAAAAAAAGAAGCCAAAAAAAGAAATGAAAATGCATTATTAACAACGAGCATAGTAAAAATGGAAAATGAATTATCATCCAATGTCAGTATTACTTTCCTGACCAAAAACTGTCTTTTAATTGATATAATTAATTAAATATTCATTCCAGCAATGCAGCACGAAATGCATGATGCAAGAATTAAGGCTCCATTTAGTCATGAAAGTAATTAAGTAAGATAAGCCCCAAACTTTCGCTTAATGACTTTCCAATCCAAATAAACACTTTTTTTTTAACTTTAGCCCCCAATATAAGAACAATTGCAAAAACTCATCCCATTCCACAATTACTAGCAGCATAATTCAAACAGGCACCATCTAAAATTAAAAAATTATGGGTTAACCATTCAAACAGATGTATTCTCTCAACCTAAACAAAACCATAATTATGCACAGATCAAACTCACGTCCAGACATTGAGAGTTTCATTGTGCCAAGAGAAGACGCTGAGCAGAGCATCCCGCACCGGCCACTCCGATCGGTAGTGATCTTTGATGAATTCATTATCCTGCAAAAACTCCGGCAACTCCTCGTACTTCACCAACCTCAGCCGCCTCTTCATGCCGATCTTCTCGGCCTTAGAGGAGGCCAAGGTGTGTTGCTTCTCTGCTCCGGCTTTAAGGCCGGTTTCTGATCGCCTCCGTCGGGTAATCGGAGGCTTCGATAGTGATCCCATTGGTGATTTGATCGAAGTTCTCTTTTGTGATCTCTGTAGGAATTAATAGAGGAATGGAATGAGGAACAAAGGAATGTATATATGTTGCTAGCTATCTTTATCTCGGATGCTTTTGTTGAATTTGATTAGATTTATAATGAGAGGAAGGAATGGGGTTTGAACGCGAGAATTTTGGAGATTAGGTGAGTCACGTGGAGTTGCTGTGGCGCTTTCGCTATGTTCCTTTGTGTAATGATTAACATCGCTTCACTTTTAACTTTTGTTTAATTACTTCTGATCAAGCTTAATGACCCGTCCCATTCTTCCTATGATTAAACTCACTTGAATGAAAATTTTAAATTGTTTGATTTTTAATTCTGCAAATCTGAGTAGGCTTATTAACTATTAATTAAAACACAATATAAACTAAGGTGTACCATAATAAACCCACCGCGTATTAAATGGAACACGATAAAAGCCAAGTTGTGCCAAATTAATGGGAAATGCGAAATGCATGAGATAATATTTGTGAAAAGAAAAAAAAACAGATAATAAATGAGACATGAATATTTTATATTAAGGAAATAAAGCAAGCTGCTAGAAATTTATGGCCCAGAAAATTATTACAGATGTTTGCTAACTGACCAATTGGTTCGCAAGATAATTAAATAATCGTGACATGAGAATAACTTAGGACCAAAAATTTTTATATGAATTTAACTTGATAACAGAATATAATTTTTTTTTATTTGAATTAATCTAACTTGATTTATCAAATATAATATCGACTGATCGTCTTACGATTCTTATGGTATAGATATTATTATCAAGAATTAAACTGTGCATGAGTACAATTTTTGAAGATTTTTCGTAGTTTTTGGATTGAACAGCAATCATTTTCAAGAAATGTGCACATATATGGCAAACCGGAACCCCATTGTGACTTTTCTATTTAGTATTTTCACAATCGTTATAAGTATAAATTTTACTCGAAACCTTTTTAAACATTGTATATCGTTTTTATTGAAAATGATGATATTCAACGCGTTGTATTGTCCTTCCGATAATTCAAAATTTAAAATTTAAAATTACTTGTCCTCCCATAAAATATATGTAATTTAATTTCTGTACTTGTTACCCCAAAAAAGACCTTTTTTTTAGTATTTAAGGTTTTTGACTAAATTAAAATACTTTTTATGATTTTTAAAAGTATTTTATTAACAGTGAACCCCAGCCCATAATACTCTTGTTATCAAATAATTAGATAAATTAAATGGAGTGCTGTGCAGCTAAATGGCCAGAAAAATTAGACAACAATAACACTGTTATACAGCTCAAATGGCAAAATTCCCTGCTTGCAGCATCATTGCACGAAAGTTTGATAGGGACAAAGGAAAATATTGTCCAGCTAAAAAAGATTCTTTTGCCAAGTCAGCACAACTAAACGACAGTTTCAACTGAGAAATCAGAGAGGTAGTAAAATCTAGGTCTGCACGAGGTGAGCACATGGAATGATGCTCATCAGCTCATGTGGATTCCTCAAGCAAATTATAAACCACAAATCCCACAAGAGGTCCCCTTGCTAATTATTCAACCTATTTTTGTTTTTGACTCTTTCCGTTATTACTGTGTTGTGAAATTTGTTGTCAGCATTAGTTACTGATATTCTTAACGGTGAATTTTTCTTTTTCTTTTTTTTTTTTAATGTATAACTGAAGAAGTTCAACTACTGCTATCATTGTTTGATAGTTGGTGATATTTATTTATTTATTTTATTTACATGATTCGCACTTGGTACCAAATAAGGTTTGCATTTGAAGATACTTTCAACATCAGCTGTTGATGCAGTCAAAACTCAAACCATAAGTAAAATTTCGTGAGCAAATTTCATTTCTAATCTCAAACTAATGGATGATGAGCATTGATAAAGCTCTCTATCAAGAGTATCAATTTGAGTCCCTGCCAAAAAAAATTTCCCAATATAATATTATGATAACCTTCTATGAAACTTTTAAAATTGAAAACATTGCAAACAAAAGCTGTGACATAACTTTTTAGCTGCCATACATAGTCAGCCTATGAGCAATTTAAAAAAAAAATAATAATCTCCACCAGAAAAGTGCTTCCTAGAATTATAAAACGTATGCCGAATTTATTATGGCGATAAGGATAAGTGGATAACAGTTGTTGTCATAAAAAAATAATCACCCAGACAACATGCTTGCTTCTTCTTTTCCTTCCCAGTTTGAGGTCAATTACCAAGTGTTCATATAAAAAAACTAAGCTTTTTAAAATACGATTTAACTTTATTATCAAACTCTTTAACCCACTTTTGACTGTCAAAGTTTTTTTTTTTTTATTAATCAATTTCTGATCACTGAGCTTATTAAACACTGGAAAACTAATAAGGGTCTGCTAAATTTATTAATGTATTGAAGATCAATTTTAGGTTTATAAAAATACATCATTATTGAGATATTCTTGTTATTCCTGAATATAGCGTAAAATCAACATGCAATCCAAAACACATCCATTTTTTATCGTGTCATTTGACCATCCAAAATCAACATGGTTTTAAACATTGAGAACATTTAATAAAAACAAAATAAAGCTCTGACCTTTTTTTTTTTTTTTTGGGTCTCCACTCTGCTGTCGTTAACCATGAAACGTCTCTCGTTATTTTTTTCCTCGATAAATCAAGAAAATTGATTACTGTCATCTGCAATTTTACCATCCCTTGTCATCGCTAAACAGAAAGTGAACACGTAAAATAGACAATGTGAACATATATAGTGATCAAAGTGAACACATACAAACAAATAAGTTCAATAAAAATAAGTTGAATATGCATATAAAAATCTGAACAAGAGATGACAACACTTATTTGTTTGTAAGTGTTCACTTTAATCGTTTATATATTTATCTTGTCTATATTAGATGTTCACTTTGTGTTTAACGATGGCAAGGGAGTTATCATTTTTGATAAATCAATAATTTGTTTCAAAAGAATTTTGGACGGATCAATTTTTGGTTGTGTTGAATTTAAAGCCAGCTTGTGTGGCCCAAAATATAGACCTGTTATAGGTAACAGCTAACAAGCAGGTATAAGGTATTAAATGATCAAAGCAGAAGAAGAAAAAAAAAAACAAAAAATATTGATTTAACCTCGAGAAATCAAAAGCGTTCCATTACCAGATAAGAAAAAAAAAAATAAACAAAATTGGGTAAAAAATACACCGGCGGTAACGAACAGTAAAATTTGTCTAGATTGTTTTCAAATTCCCTTATAAAAAGAATTATAATTTTTGAAAGGATTCTAAAAAGAATTAACTTGCGCCTGTGATGTGGGTTTTCCGCTCTTAAATTTATACCTTAATCTACCTAAATTTCAGTCGCAAGCGCACGACAATCGTTTAAGTATTTCGGGATCGAACCACAATGACGATTTGGATTAATCAAGTCTCAATTCAATTCAATTTGCTAAATAAAGAGTTTGCAAGAAAAGTTGGTTTGTCACAGTGAAACAGATAAGTAAAATTTGTAATAAAAATAAATTCTAAATTAACATATTACAATTAAAGGGGTATTAAATAGCTAATTAAAACTAGGAGTTTAAAGTAAGCTAATTCTTCAGTTTACTCCAGTTCTAACGGCCCGCTAACTCTCGTAGCGGTCCGCTGAAAGAACTCAGGTCGCTAACCCTACTGGCTGGTCGCTGGCAACTTGGCGGGCATAGACCACCTCGCTGGTTCACTCGGCGGCCCGCCAGGATTAGTGCAGATTCAACTTTTAAGTTAATTTAGAAGTCGCTTTGTGTAAGGATTAGGGTTTGGTTGATGTTTTACAGATCAAACTCTCGTTTAGGGTCTGGTTGACAATCAATAAACTCAGATTCTTTCGAATATAGCCTAGATTTCAACTCTCGTTTCGTGGTCTAGTTTCTACAAGTTTATACCCTTCTAACCTATGAATTTCTTGAGTTTTCACTCTTGAAAAGGACTTAACTCTCGTTAATTGGTCCTGGTTTCAACCTCTCAATTTCAACCTTCAAGTTGGCACAATTGTATTCAATGTCTCAAGTTTGGTTTGGACTTAACCATTAAACAATCAAGTAAAGCCTATACTTGACGAATGCGAGCAAATCTAACTTAAGCAATTCAACACAATCAGATCAAACAATAAAATCAAGGCATAAAACACAACATGCAACAAATAAATTAACTAAAAAGTATATTATCTAATCATAAACTAAAGGTTCATTACCATGGCCCCTAAATCAGTATCTACTCACGAGTATACATCAAACAACACAAAGCAGGTATCTAAAATAAAAGAAAACATAAGAAAGAATCAAAGTTTACAGCATAATGCAACTTGGACTCAATCTTTCTGCTCTCAGCTACTCTCTCAGCGGTCCGCTGGTGTGTCTTGCGACCCGCCGACAATCTTGTTGACTTCTCGCACCAAGCTGCTAAATTACTCTCTAATTGCATTTTTTCTGGCATCCAAGCTTTTAGTTTAAATAGAAGGCTATGTCGGCTCTCTGAAAGTGGAGGATGTGCAATTAAAGGCTCCAAATTTAGCTCAGAACGAGATCGAGAAGTTGCTAAACTGGCTGCGCTATATTTGGCAGTCGGTTTCTCTTCTTCCAGCGGCCCACTGTCGAATGTAGCGGCTCGCTGGAATCTTCTGTGTCGCCAATCTTCAACTCCTACCCGTTGGTGCTCTTGGTGGGTCGCCAATTGGTGCAGAAATGGCCGTTTCGAGTAGCTTTATCAAAGATCCTGTACAAAATGAAGCAAACCATGACAGTACCTAGCTTCTAACCTAAATTATCAATTAAACATCAGAAATTTCATGGAAAAGCATGAAATTAAGACCTATCAATGGTTGAAATACTAGGTATGAAAACCATTTATCAGCCTGCATGGTGGTATTGATTCGCCATGTTCTGTTACGGATTATTTTTTAATTTTTTTGCCTATCTTAATATTTTAGGTATTTAGGGGTGTTTGTTTCATGCATAAGAGGTTATGCAACACTTATGCAACCAAACACTTGTTACATAAGATTACATAAGGGTGCATAACTTATTGCACCCGAAAATATTACATAACTTACGCACCGGATTCTTCTCATCTTATTTGACATTTGTACCCTTTAACTAATTTTATTAAATGAATTTGGTTCACAATTAATAATGTAGGTCACATAACAAAATTCTAACACTAATTAGTGCTTGACATTCGAGAGCAGGTGAGAATTAATTGTATTTGATGAAAATTCTGATTGACTAGATTCATTGTATTTGATTGATTGATTTTAATGATTGTCTTAGAGTCTTATAAATGCTTCATAATTTTTTGCTAAAGGGTGTGTTTTTTTTTTTACACATCTCCACTAAACAGTTTGCTCATTTTT
Organism: Rhynchospora breviuscula; assembly: GCA_027562975.1. Lineage (NCBI taxonomy): Eukaryota > Viridiplantae > Streptophyta > Magnoliopsida > Poales > Cyperaceae > Rhynchospora > Rhynchospora breviuscula. Next base: position 68,197,623 of record CM050398.1, read on the forward strand.
ACATTTATCTCCGCTAAAAAATCAGAATAATGTCGAGGAAATAAATGCCTAACGTAAGACCATCATTATGTCTAAAAAAAATCGTTGAGATCAGTACTAACACTTTCGCCTAACAATATCTACTCTTCATAGTTGTAAGTTTTATACACATGAATTTTTAAATTTATATCAATTACGTCATCTTGGCTGTTTATTAGAAAATATTATTACGATTCAATATTTTTATGGCTTTAAATGAGTTCATAATAATTATTTTTAAAATATTATTATAATATAATAATAATAATAATAATAATAATAATATTATTATTATTATTATTATTATTATTATTATTATTATTATTCGAAAGAAGGAATATGATTTGTTTTATTATAATAAGAATATTGTAACAAAAATTATAATAATAAACCATTAATTATTTTATATTATTATTATATTATTATTATTATATTATATTATATTATAATATTACAATATTATTTATTTTTATTACTTATTTTAATATTCAGATTATTAGTATTGCATAATAATTATTTCTATATTATTATTATTATTTGATTATAATATTAATTATTTTTATAATATTATTATTTATTTTATTATTCTTATTATTAGTATTAAATAATAAAAAAATTAGGTCAGATTTTAATCGTTTGATCTGAAATAGAAGGTCCAAGTATGTATTTACATACTAAATAGACATCGTCCTTCACTAAATCAAATAACTCAAATTCAAAGATATTTTAATCTTTTGACATGAATATATCTATGCATTAAGTTACTATTTCTTATTACACAACCAAACATTCATTACATAACACTACATCAATACTTACTATGCATCTTTTTAACTTACACAACTACTTGCTACACAACCAAAACACCTCCTTAACATAATATTCTCGTTTATATATTTGTGCTAAGTTTCGAAACGACAAGCAGTATTCGCGGCTCACACTATATTCACGTCTTTACACAGCTAAAAATATTAAAAGAAATTTCCAAATGTCTGAACGCGAGTAATCTTAAATACATCTATTGAAATTGAGTTTTAAACATACGCTGATATTCAAATCTCCATCGGTCAAAAAATACGCTGATATTCTAGTTATTATTTATTTCTTTTTTTTGGTTGGTCTCCCCTCGGCTGTCGTTAATCGTCAAACCTTTTTCCAACCTTTTAATATTTTCAATAAGTTGTTTCAAAAATATGATTTTGGATGGTTCATTTTTTGACAGTGTTGAATTTAAAGCAAGCTTGTGTGGCCCAAAATCTAGACCTGTTAGGCTGTTACAGCTAACAAGCAGGTTTAAGGTATTAGATGATCAAAGAAACAAACAAAGAAAGCTATTAAAGAATCTGATGTATCATCTGCTCATCCCATGTCATGTCATTGTTTCGTATACCGAATACCTCAGTAAATATATCTCGAAAACGCAAAAGCGTACCAATTACCCTGCAAAATTAGGTAAAAATTACGTTGGCGGCTTTTAGGCATTTATTATTCGCAATGTTTTGTGAGGTAGATTAAAATCAGCCGCGACTGACGGATGAGTTCATCGGTCATGATTATATCTCAATTTTTAGTATCTAACGATCGATCTGAACCGTTCAATACTTTTTACATATTGAAATCTCGTTGGAGATCAAATTTTACATTTTTTTTATTTTTTAACTATTTTTTGAGATTTTTAAAAATCATTGTTATTGAAGGATCTAAAATTGTTTAGATTAAGAATTTTGTAAAATACAAAAAAATACTAAAATTTTTTAAAAATGTAAAATTTGGTCTCCAATGAAATTTCATCTTGGAGAACATATTGAATGTTTCGGATCAACCGTTAGAACCACAAAAAATGATATATAATCGTGGTTGACGGGCTCATCCGTTAGTCGTTAGCCAACCTCATGTTTTGTCTCTTTTTTTTTGTTACCTTGTTATTTTAATACATATAATATTTAATATTTTTTGCTTACTTTCTAAACGACAAGTACTATTCACAGCTCATACTACACGAACAAAAAAAATCCAAATGTCATAACGCAAAAAATCTTGGATGCACGTATTCAAATTTTGTAAACATACGCTGACATTCCCATTTCCATTGGTCAAAAGTACTCGAAGCATGTACATGAAAACTAGCTGTGTTATTCATTTGAAAAATCAGCATAACCAGAAAAAAATAACATTTCGCTCTTTTAAATAAATTGTATTTCTACTTATTTAGAAAGAGACATTTGCTTAAATCTCGTACACAAAGTTGCTTATTGGATTATTGTCACGGCTTTAAGGCGCAAGAAAGTGTTTACTTGTACGACACTTTTTAATCTACTTATTTCTTGTCCAAATCGAACATGGATCTTTCCTTCGTCCCAGGTTTTATTCCAAGTAGAGACGGTTCAAATCTGAAAACATTCTTTGAAAGTTTGAAACTAAAACGTCAATATCCCGTTTGAAATTACGTTTTTGACCATGAAGTGATACAACAATTCCAAATTGGGCTGAGTGAAGATGTTTCCCTTTTAACTTAAGGGTTCACTTTCGGTCTTAATCGGCATGTTTCATGCCAAAATGGGTTTCAATTGTTAATTTGAGGCTTAATGGGCCTAAATGAGATCAACTTTGGATTCAATTCTAATAGCTTCTAGTTTTATAAATTATAAGGCATGGTAGTCCCAAACTCCCAATTCAAACTTGAACGTTTAAAAAACCAAACTGAAATATTTGGTTCGATCGAAGTGAAAATGAAATTGTGATGTAGCTCGGTCATTTTCTGTGAAATTAAATTTATATTTAAGATTGGGATGCTGCTGGCAAATAACCCATATAGTGCCACTTTTTATCAATAATTTTTGTTTTATTTCAGTCATATTTTGTTTATTTATTGAATCTCTAAAACTTTTTCAATTATGTTGCAAGCTTAATAGTAAATAATGTTGATCCATTAATCAGTCTAGTTCCCAGAAGCCAATAACTAAAAAGCCTGTTTTTTTTTTTTAATTCATTCATTGCTCAGCTGAGACTGAAACTTCACCATACTTCTATTTAAATCCTACTTTTTTTTTCTATTTAAATTCTCGGATTGAAGGGTGTTTTGGTCAAAGATGTGATGTTTCATCACTTTTGGGTGCCCCATACCAAGTCCCTATTTTATCCCCCTGTTTTGTCATTGATTTCCACAGCTTATATTATGTAGGGTCGAATCCGATGAAAAAAAATGAATGCACGAGTCAGACTACTATTTCAAATTCTTAAGCAAGAGCATAATGAGTCGGGTCAAAAAATTTCAAATTCAGAACAGGACTCTAGCAAACTCATCCTTATCTTCAAAAAACCCATTGCCATGAGCCCATGACTAACGCAAAATGGTTTAAAAAACAGGTGAATCAAGCGCACGCATGATTTTTTTTTTTTTTTTAAAAGACTCGCTTTATTTGTTAACTCAAAATTAAACTAGCATTGAATAGCGATTATCCCCCTCGTTAATTAAAGCCTCTTCACATGGTAATTTCTTACAAGAAGAGTCCATTTTTATAAAGAAAATGACAGTAAAAATAATTTATGACGAATTATAATTTACTATGTAAACTACCCATAAAATTATTTTTATTGAATCCCATTAAATGTAGGTCCATCTTTTGTTCTTACAAAAGAGAACGCCGCAGAAGATCTAGGCACTAGAAATGCTAGGGAACAACAGCTAGTTCCAAAGCTAAATGGCGCCGTACACAAAAGCAGAGAAATGCTTTGATGATTATATCCTCATCCTAGCTTCCTCCTCGTTGACGTTTTTGTTATGCTTCGCCTTCACGGCTCATGCACCCATTATTTAAGTATTTATTGCTTCTCTCTCAAATCCTGAAAAGTGAACACTTCAACAGTCAAGCACTAAATTAAAGCTGTGCGCTTTTTTAATCAAAAACAGTAGATTCTATTTCTGAATCTGAATGTGGTACTATACCTTCCGTGTACTTTATCTCAGTAAAAAAAAATAGAATTATTTTTTATTACTTAATATTCCTGTAGGAAATCCTTGGTATAAATTTTGAAAGGTTTTTTACACTTGTATTGCTTAGTAATTAGCATACATGGAATAGCCACAGAAAATCATGACAATATTTCTCAAATTCCTCAACCCAGTTCGCACTTCCCACCATACCGACCATAAATAATTTTTCACTAATAAATCCAAAATCTAAAATGATGACCGTTGAGCTTCTTTCAGGCACATTCTCCTAGGATTTTTCATTTTCAAATTTTAAACCCCTTTCTTCCCCCGTTCAAACTCTTCTCCTTTCAAACAATAAAATCGAACACAGTTCCACCCTTCTGAAATCCTTTTCCTTTTCACTTCTTCACTCACGAAACCCAACAATAATGTCTGGTTCAAAGAAAGTACCTTTGCTTCCTCTAGATACCAATATCCCCAAATGCTTCAATCCGGGTCCAAATGCAAAACCTGAACCCAATTTGGCCGACAAAGAAAACCTGGTTCCGGCACCTGAACCGGGTTCTCTGAAAGGCAGGAAACCACAGCCTTGTTCGCCCAAAACCCCATTGAGCAGAGGACCATTGAAACCCTCTTCTCTGCAGATGTGCATGAAGCTAAATGAACCGGATGCGGGTTTGAAACTTGCGGACCCGGTACCACACTCGTCAGATATTTGGGAATTTTCAGATTCGGAGTCCGCACCCGCTTCGTCATGGTCTACACTTCCTAACAGGTAATCAAGTATACCAAGCACAAAATATTGAACTTGCCAAAACTCTTGGCAGAACTATGCAACCATAGAAAGCATAAATTTATTTTATTTTTATTCTTGATTAAACTGTTTATTTTAATTTGCAACTGTTCGTTTGTGATTATTACTCAGTTATTTATTGATGTATTTAACTATTTATCTATTCTTCCAGGGCATTGTTGTGCAGGCCTCTTCCATTGGATGTTGGGAGGTGCACTTGTATAATAGCCAAGGAGCCAGTTGAAGGAGCGAGGGGCATATCAGTCTATTCTCTGTATACCAATGTAAGTTTTTGCTGCATAGTATACATCAATTCCTGACTTGTATTATGTGCTGCCAGCCAAAGGACCAATAGAAAAATGTAGGCAAAATTAGATATAACCCCCTTGAAACATCCCCAATTAGAAATAAACCCCTCGAAACTTCAAATTTAGAAATAACCCCTTTTAATCATCTCAAAAATAGATATAAACCCTTTTTAATCATTTTATATATTTTAACAAAATAATGAACTGTATAATATTTGGACGAAAATGCCCTCTCTCCCAGCCCATGACCTTTCATCTTCCCGCTTGATCTCTCGCTCAGATCACCATGTTCCTCAAGTACTCTGTCTAAGAGTAGACATACCTGAGCAAGATGAGACGTGTACTTGAGGAATAACGTGACCTGAGCGAGAGATCAAGCAGGAAGATGAAAGGTCATAGGCTGGGAGAGAGGGCATTTTCGTCCAAATATTATACAGTTCATTATTTTGTTAAAAAATATTGTTAAAATATATAAAATGATTAAAAAGGGTTTATATCTATTTTTGAGATGATTAAAAGGGGTTATATCTAAATTTGAAGTTTTGAGGGGGTTATTTCTAATTGGAGATGTTTCAAGGGGGTTATATCTAATTTTGTCAAAAATGTAATTGTGAATTTAGAATTCAGCGAATAACCTCAATTTTGATTAGTATCAGCGAATAATATAGACAAAAATATAGCATCAAAGGGAGCTTGAGTGGACTTCGTAGAGAAATCACAGTATTTTGTTGTAATTAATAGTTATTAATTTTTTGGTATGTAAACAGGAAGGCCAGGGGAGGCAAGACAGAAAATTAGCTGTTGCAAGGCATAGAAGGAGACGAGGCCGATCTGAGTTTGCTGTGGCTCAGAATCCAAAGGGTATTTTTGTCACTTCGGATGAGGGGTTTTTGGGAACCATCTCTGCTAATCTCATTGGATCCAAGTACCAAATATTCAATCAGGTTTAACTGATTGCTCTTTACTTGTCTTGTGCTGTTCATTTAAGAGTACAGTTGTTCGTATTTGTATTGATGCAACTTATCTGACTGCCTTATACTGTGTTACAAAATAAAAACATGTGCATACAATTGTACCATACAGAGTACAGACTATATTTCACAGGCACATCCATAGTTACTATGCTACTAACATCAGTTCTCAGTACTGTTTTTAATACCCTACCGGGTACCGGAAAAACCAGGTACTGGATCCAGACCCGTTAGGAAAAGGCCCAAATATCAGTCTGTCCATGAACCGGACAAAACCGGTAGTAAACCAGATAAATTGGAATTTTTCAGTATGGACCGGCCGGTTTGAACCAGCTACACCAACCCGCCAACATGGTGAATCAAACTGGGGTAGGCAACCTTGGGACACGATTACTCAAACCACTGGGCCAGCTGGGCCTATTGGTCATTAGCTCCATCTTATTTATTTGAACCTATTAAAACGAATACTAACCAGTATTAACCAATACAAACCGGTAAAACCGCTTACCGCCGTCAACGCCGGTTTGATGGCCGGTAGGGTATTAAAAACATTGGTTCTCTCAGTGTGCTCTGATGGTAAAAGAATATTTGACCACAGATCCTTATATTTTGTTTTGCAGAGCAAAGGACTTGATGCCTCAAAAACTCAGAGTAAAAAGCTTCTCTGTGTTGTTACGTAAGTTCATTTCTCCTAAGAAATGTTTCAAATTTATTGTATCAGATTCAAAATTTCATTTACTTGTGCTCGATAAATATGATAATTTATTTTGATATTTTGACAGGTTTGTACCTACAATAACCACTCTTACTGGGAGGTTTAGAAGCATAAGGGCATGGATTCCAAGGCAACAGCAATCAACACAACTCAAAAGTACTTCTACAAATCAGGCAAGTTCATCTATCTATTTCAAAATAATGACATTAAATTCCGGATAAGTTTTGTTTGATGGCTACTTTCTAAGCAAACCTTTCTGGCTTTGAACGTCTCTTGTAAAATTTTGCCATGGTAATCAAACCTTATCATGAATTTTTTACCTGTTAATAATGTGGGCATCTAATTGACCCTATTGCAATAGCAGATTCAACATGTAAGTGGACTGACTGAAAACTGGGAATTGAAGAAAAAAGTTGCTGACCAGCTTGTCTCAAGAGTTCCATTCTACAATAGTGTAAGCTTTTGTATCTTTAGTGCCATTTGGAATTTTGTTTCCACTTACCCTAACGTGAATTGAGAAACAAAATCAAGCACAAGTAAGCCTCAATTGACAGCCATTATGCACGTAATTTACTGTACTGTACGTATCTCATTTTGCCTAAACAAATCATTAAATATTCAAATTAAGCCCTAATTTACACTTAGTTGATTAATAGTTATCAAATAATTTGACCACAACATGCAACCTGTTTGTTAAATATTTGTCAGTTAGTCGATCATTCAATAATCACTGGAATGTAAAGAATTGCAATGTGCTGTCCAACAATCACTGAACATAACTAAAGAGGGGAAGACTTTTGTATTTTGATTCCTTGGTGGTTCTTCAAAGAAAGACTGATCACAGTGGTACTTCTTTTTATTGTACAGGCAACAAAGCGTTATGAATTGGACTACAGAGAAAGATCTGGAAGGACCGGCCAAAGAGTGCAAGCATCTGTTAAGAATTTTCAAATGACCATGGAGGTATTGTCCACCTCTCTTCCTATCTTTGTAACTTCACCCACATAACTGCAAAACTGTACAAGGATCTTGTACTGACACTCTGTTGACAGTTAATGAGCAAACCTCATGAAAATTTGTTATGGACGTCGATTTGTGCCACTATGATTTTCTTTGTCACTACCAATTTTCTTTCATGTCAATTGTTCACTGAAATTGGTGCACATGATGCTTAGCAATGCATAATTTTTTTTTCCCACTGCCTTTAAATTGCCATGTCCAGCTGTACTTAATTTATTACCTTTCAAAATATTCTTGAAACAAAGTACTAACAATATAATAAACAGGAAAAAGGTAAGCAAACCATCCTGCAGCTTGGTAGGATTGGGAAGTCAAAATACATTATGGATTTCAGGTAAGGTTACTTTTGGTGCTTCGTCAGATGATTTATTTTGGTTATGAATTAAAACAAAATGTATTGATCAGTTTCATTGTTTACCTTTGCAGATATCCATTGACGGGATATCAAGCATTTTGCATATGTTTAGCAGCCATTGACTCGAAACTTTGTTGTTCTCTGTGAAGACTATTGGTTCGAATTAAGATATCTTTTCTAGGATAAAAATGGTGTAAAAAATAAAAGTTAGCATCTTGCTGGCCTAATTTTGATTTTGCTTTAGTTGTAACAACCTTGGATTGTGTTATTGTATATTAGATAGTGTTAATGGAGAATTTTATGTTTCTCTGAATTTGAAAAAAGTAAGCAAATAAACATAAGAACAATGCCAATGAACCAAAAATAAAATATGACCCCCTTGTGTAAAAGAGGCTATATTTAATGGTGAAAATTGCTTACAGAATACGAAAGAGAGAAACCTTATAAAGGGAATAAGAGAAGTATTCTAAAATTATGTTATTAAGAAACAAAAAATGCAGAAAACTACTTGAAACTTAAAATTACGACCACAACCCACGTGCTGAATTTAATCCAACACCACCAACTGCTCCTACTCCAATACTAGCGAGAAGATAGCCTGCTCCATAACAGATCTTGGCTGATTATTTCACCTCCCTCCAAAAACAACTACAACACATCTGGGATCTGGCATGCCTCTCTAAAGTCTGACTTGAGCAATGAATGGTGCTCTTTTCTCTATACAACAAGGGAACACCTTAACATTTTGTGTTTTAGATTTTAATACCTATATAGATACAAATGAAGAACCTTGTATTGGTCGTCTCTATGCTTAAATCTGATTATAAATCACTAAATTTAGGGGCCAAACCTAATTAGGCCCAAAATTGTTGGAAACAACATCATTACCGCATAATAAAATGTTGTAGTGTTTATAATTCAAATTCGGTCTGTGTTTCAAATTACAAGAAAATAGGAAAGAAACCAAAGGGTATGTTGGCCTGCATCCAATTTACTTTGCGATGATACAAAATTGACCCGGGGGCTGCCCCGCTGCTAGTGGGCAACCGTCATTCACTGCGGATTTGCAGTCAGAATTTCTAGGATTTCCATCTGGTAAAACTTAATTATGGCCCAAGTAGAAGGCTGCTCGTTACCATGGAGGTGAAAAACCTTCGCTTGATCATAGTGAGCTCCCATTCAATGCAACTGTTCAGTGTAACAGCCACAATCTTTAGCTTCTATGTTGCTCAAATTATTTTAGTTCAGTAATATTAAAGTAATAAAAGCATACCCTATTGACGATTAAAATTCTACGAAACTCTTATTTTGGAATTCGAGTAATACTAGTGAGGATGAAGCACACTCTACTCTCTGTATTTGTGTGCAGGTGGGTGGAGGTGTGGGAGGGGATTTTGAAATGATTTACAGAATTACTGGGTTGTCAAAAAAAGACTAGTGCCAACAAAATAAATTATGTTTGAAAAGGAGGGATGATGTTAAATTGTGAAGTCTCTGAGGTGGAGGGGAGCTTTTGTAGTGCTTGATTTCTAATGAATCAAATGTAAAAGAATTGGGGCTCTTGACAATTAAAAAAGGTACAAGGACACTTTTAAAATTGATAGGACTTGAAGTATGTAACGAACATGAAGGGCTTAACTATGCTACATGTTATGATCATACTGATAATTTGAGATAGAGAAAACAATTGGGTTCAAATGGTAGAAAAAGGTCGTGAATATGCACGCATCATAGTTCAATTTTTGTGGGATTTGAAAGCATTGAAAAAAGCTGGGTTCCTGTTGTGAGATGAGAGAAAGATGAACTGTCTGCAGGGTTATTGGAAAGATTAGTTTTCTTCCCTTGCTGTGTGGGTGTTAGGGGTGTATTTGTAAATTTGCAAGTAATATATTATTGCAATTTTTTCTGCGAGGATTTTGCTCAAGCTCCTTCATTGCATAACTTTTCTCCGAATTCACTGGATTTTGTCTATCTTTCTTGTTCTGCTAACTTTGTTTGTGAACGTCAAAGATGTTTATGTATGGTATATGTTGTAATTAAAACGAGCATAACTAATTAATTTGTCTTACATGTGCAACACCTATCGAAATGAAAATCACAAATATTTTTATGATGCAAAACACGAAATATTTTGTACCAGTATCAGTTATTACTGGTCTCTAATACTAAAACTAAATTTCAACTAATATATCCTCATCTTCTTTTCAGGGCAAAACACTTGTAGATCAAACTCAGACGAGAAAGCCTCTTAGTCTAGTTAAGACAAGTTTTGCATGATTGCTAGTTTCTATACAAAGCAACTTTCTTTTTTTAAATTCCAGTGTGAGAAATATACTAGGGAAAAATATAGGCTCCCCTTCTTGGGATCTGTTTCTGTCAAAAAAAAAAGAAAGAAAGAAAGAAATTTACTAGGGAAACATGTGAAATTTGAGGTCAGCATTGGAATTTTGTTTCCTCTTTCCCTTAATGTGCATCCGAGAGACAAAATTAAGCCCAAGTAAGGCTCAATTCACTACCATTTATTCAAATAAATTACAGTAAAGTTGCACATCTGATTTTGCCTGTACCAAATTACCAATCATTAATCAATCAGCTTTAGCCTTAATTAAACCTCAGTTGATTAATTAGTTCTCAAATAACACAAATTGACCTCAACATGCAAAACATTTCATATCTATATCACTTGTATCTCTCACAGGGCAATATGGGAAAATAGCAATCTCAGATTTAAAAGAGCTTCCTCAAGGTTCAATTTCTACAGGCATTACTGCACAGACAAAGCAAAAATAACTGAATCACAATCAGACCCCCCCCCCCCCCACACACACACACACTTCCTTGTACTCAATAAGGTCTTGCATCTATAATCACAAGAGACTTGCACATCTATATAGGATACATCCCAATTTTTAATTTTTAAGAAAATTAATTGATCAGTTTTGCGGTTTATCTTGCAGATATCCATTGGCACATATCAAGAATTTGCATATGTATAGCAGCCATTGACATGAAACTACATACATAATGAAGACCATTGGTTTGAATTAAGATAATTACTTTTCTGGGATAAAATGGTGTAAATGACAACATTTAGCATCTTGCTGGCCTAATTTTGTTGTAGATTTTCTTAGATGGATCAACCCTGGATTGTGTTGTTGTACATTAGATTATTAGATAGCGTCAATGAAAATTTGTTCATTCTGGGAAAAATTATGGCCTCTTTGTTTGAAAAAAGGTTTTGATCAATTGGTGAATTGGCTTATAGAAATCAAAAGAAAGAAAAACCTCATCAAGGAAACAATTGTCATGCTCAAGCTTTTTCTTTTTTTCTTTTTAGTCTTTTAAAGAACATTGGAGTCACAAAAAAAAATAATAATAATAAATAACGGAAACAACAGATGAGAGCAACATTTAAGCAGGCATTTAGACAAAAAAAAGAAAATGCTGAAGAATGTTGATCTTTCCCATTCCTTGTTTTCAGATTTGTTTCTCCTCATTTCAAGTTAAGAATGCCAGAGGGTATTTCAATCCGTTCTCACATTACATGTTTCCCAACCAGAAATTCAGAACCCTTGAGACCTGAAAATTAGAACCTCATCCACCATGCCAATTTTAATCAAACACCTTCAACTTCTCGTACTCCTTGCCTGAGATGGCCTGCTCCATAACAGCTCTCGGGCTGACTATTCCGCCTCCCTCCAAAAACAACTTCAACATATTCTTGGAGAAACCACTAACCAAGGCAACCCCTTTCTGGCCTGCTGTCACCGGCACCGACTGTGAATCCCTCAAGTTCCAAAATACCATCTCCGGCACCGCCTCTCCATAGCCGTTCTCTTCATACTTTCGCTTAATCGCCTCGTAATCCGTCTCCCATGGATTGGCAGATGCCTCGTCAAACTCCATGTCACTAAAAACAAACACTCGTTTGACCATCTTTTCTGGTGAAAGCCGGCTGTTCACCGCCACCTCCAGCATCTTGTCAAACACCTTCTGAAAATCGGTGTTCATTCCCCAATCCATCCGCTCGACAAAGTTCATTTTCTCTTTAATGGTATCACCACGGATCAGGTGCAATTCTGGGTCTGCACTGAATGTGATAACTCTGCCGTGCCATGGTTCCTCACTCAATTCAGATACCAGCAAACCAAGCGCCACACAGACCTCCATCGGTGTGCCATACATGCTCCCAGACACATCACACACGGCTATACAGTTGCTCAATTTCCCCTTTGCCAACAGGTCATTCACCATGCGCTCCCATTGAAGATCTGCCACCTCATCATCAGATTGTAATATCTCATGTGGTAACAGTGCGCCGGCTGCAATCTTCGCCTTTCCTTCCTTCACATCACCCAGAAAACTCTCGAACCGCTCTTTGTCATACTTGAGGAAGAACTCCTTGTAGCTTTTCATGGCTACTGAGGCCACACGGTTGTATGGGATAGAGCCCCAGTCACCCTTTCCAATATAAACCTCAGGGAGCTGTAAGGCACGTCGAAGGGGAACAAGTGCGACTTTTCTCAAGTGCTCGCGTGCACGGTAGGCATAGTGCTCATCTGACAAGCTAGCAAATTCTGCATCTGAGTCTTTTGGGAAAAGACGGCGTGCGATCGCCTCACAGAGCAATGTTGATTGATCATATGACGAGTCAAGAGAAGGGCACCATTTTGCAGCTAATGACAGGTGACAATGTTCCTTGCCAGAGTTAAGTCGCTGGAGGTCCTTGGACAGTAGAGAGGCGAACAATTCGGCGGTGCAATCATGTAGAAATCGGTAATTTGGGTCAGTGTTGTACCTCTCCACGGCACGTCTTGCTGCCTCAGCCCGGCGGTTACAGCGAAGCTCAGCTGCTGCTGCTGATAACACCCTCCCTTTTTCCAAATCAGTAGCAATTCGCTCTTCTGTTGATAACTCATTCTTCTGTGCCAACCTGTCAGCCTTTGACCTCCTATTGGGGCGGCCAACAAAGCGGCGCCTGTTAAACCTGCCGGGCTTGGCTTTAATCTTGCGAGGCCTGGTGCGTGTGGAACCACCATTAATAATCCGGTGTAGTATCTCCGGCATATCTTTCAGATAGCCAAATTCAGATATGGGTCCCGTATTCAAAGCCAGAGTTTTTGGGTGTTGCGAGTGGAGCCAGATAGCCGAGGCATAGAAGCCCTCGCGGTCTGACTTGCCGGTCCCTCGCACTCCCCTTAGATTACACATGAGCCGAAGTGCGGTGGATGGTTCGGCAGCCCATGCCGCCGAGAGAAGGGAGGTGACTGTGTCAGCGGGGGTCCCTGGCACAACTTGAAAGAAGAAGTCAAGGCCGGGGTCGCCGGATGTCATGTAGGTAGGAGAGAAGTTCTCTGTCAGACCTTTCATTGGCTCTGTACCGGTATTAGGACCTGAGATTGGAATGGTCTTGATAAAATTAGTTGAGTTAATTGGGGTGTTCCCGGCCGTCGACTGGCGAGCCTCTGGTGGGCCAACGAGGTTGTTTGAGATCACTGCCATTTCTGTGTGTGTGTGTGTTTTGTGAGTAAAAACAGAGAAGAAGAAGAAGAAGAAATATATAGTGTGTAGTTGTTTGTGAGAGGTTTATGATATTGATTCGGAGGGTTTTGAGTTGTGATTGACGACAGAGACAGTTATAAAGGAGAAGTTTCTTGGATGCCAAGGTGGAAGATAAATTAAGAAAGTTCTCTCTTGTGGCGGTCGACCCAGAATAGACCCGATAAGGATACTTTACAACCCGATAACACGGTACATTGCTTGCTTAAATGAGTAAAACATAGGTACTTTTTTTTTTGCACTTAAATTATTTAGTTTCAGGTGTATTAGTTTATCTTCTTATTTTTTAAGTTTTAACAGAACGGTATATATGCTAATCGGATCCGGGTACGTACCTCTGTTGGGTCCGATAAAAACAAGTCGGTTGTTTTCATTGGAACCCGTCTTTATCTGAATAAAATAATAGACATGAAAACGTGGAATGCACGAATTAATTATCTGTTCGTATAAGGTCGGTCGGCTTTGACCCACTACCATGGGCCTAATTTCTATTGACTTGGGCCTTTTCAAAAATTTTGGGGCAATATACTTTCTCCTTTCTAACATGGGGGCATGAGGCTTTAATTTCGTGTTTTCTCAAGAAAATGATCCAACTTTTAGTTATGCATAAAACAGAGAAAATATCAAAAGATGAAGATACAGGATGCTGGATGCAATTAGTAAAATTTAATGCCAAAGCTATACAGAAACAAATTCAATGTAGTAGTAGACCAGAAAATAAAAAATAATTAATTCTAAAGGTGTACTGAAACATATTCATTGTAAGAGTTGACTGGAAAACATTAATGCAAAAGATTTACTTGCAACAAATGCAAAACGAATCACTTTTAAACAATTTAATCTCCGCCAGCTATAAAACTTTCGGCGTAGGCAAGAACTTATACTCCACTTTGTTCAAAAAGGAGTGTGCTTAGGTGAAGATTTTATTGGTCTTGAAGCCATTTATATTCATCATCCGCAAGAGCTAAAGGCTCAAAACAAAGATGTTTCCCCAATTCTCTGAGTACTCTTAAAACTTTTACACCATTTAGATTGTTTTGGTAACAGCTAACAAGGTGTTTGTTAATTTGCCGATAAGACTACAAGATTTTACTATCATTTTCCTTGTTTGAATTATTTTTACCCCAATGTGCCCAAAGAGGTTAGTGTTTCATTATGAAATGTAGCTTTGCTTGTATCAAATTTTATCTCTACAAAAATTGTAGAATTTTTTTTTGTTCCGCTAGCATCGTTTGCGAAAATCAAAGTGTTTCTGTATCTTATCTGGTGATCAAATGGGGAATATATAAATTAATGCGTCTTATATTTGCAAACTTTATCACAAAAAAAAAAATCAATATTTTGATGATGCAAAAACCCAATTGTATTGGATTTGTTGTCGATGCTGTATTGAACTTGTGATTTTTTGTTTGTTATGAAAATATTCCGGTATCGGCACACTGCACTCAGATTGTTTACTTTATAGTTATATAAAGCACTAAAGCAGACCTTTCATTTTCGAGTACTAATTTTTTTTTAAAAATAAATAAATAAACAACTCAAGTCGACTCTTGGGTTTTTTGTTTTCAGTAACTGAGAATCTTCTTAAAAAAATAATAAATACATAAACAAGACAAATTTTAATTATAATAATAATAATGATTTTTTATGTTGTTTTTGTTATTGTTATTGTTATTATTACGGTGGACCATAAATTTACAGCATATTTCCTTGGAGAAAACCAAAACCAAGTAAGGATTAAAAAATTTGGTATGCAGTGAGTATTTAGCTAATAGACCAATCTCAAGGCCTCTTCACAAAACAACTAGCGACACAAAGCTGCCTATCCAGAATAACAATCTGGAAATAATTTTAACGGGTCTTTCGAGCAACGGCATCAGATAGTCTTATTATATACAAGCATTAAGATCATCATATTTACAAGATGGCCGTCAAGTACTACTGAGAGCAACACAAGAGAAAAGTTTGCTGTATCCATATATTTTTATAATATTATTTTACATTATATAGTTTATATCAGAATATGTACAATTGACAATTCTCTCCCTTCATTTCAACAGCCATACGAAGCTTGACACATGGCAGGATCAGGAAGCACTTGAACGAATGGTGTCTGGAAGCAAAGCTACTGTCACCACAAAATATTCAGAACCAACTGGGAGGTTATATGGGTTGAACCCAAACCGGGACCCAGATACCGACCGGGATCCAGACATATCAGACTGCACCACGCACCTCTCTATGTGCACTATTTGACCAATTATGTAGGCAGGTTGGGTTGACATCTGTTCAGTGAAGAGAGCAACTGACTCGTCAGAGAGGTAGTAATTCGAGTAGGTACGGTTCACCGCCTCATATTTACCATTAGGATTACGCACAAAGGCTGCCAGCTCATGGACTTCAAATCGACCAAAAGATATCTTTTCCTTGCTTGCCTGGTGTATTCAAAAAAAAAAAACAAAGAAAGATAATTGAGTGCATCTTTATCTTGTAAAGAACAAAATCTTTTGTTCATAAAAGAATTAGCTAGTTGTAATGTGATTAAACTTCACAGATATTTTGGCAAATGTCAGACTATCTTAATATCAGAAGTAGGCAAGGTTAGCATTGCATAGTTTGTACAAGATCAACGATAATGGCGCCTACCTGCTTCTCAAGCTGAAGTTTAGTATAGAGATTGCGAGCCATCTCCCGCTTTTCTTCTAATTCTCTCACAAGCTGGCTGTGTGTAGCTTCTGTCCGAGAGCATCGTTCTTGCAATTCAGCGCTCTGACGTGATATGAATCCGACTTTATCAGAAAGCACCTTAATGCACTTTTGGAACTCGTCTCCTTCATCCTTCTTAGAACTGTGTCAATTGAAGGGCACAAATAGTTATTAAAATAGTGAGAAATCTTATAGAGTTCTGTGCCAAGATTAGTGTTATGTAATATCTTGGCAGTCAGTTCTGCTCAGATGCATCTTTTATTTCTCTGTACTCTTCGACTCCCTAAAACATTCCCAATGCCTCATACTCTGCCTCTCTAAGTGCTCTCTTCTCCATGCTAACTGGAAGTGGATTGGAAGAAAATAATCCCAAAACAAAAAAGACAGATTGAGCGAGAGGAGAGATGTACTCAGCAGGGAGATAGGTAATGTCTTGCCACCTTTGCCACGCACAACTAACACCTCATTTTTTGAACTCCTTCGCTCCCCTTATGTTTGACTAAATTTTTCAGTGGAAAGAATTTATAATATGCTAACTTGAAAATGCTATCTCAAAACTTTAATTCAAATTTTCATCATATTTTATGTGAATGATATAAAGTTATAAACACAATATAGGCATCGTTTGTCATATCGGATTTCAAAATTAAAAATTAAAAATAAAAAATCACTATTAATGATTGTCAAGAGTCAAGTTAGCATATTGCCAAGGGATCCCTGCCCAAGTTTGAATATGTATCATTCAATTTGCTGCAAGTATGATGGAAGTAGCATACAACAAATACTAAATATGGCTTGGCTGAAAGACAAAAAGTTAACGAGGTAAAAATACTAATGTAAAAAATAACAAAATTAAAAAATGAATGATCAGCTCAGGCGGAGCCTGAATGCACTTCAGAACAAAATTGTAAAGTGGAAATAATGAGTATACTCACTGCCGTAGCCATTACCAGCCAAAAAAAAAAGAAATTTTTAACAATATCAATGATTGAACAAGGACTTTCCCACACTGCAAAAGGGATAATTAGTCTAAGAAACCCCCTTCCAACCCAGACATCAAAACGAAAAAAAGTTGTTCCATACCTGGCCAAAGAAAGAGATAAGGATCGAAGGGAATCAGCGAGGCCAGGCACGCCAGGTGCAGTGATGCAACCACGCAGTCTCTCAAAGAGACTGTGTATCTTCAGAGCATTAGACCGCAGTGCCTCGTACTCAGCAGCTCTTCTCTCCGCAGCACATTTGTGGGTGCGGGCCTCCTCTCTTGCCTCATGCAAGCAGTTCTCCAGGTGAGCACAGTTTATCTGGAAATGACAAGTCATTGGCTCAAAACATTGATACTCTACTAGCTAATCAGATACTGGAAAGTGCCTGTCTGACATTTTTTTGTTCTTATTCAGAAGATACAATTCAGTGTATGCTACTTCATTCCAAAATTATAGTGTTCTGTTTAATGGTTTAATACGGACAGACTTGAGCGTATGGCAATGGCCAGGAAAGTGGCTGTATTTGTAAAAATCCCCACAGCATCTCATATAAAGAGTGTAATTTTCCATGCTTTAAGCAGCAGAGTTAAATGCTGGACTGCTTTCTTTGTATTTGTCTTAGGGATGTGTCAGATAGATACAAAGGAAAAGTGGACGACCAAACTAGCCAAAGCTAAAACAATGTTGTGTAGTTCATTTCACATAAATTACCATTTTGCAATATAAGAAACCATTTCAATTGATAGTATTCTAATTTAAGCTGGTTTGCAACTTCAATGGATCAGAAATAAAAGGAGAAGATCCTATTCTTGCATGGTAAGATCATCATTCAGTTCATACAATGGATAATAAAGGCAGTTTATGCAAAAAACAAGCAATACCTGAGATTCATTGAGTAAATTGCGACTGTGTTCAAGCTCTCCCCTAAGAGACTCGACCTCCTCTGAAAGAACCCTAATTTTCTCCTCAGTCTCTACCAGAAGGTTTGTCTTTTCCTCTATATCTCTCCTTAGCACCATCACAGCCACTTCCTCTCGTACCTGCTCCTGACCTGTACCTGCTTCCCCTACAACTGCTGCATCATCTCTCATCTCCAACCTTTCTTCCTTCTGGGCATCCCCGATCTGGTTCATTGAAGCATCCATTGAATTTCGTGTTGAATCCACTGATGGGTTGTTGTTGGTGCCAGAGCCAGAAAAAAGATCTATCATGTTTTCATCTCCTCCCTCCAATATATTTTTGCTCGGCTGTCTTGCTGGAATTATTAATTTCTCCATGAATGTTGATGTGGCAGAAGAAGACTCATCCATCTGTTCAAGGACTTTAAAACCAGTGTCTCTCTGACCTTGCACATAACGTTCTGATAGCCTCTGCTCAAGCTCTCTTATCCTTTTTTCATATGAGATGCATTGCTCCTGCTTCGAGTTAAGCATAGATTGCAGATGGTTAGCATATCCGTCCTTTAAAACAAGTGCTTCCTCGGTTTTCACCTTCATCTCATTGAGCATTTTCTCAAATTGGTCCCCATTTTCTAGAGTTTCCGAAAAACCCACATCAGCATTCAATCGACATATTTCTGCTATAGCTGAGGCAAGATCTGCCTTTAGTTTTGCATTCTCGACCTCCACCCTACTCGTGCCCTCAATAGTCACAGAATCAGAACCAATTATCTCTGACAGCTCATCAGTTTTGGTGATATTGCTCAAAGTTCCAAGATCTGAACCAACAAGAGATAATGGGGCAAGACGCTCCACGTCAGTTAAGTCAATCTTCAACAAGTCCCCATCAAAGGGAGAAATGTTAATATTACATTGGCTAGGCGTGTCAAACAATCCCATCTGTGCCATCATGTCATGTGGTACATACCGACCCCAGGATCTCAGAAACCCCTCCCGCTTATTTATCTCAGTCTCTCTCTCAGCAGCTAGTCTCTCTGCTAGCTGTCCAGCCAAACCCATATAGAGCTTGAAATTCGACCGTCGCCGTACCACTTCAGCCAGAGATGCCCGGTAAGCATGCCCAATACCACTCACCAATTTCAAATTTTCAAAATCTCTGTCCTGATGCCCCATCACCTCTTGGAAAGCATGTAGCTCATTCATAGTGTCTTTAATAGAGAATTGTGCCAATTTGACCCTCTGCATGCTCACATGTACTAAGTGGTTCATCCTGTTTTTGTTGGCTTTGCATTTTTCAAGGAGGGAAGAAACTGCCTCATCAAAGGAGTACATGTTGGGTAGGTGGGTTTTCTCATGCTCCTCGTATATACGACCGACTGCTGAGACTGCGTCGTGGGGCCGCAGCGAGGCTGACAGGTTGGGGCTAGAGCAATCATCTACTCGCTTCTTGGCCGTGTCCACATCTTTGCTGAAAGAAAAGAGAGTAAATTGATCAGTTTGCATGGATGAGAAACTACAGGAAAAGATTATAATGTTCTCATATGATTATGTGACAACCCTGCAATCTTATATTTATTCATTATTGGTGCATAAATCCAATTGACAAACAGACCAATTCATGCTACTATATTTCTTTTTCTGGGTGACACTTTTCAAGTTCTTGAATACAAAACACATACACACACAAAAAAGAAAAAAAAGAAAAACAGTGAGAGAGAGGGACAGGAGGGACAGTCCATTACTGGTGGTAGAAAGCAACAAAGAAGAAGAACAGACAGAGTCACATCCAGCCTCTGGTGCTCTTCTGCTCATTGAATAACCAAATTGCCTGAGACTTAAAGGTGGAATACGGAAACTACCTGAGAACTTGCATGATGCTCCTCTGCTCATTGACCAGCCTCTGGTGCTCCTTCACAGATACATCCAAATCTTTTGCTGAATTTGCACTCATGGCCTCGAACAAGTTCTCAACTTTTCTCTTCAATTCTCCAAAATTCAACTTCAGCTGCAAGACCTTTGCCTCAAATTGTCGATGTGAGACTGCACAAGCCTCGGCCCACTTCCGTAACTCATTTTCCTTGACTAAATCAACCAAACACCTCCTACCTTCCCTTTGTAAATTTGCAGGCAGCTTGACTCTTCTTAACCTTTCCAAATCCCTCTCGAAATTAGCTAATAACTCAGTATGAGCCTTGTGCTGCCTTGAGAAGCCCTTCATGAACTCATTATACCGAAAATGGAGCTTCCGGAAAGTGAATTCCAGAGTTCCACGAGCGGTCTCCAATGCACGCTCCTGAACCTGTGTCTCCCTGACAAGCCTCTTGCACACCTCGAACTTAACCTTGGTGCAACCATAAATCGAGTTAGCCACCTGAAAGTGGTATCTGAACTTGTGCTCGTAGGATACCAAAGCCTTCAGAGCTGGGTCACTAGAACCGGATTCCAGAGGAGGTGTCACAGTGGCAGGCGGCAACACAGGGTTAACGGGTATATCAATTATTTCAGGACCAGGTAACGGCGAGTCGGCATGGAGGCGGGACTTGTTGTACAAGAATACCTCGCTGCCATCTTGGGGTAATTTGTAGGCAGAGAGAGGTTGTCCTAGGTCTAAAGAATTGTGACCGTGCAGGAAGAGCTCGTCTGTGAGAGAGATGCCAGTTAGGCTTTGGATGGACAGCCCGATCGCCTCAACTGTGGTCGACCCATCACACTCGAACTCAAAGCTGTGGCCATTCTCAGCCACATGGACCAGTAGTTTCCTGCCAAGTGACACACCCGGATTGGCCGGGTCTTCGCCAGATGTCAGAGTGGACCCAGTACTCATCTCTTTACTCTTAACAACTCCAATTGGGAATTGCTTTCGCTTTCTGATCAATAATTTGAGAGAGATGCGAACTTTCTGACTTAGGACTGTCACAAACAGACAAAGATTTTTATTAAAATTGAAAACTTATTGGCATTATAAGACCTTCCTCTCCCCCTCGAGCGAAATTGAACTAGCCCAGGAGGGGTTAGCGATTAGAAAGCACTTGATTTCTTCTAAAATCAGACGCAACCAGGAATTCAAGCTGCCGTGTTAGAGAAATTATTTAAAATCTTCACTCAATCGCCCAAATAATTTCACATCTGAATCTCGGAGCAACTAACGAGAGCTCTGTACCTTCTTCTTATTTTCTTAAATTGGGATTTATTCGCTCTTCCTTTCTTCTTTTTCTAGTTCTCTTTTTTTGAACCCTTCCGACCGAAATTAACACGCCTGAAATAGCTTAAGCCACTGATAATAGGTTTTACCAATTTACCTCGCAAAGGAAATTGCCTCTATTAGAGAAAGTGTTGCATTATCGCCTATAAAAACGCGCTAAATCCAACATTTAGAGGAAGGAAATATCATTCGCCAAACAACCCACGATCACAAATTGGGAGGAACTCTTCTGATAAAGCCAAATTTCGGCTTAAAAGGTCAGAAATAGACCAAGAGCTTGCTTAATTTGAGAAATTTCAAGGCTACAAAGAGATAGAAAAGGAACTATTAGAATCTAAATTTGTCAAGAGAAGTCTAGATTTCGTACTTGAGAGAAAACCTACGAGAGATGTCAGAAGTAGAACTCCGGTCAAGTAACGACTCAAGCTTGGGAGGCAAGAAAGAAAACACCTATCACAAACGACAAGAGAAGGGAGGGAGCAATAGAAATAGAAAAAGGATTAGATTGGGAGAGGAGAGGGATAACGAAAAGGAAAAAGAAAAAAGAAAAAAGAAAAAAGAAAAGGAAAGGAAGATTGAGTCCGAAAAGAAAGCTAAAGCAGTAAAGAAAGGAAATATCATTAAGAAATTACTAGAATTTGACGTGGGTTTACGGATGTCTGACTGACATAATTAGACGTGTTCTTCAAAGTACCAAGGGTTAATGTCTTTTAATGGCGTAATGGCATGGCCAAAAGTTTTTTGGTCGTGAGAAACTGGATTTGTTGAATCGTGACAATTAGTTATATCTAACATAATTATGTTAAATTTTGCTTTTTTAACGTGAAATAATCATAATATTCTACACATATATATTTATTCTTATACAATTTTTTCACAATTTTTTAGTTAATTATAATTTATCATTTTAAATAATCTTGTATTTCATATAATAATAGTAATATCAATTTTAGTTTTTTATGAGACTATATTTAAAAAAGTAACAAGATGTGCGATGCGAAGAAATAAAGGAAGAAAAAAATATTATCTATATCGTGAATATGTGATACACATGTGTACTATTAACAAATTGAATAAATCATATATTATAGAAATTTACAAGTATTTTAATAAATCAGCTGTTATGGAGCTAATTGTCATTGTCATGATTAGAAAGTCCGGGAGGGCGTTTTTCCGACAAAAGTTGTGAGAGTTTATTTGTGACAATCTAAAGTTTGGAAATTAGGGATGTATACCAGCCGAGTGGCGGACAACTCAAATTCAGCTAAGCTATAACTTAGTTGGCTCGATGAGTTAGAAATATTTTCGAATTTTTTTAGCTAGCATAAACTCAACTCGTCTCCAATTCGAGTTGGCTGGCGAGTTACAAACTAACTTAAAATAGACATATATATTTCAAAAATTTTCTTTAATACATATATTATTTCAATATTAAAAGTAATATAATATTTTAAAAATAAAATTATTGTCATTTTTATTTATTCTATAAATTTGAAGCAAAATATATCTTAAAACTCAATATTTTATATTTTATAATTATCTAAAATTAAAATAAAAATATATAATAAGAAAATTCTTATAATTACTTTATGAGTTTTGAATTCTCATAAATCATGTTATAATGTCAGGAGCCAAGTCATGAGTCAACAAACCGAGTTGAGCCCAACTCAAACTCAACTTGTTAGTTAATCGAGTTATCTCAGCTCGATTTACAACCGAGCTTTTTACTAGTCGAGTTCAAGTTAACTCACGAGTTACGGGTTTTTTTTTGCTCACCCGTATTTGAAATATTAAAAAAGAGAAAAATAAAATACAATCTAAAAAGTTTTGACAGACTTTCATGACGTTACCCCAACTAAGTAATGATGAAATTTTAATTAAGGATTTCAATTAATTCCAAAATGAAGTTGCACTATTGAAATAAAGCTTGAAATAATAATTATATACTCAGATAAAAATAAAATATAATTTGGTAATATCCCAAAACATAATCATAAGATACCCCTTTAGACATAATCCACGCGGAATCTAGTTTTAGATAAGGGGCGGTAGCAAATGTCATGCCCAATTGCCCAAATATACTCTAGTTTTTTAATTACAAAGTCATAACCAGCTCTCGTATTTTCGTACCCAATCAAAAGGTCCATTACGCAAGCAACTAACGTTTTTGCAAATCAGCACTCCAGTGGTTTCTCTCCAGTATCGCTGTTTCACTGGGTCCCACAAGGTATCAGTTTGGTTAACCTGGTTACCTGGCCACATTAACTCAATAGTTTCTGGCTTTCAACCTTACAAGTACGATGTAATGACCAAAAAAAATAACCCCACAATCTATACAATTTGCACATTTTGCGACACTGCTCTTTTACAAAAGCGTGGGAAATGACAACTAATTAGTTTAACAACTTTAAGCATTTAAAATAGTTTATAATTTTTTTAATTTATTATTCGAAAAGTTGATTTTTGTACTATATGCACATCATATTAATAAAAATATATAAAATTAATACAAATTTACTAAATCGGTCTATATCAAATGACACTGAAAATATATAATTTTTTTTATTTTAATACAGGACCAATTTATAAAGCTATATCACCGTTTACGAACTTTTTGTTTTGAAAATTTATAACTTAATTAAAAAAAATTTTATTAAAATTGTAAAGGTTAGATGTCGTCATTGAATGCTATGCTTTTTTATACACCATAATTCATAAAGGCATGAACAACAACTCACATGTGCCATTCCATTTCCAGAAACGACGGGTTCTTGTCAGGGACCAGGACCACTACTAATTAAAGTACTAACCCGTGCAAAACTAAGGCAGACAAAACTCCAAGTCATTTCCAATCTCGGAGATCTCTATCCAATTATCCTCTCGGAATTTTTATTTAAAAGGTCGGTCTAAAGAAATAATTTACTGTAATGACTTGCGGAGAAACTTACTTTCACCACTTACATACGGAAAGGGAAGCTGCTTTTCGCACGGAACAAAAATGCATTTCACGCTAAAATGTTCGGTCTGGACTAAAATACCCTTATGTGATTTTGTGCGAAATTTGCTTGTCCAGAAAAAGTTTATTTTCTTTCTTATTTCGAGACATTCAAAGAGTTATTTCCGCGGATCATCCAAACTTTAATTGAGCAGAATGGTAAGGAATTTGGGCAAAATAAAGTCAAATGAAATTTAATAATTTTGTCTTTTCTAATATTACTTACATAACTATGATCGTTTGCATGAAGCTAATTCTAAAAATGAACCCTAATTTTTCTTACTTGTAATTTAATATTTTTAGAAAACGTCAATTTTACTTATTATAATAGATAAATACCATGAAAAAAATCATTAGCTAATGATGTGCAAATTTTCACTATTGAGATATACATCTTTTCATTTTTTTCTTGGATGAAATTAGAATTGAGGAGGGGTTCCAGTGCCACAAGTTTTTTTTATGCCATAAATATCATAATTTTTCTTTTTTCATTAATATTTGAAAATACAAAAAATTAAATTTTTAAATCCGAACTGTTACTCTTGTTCAATTTAAGAGCAATGCATTTGTATATAATTTTTATAAATTTTAGAATTTATTTTGATACTTGATTAACGCATCAACACATGGACATATTAGAATTAATCTATTATTGTTAACAACATTCGTTCATTTTTTGACATCTTGATTGAGTATCGAATGAACTCTAAAATTTATAAAAATTATATAAAAATTTGTCGGTCATTAAATTGAACAAGATTAATAGTTTGGATTCAAATATTGAATTTTAAATTTTGAAATATTAATGAAATAGCTAAGTTGTGATATTTTTGGCGCCACAAACTTATAGCACTGAACCATCCTCTTTAGAATTATAGCATTCTATTTTTATTTCTATGATGGCGGCTAAGAAGCATTATTTTCAAAGTTTTAGTTATAGTAAAAAGTTGCAAAAATATATTTTTCATTGTGTCCAAAAAAAAGAAAGGCAAGGAATTTTTCTCCGAGATGTTTTCCGTACAAGATCATGTAACACTAAGGCCCTGATCAAAATCCCATTTTTTTTAACATGGGACTTCATTTCATTGGAAAATTCTTGATCAAAATGAAGGAATTTGGTGTCATTTGGTTGGAATTCCTATTTAATTAGATCCAATGAAATTCTATGAAATCAATTGAATTGAAATGAAATCCCACGAAAAAACATTTTGATCAGGACCTAAATTACACAAGGGTATTTCGGTCCTATCAGGATTATTTAGCGTGAAATGCTAATGGAAGCCACGTGAAAAGTAGCGCCTTACGGAAAGCGATAAATTTTTCACTTCACACCTTTTTACTCGCGTTTTTTCCTTGAAATTTTGGTCAATTAGAACGGCCCCACATTGCAGACACTGAAACGACATAGAACGCAATCAATGTTCTCGTTCCTATGCAGATAGTTCTGAATTCTGATTATATCTTTTTTGTGGGGCCTGTATGTCAAAGAACTTCCCAGGACAATAATACTTTCGCCATTCATGAAATTTGATTTTCAAATGTCCATGCAGGCATGCACACAATTCCATTATTAATAATACCATAAAATACCCATGCTCAATATGAGTATCCTACTTCAAATAATTTGCCATGTCGCAAAGAACAAGTGACAAAAACAAAATTATAAAAACAATACAGATATTTTAAAAGTTTGACACAATATTTGATGACCCAAAGGCAGAACATTACTTGTGGAAGTTCGGAAATCCAAAGGAAAAAATTAAAATGAGCAGCCATTGAAAATCCATTCAAGAATTTTTAAGACTAGCAAATCAGCTTACGAACGAAATTTGAAGGGTTTTCTTTGGAAAAAAAAATTGCAGGATTAAATCTAGAAAAGTGGATGAAAGAATCCATAATCCATAAATGAGAAAAAAATACTGTTTTTGTTGTCCGTATTGACGATACAACTTCATCTATTCCTCCAAATTCTAGTTATCATCCTAATTGCAACTAATAACGATATAATTGCAAGTGCAAAGAATACCAATAGTGTAATTGACAACGATTTCCATGCAGATAAGACAAGAAAACTAGAAATGCTCAAGATGGTTCACATTTTCATTTGCATGGAACTGTAATAATATTATTGCTTCATTACCATGATTTACAATAACCACAATACTGAACGATGTTTCAGACAAACGTCACAAATCACAGATATAACAAAACAAATACTACAGTAGCAGTCCACATTCAAGTAAGAGTAGGTTCATTCTCCCATAAAATGATTTTCAGGTTTCATATAAATTAGTCAACTGCCATATCACATATCACATGAAAACACTCTATCAACGACATCAACCAATACACTATGCAGTGTTATTATTATGCCATTTACTTCATGAATTCAACTTTTCTTTGGCATAGCAGCGAGTCTGGTGTACATCCTAGCCATTGACTGGTACCCCCTAAGATCGCCTGATCGGAGAAGATTGCCTACACAATAGACAAAATCAAAGATTTTGGGACAAAAGGCTTAGTTGTTGTTGTTGTTTGTTGTTGTAAAGATTATCACTTTTAAGAGAGACATAGATTGATGATCCTTAGTTCAGATTGGTAAATATCCACGGCACCAAGTTTTGAAAACAAGACCAACATTGGTGAATGAGTTCAAAAAAATATTTAATTGCACACAATCTCCCTCTACTTCAAAGTACTTATCATTAGCTAGCTATCCTACAACATTCGCCTGACTTGAATATCATAAGCCTAGATATACTTTGATTTGCTTATGGCACAGTAGAGGAAAATTGTTTTTTTCAGTTGATTTAAGAGAATAGAATGCCATTTAACAATAGAAAAGAGAAATATGTGAATATGTAGAAGGAAAAAGCGCACTGAAAGTCAATAATTAACAAAATTCAGATATTGTAACTAATCTTTTTATTCCTCAAGTCCTTGAAAAAGAGAGTTGTAAACCTTTGTTTTACTATCTTAATGAAATTAACCTTTGTTCACATTTTCATTTTCTTATTTTTCCCATTTTTTTTTTTTTGCATGGAACCTTAAACAAATGTTCAGTGACACTAAGTAAAGACAAACCAGAATCACAATTAAGGGGGCTGTCAGGCTCGGGGTGGGCCATAAGGGCAATTATGGCCC
Source organism: Rhynchospora breviuscula (assembly GCA_027562975.1). NCBI lineage: Eukaryota > Viridiplantae > Streptophyta > Magnoliopsida > Poales > Cyperaceae > Rhynchospora > Rhynchospora breviuscula. The sequence goes on from CM050398.1 coordinate 68,225,225, forward strand.
GACAGACAGACTGCAAAGTCCACGCGGGGCTCCATGCATTCTTCAGTATATCTAAGCATATTTCTCCCGTCTGTTTATATGTAAAATTTCAAAACAAAAGAGAAACCAAATTAGAAACTAAGATAGCCCAGATGTCTGCTTTTAAGACTATAACTACAGTACCGTGGATCTGTAATTAAAAAATAAGATGAGATGTCATGCACCTACTCCATGGTCTAAATTTCAAACAAAGGCTGATGAAAACAACAAGACCTAGTATACTATAATTTCTGAAATCAAATAAGTTGCTTAGAACATAACAAAAAAGTGGCCTAGAATCCCCATAAGCATTCTTAACTGTTTATAAAGTAGAATTTTTACTTTAGCTAAGAAGGAAAAGCACTAACCTTAAAATGTACATTTGGGTGGAAAATCTTGGTCAAAAAACGAACTTGAGGAGGCAATAAAGGATATTGCTCAGGAATTGCAAATGCCAGCTGAAAAACACCTCCTTCATATGGCGTTTCTGATGGTCCCTGCGCATCATAAATAGCAAGCTATCAAGTTTTGTTCACATTACACCCCACACAGTCAATTCTTTTCTTTCCTTCAGGCACTGAAAAATTCTAGAGATTATAATTTTGGTAACTCCATTGACTCTGCAAAAGATGCAAATAACTAAAGAGACAGTGACCATAGGATGTTTTCTGAATGGAAGAAACTTAATCATTTCATAGAAAAAACTCCAAACAGAAGGGGGAAAAAAAATCACACTACAAACTTATGTTCAGGGTAAATTTGTGAAAGATGCTGCTAAAAATCACAAAATTGGACATTCCACTACGATACCCCCTGACCCCCCCCCCCCCTCCCCCAGGTTGATGAGTACATAAACTAACAAGATATACAATCCGCTCTCTTTCTCCTTCTCAGTTTACATTACATACAACCCCTTAGTTCTTTCTTCTAATCTCCAATGGAGAAGTGATATTTTACAAGCAAGGATGGAAGAAAATAAAATTGAGAAGAGAGAGAGGTAGGAGAAAATGGAAATATGGAAAAAGAAGGAACCTGATATGGGGCAAAAATGAAAGGAAAAAAAGTCACATGACTGAGGCAAAATGAAACTCCAGCAACATGTGGGGGCAAATCAAAGTTAAGGTGGCCAATTTGTGATTCTAGCTACAGTTCAGTAACCTCCTGAGAAAGTTTCCCTCTTGTTACCAAAGATCCAAAGGAAGTTTCGATTTTCTTTTGACTACTACATACCTTGGGGTTTATTTTAACTATTTTTTTTGTGAAAAAATCCATAAAAAACTATTAAACAACACAGTTGTATTAACTTTGTTGACAAAAATGAATAAAATTTGGAATTTTGTTTCTTCATGTTCATCATGAAAGAAACTATACAAACCAGACAGCTTGCAATTCGCACCCAATATCACCACAGAAATTATTCCAATTTCAAAGGTTAGGAATTGTTGTGGGTACTCCAAAAGAGCAGGAAATCAAATGCTAGTGTTGAAGCATCACTAAATATATATCCAGTATTGAACAGCGTAGACATGCAAGAATTTTTCTGGGAAACAAGGAACAGTCAAGCTTACAGAAGAAGCTTTTCTCGAACATTCATTGTGACAAACTAAAACTCATCCACTGTTAGGCTGTGCTCCAGAGCAACGTTTGTAAAGGAATGGAAGGGAGACGAACGGAAGAAATTTCGAAACCGACCTGCCCGTGAGTTTACTCGCTCCACGCACGATGGAAGGGAAGAGAAGGTGATGGAAGAGACAGACTGAAATGAGGAAGTTCTAGAGTAAACTTGTACACCCCAAATCGGAGAGTAACAAAAATCGGGCACCTTTCCTCTCCTCTACTCTCCATTCCTTTAATAAACGTTTTCTAGAGTACAGCCTTAGTCACAACTCTGGTTGAGGACTATTAAATAGCCTTCTTGTACTAACCATAAACACTGTTATTGAAATTAATTTCATTCAGGGCCTATAATTTTGCAAAGTTCCTGAAAGAATTCAGACTTAAACGAGCAAATTGAAATAGGACAATAGTGCTTAGATCGAAAAGAAGAAGTATAAATAACATACCTTGATAAGAGCAGTCCATTTGAAAATGTTGGTATCGTCACAGATTAACTGGATATCTGGATCAGCCGATTTCTCTCTCTGCACTTCCTTGTACTCCTTGAATAACCTCGCTCTAGATGCCTTTTGTTGCAAGTTTAACATAAGAAATAGTCTAATTTTTGCACGATGGGAAATCTATCTATCTATCTATCTATCTATCGGCAGCTCTCGATCCGATTATTGGGCAATTGTTCAAAAACCGATTGGACACGATTTGAGCTTAAAAAAAAAAAGAAGGCTTGAATTGGAAGAGACTCACCATCCGATAGTACTCCTCCGATCTACCTTGCTTCTGTGATTGCCTGATTCGATACCTTTACCGATTCTTCCGATTCTTCGAAGGTGGATGGTCGGGAATCTGGGAATCTGGGATTGGAGGAGAGATTTGGGTTTGCGAGAGGTACGCTTCGTTTATAAAAAGAAAAAAAAGAGGACGGATCTCTGTTTGTCGAGGCTAAAAATCATTTTCTTTGAAATTATATTGGACCGCATACGAGAAGTTCTAATTAGGCCCGTTGTTGTTTTTGTTATTATTATTATTATTATTATTATTATTATTATTATTTTTCATTCATTTAATTCAGAAAAATGATAACTGCAATCTGTATTTTTGCCATCATTTGTCATCGCTTCTATTGTCCCTAATTAAAAGCCTAGAGAATCCGATCCAAGCTTGGTACGAATTTCTGAAATCCGATCTAGTTGATTTCTTGGATCGAATTCCAAAAATCTGATCCTACAAGACTACTTTTAAAATTTAAATTTTTTTTCATTTATTTTCGAAATTCGAGTGAACAGTAACAGTACTTTTAATTTTTTCGGCATTAATTAATGAACCTATTTAATTGCTTTCTATTTGGGCTCAATTAGACTTATTAAATTAAAGCCCATATACTTAATATAATTCCTACAATTATATTAAATATTGTTGAACTAAATTAATTATCAACTTATTGATAATTATTATTGAATTAGCATATGCATTAATTAAATTTCATATGATCCCTTTGACTTAATTAATTATAACAGTTCGCAATGGTACATAATTAATTAATCAACATATCATATCTTGTATTTTCTAATGCAAATAAATTAAATAATGCACTGTATGGTTAAAGCTTTATTTGTGTGACCTTCAAGAATTTATGTCATGTTGACCATGGAAGTTAAATCGTTATTTATTTTCAATAATCATAAGCGGTATCTAGAAATACATTATAATTTCCAATTAACATAAATAAATACTATACTTTTATGGTATTTCAATCATGCATAAGAAAAATAAAGTATTTCCTTGTTTTGATTCTTATGTCACATGATATTACTATATAATCCAAGATAAGAATGTGTCATTCTTGCAGATTATACATACTTGATCTAGAGTTGATTATACAAGTTGGCCAAATAATCCAACTCCATCAAGGGGCCCAATAGATATCATCACTCACTATGTATAATAACGAGGGACATACGGTTGTCATGATGAACAACTTTTTCCCGCACAATTCAAGAGAACATAAATAAAGTCTGTATAGCAGCCCTTATCAAGAATCAACATTAGACGATATTTATAGAACATATCCTCGTGTGGAAAAGCTAAACCATCTCAAACTCAAAATCAAACACGTATGAAATAAATAATGGCACATAATACAATCTATATATTTATTTCATTGGGTTAAGTCACGTGCTATGTTCCAGTAACATACACATATGCAATTAAGTTGGTAACTCCTTACCTATGAATTGTAGAATTTAATCATCACTTAATTTGCATACTAATCTTTTATGATAATTAATGTTTCTTGTTAATTATCAAGATTATGGACGATTTAGAATTATTACTGTCATTCTAATAAATTATCCACAAAGATTTACAATTCAGATCCTCAACCTGAATTATCTATCAATAGTAAACTATTGGAACAAATCATCAAATATCATCAATAACATAAACTAAAATTAAGTCACTAAAATATTGACTTTTAGGACATAACTCCAACAACCAGGTGTTTGGAGCTCAAGAAGAAGTATTTTGCAAGGTTAGCAAGAGAGAAAATCAGACCCAAATGGTCTGATATTTATAGAGGGCGTCAAGAGTTCAAAAACAAACCATTTTTCTATCAAGCATTATACAATGCCAGGGCGCGTTGTACAACGCACAAAACATAACCGTTATAATAAAACAAAACGGATAAACTATCCATTTGAATTGTCAGTCCGTTACACAACGCAAAGGGCCCGTTGTATAACGTTTGGAACTGAAATTCCAACTGTCAAAAAATTGTCAGACGCGTTGTACAACGCAAGCAACGCGTTATACAACGTTTCATGAGAAAATTCAAACGGTCAAAAACTTGTCAAACGCGTTACACAACGCGGCACATACGTTACACAACTTTCATTAAATGACATTCAATGTCCAAGATTTTGAGCTAGAAAAATGACAGGGGAAAACCAAAGGGGCGTTGTATAATTTTCCTCTGCGTTATGCAACGTTTTGAACTTTGGCTTGGAGAGACGTTGCACAACGCAAGGAAGGTGTTGGTTGTATAACGTGTAGTTGCGTTACACAACGTGAAGTAGCGTTGTATAACGCAATAAATCTATCAAAAAGAAAAACGCAAGAATTATGCACTGTCTGATGCGCTGTATAACGTGACCTTGCGTTATACAACACACGGACCCTGAAACTAAGCATTTAATTAGTAAGGCTATTTGGATTAGTTTAAACAAGCATTTAACCTATTCTAAAGACTTTAACATACTAAACTGAGTCTTGAATGGCTCCAAAGCTTGTATAAATCTTGCAATTTCAATCCTTTGAATAAACGTCTAATAAATCACTTAAAAGAAATGTTAGTGGATAATAGGTTGTTTTGTAAATCGACAAATCAATAGTTAATTGTTTAATCACAGCTTCAATAAAATAAACATATAAAATAGACAAAGTGAATATTTAAATAATCAAAGTGAATACATACAAATAAATAAGTTGAATATGCATATAAAAATCTGAGCGATAATATAAAAACAAAAATCTAACTCTTAATTGAATAAAGCGAACACATAGATAAATAAACTGCATATAAATGAATAAAGTGAACAAATACAAACACAATGACATGAGATGATGTGTGGAGGAATGGTATATAGTAATTTCCCATTTAATTAGGTTTGAGATGTAGATTTAGTCAGTCCTCGCCTCCTTGGTGACTTCTAACTTCTCTAAGACCGGTACTCGCAGGTACATAAAAAGATTAGGTTGCAATTTTATAATTATATAAGAACTAATTTTATGTACGTGCTTTTTGAAGCGGATAGAAACAAGTTGTTTTTATCTAATTTTAATACAATTATTTGAGCAAAGCTAAATTCAGCGCGTTGAACGTAAAAAGTCCATCCAATGTTTTCATTCTTAGATTATGAGAACTTCAAACTAATTATCCAAATCGTAGGTAATTCTACAAAAATCAGCTATAGTGCCTACTAATGCACAACTAATATCTTTTGAGCACTGACAGTTCCTACACAAACATTCAGAGGAAGGGGATAGAGAGGAGAGATGTAATAAAGAGAGAGTTTGACACAATGTCCAGCGAATTTTTAAGCATGGACATGCGAAAATAATGCAAAATGGGCTACGGATAATTAAAAGTCCAGTTTTGAAGTCTAAGTGTGGGCACTATATTATTTTAAGTCTAGGCACCTATACAAATATCCATATATGGGCCTTTATTTTTGAAAACCACCTGGGCACTGTTAGGATTTCGTGTATATGTCAAGGAAGCGGAATTTTAAAATTTTTATTTGACTCGATACACAAAGGACTTTATTTATATGACAATAGCAAGCGAGATAACAATTAAATATTTAATCAAGCATCTCATGTGCATAACAAAATCATCAAATAACTTTATTTGAGAAGGGAGAATATTATACTTAAAGAGAATGTCAAATATCTTAGTAGAGAGAAGTCGATTTCTCTCTATGTCTCTTGGAAACCTTCGGTTCTCGCCGCTGCCGTTTAGCGCATTTCTTTCTCTTAGTTCACCTTGAACCTAAACAATAAATTCAACCAACACTTAGATAGATCAATGGTGAGTTTCAAGCTTAAATCAAACCACCTTAGATCTTCAATCAACGAACTACTTGATTTCTTGGTGGCTAAACTAACATGCAAAAATATATGAAATATGAAAATTTCCTTTTTCTCTTTTTCGTTTTGCGCAAGTGAACGGAACCACATACAAAAAATGATTGGCAAAGAAAAAACTTATAAAAGAAATGAATTTCGGCCAATAAATAGGAGAGAGACTGAGAGAGAAATTGATTTCTTTTATTTTCCTTTTTTTCTTTTTCCTTGCACAAGAGAAAACCAAAATGGAAATTTCCATATTTAATTGAGGTGTGTTGGCCAGTAAAATTAAATAAGGAGAAAAAAAATAAATTTCCTTATTTTCTGAAATTTTCACGCAGCACCTTCCTTTATAAAAAGTTCTAGATAAACTTTTATAATTATATTTTACAACTTATTTAACAAATTAATTCATGAAGTAATAATATGAAACATATTATTACAATATATGATGTCATTATTATTCTTATAATTCTCTCTAACATTATACCAATAACATTCATACACTTTCATGAACTTATTTATGATCTAAGCATGTCATTTTTCATGACATATTATTTTAACATTTTATCACATGTATTTTCATACATCATATAAAATGTAAAACACTTGTTGTTTCTCTTCAGTTTGTGTGACCTTACAGGGGATCTATGTCATCTTGGCAATAATATAAAATATTTTATATCATAGACTATAAGAGGTTCTATCACTACATTATAGTCACCCAAATGACATAATCATTACGTACTCGATCCACTTGATCTGTGTCTATCCTTGTCTCATGATATTATGAATAATATGCAAAATAGGATCGTGTCATTTTTGCATTATATTCGTTTTCTTGGTCTCTTAAGTGAATTATAATTACAACTACATTAGTTATATTGCATGCTATATAATTCCACTTTACCAAGGGGTTCAGTAATATCATAACTCAGATAACCGAGGGACAATGATAATCGATATATAAATTTCTCCCGCACAAGCCACACACAATGAACTACTAATTCCCTTCATCAATAGATAACTAAGACCAGTAAAAAGATGGTCTGAATCAGTAATTACATTGCATGCTTCTAATGTGAGAAATCTATATATCTCATATCTTGGATTCAAAAATACGATGGAAATATTAATAACACAAAACACAATCCATATAATATTCCATCCAATTAGGTCATGTTCAATATGCATAAAGCATGCTCATTTTATATATACCCATGTCATTGATGATAAACACTTATCAACATTTATAGAACTACAATGTACTTTCAATCGACATGACAATCTTACTTGGTAATTATTATTTCTCTTTAATTACCACGATTGTGAACATATTTAGAAATATATATTTTCATCTTAAGAGTTCTATGGTTCAAGACCACGAGCATCTTCTTGAACACTTCTAAAGATATAACATATTAATCTCAAGAAACAAGAATGTATAATAACATTCAAAATCATGAACAATACGCAATTATCATTAATAAATATAACTTTCAAAAATAGAATAGTGTATATTGGAAGCCATCAGTCATCAAGGCACCGTACTAAGAATGAATGCAAAAACGATTTAAATGCTCAAATTATACAAAGAATTGCATTATTTACAATTTATATGCGTAATACCATGTATAAACTATTTTTTTTGAATAAATAAGATATGAATCATATTCTAGACAGTATAAAGAGTTTACATGTAGATTATTGTGATGAAATGACTTAGAATGAATCCAGAAACGATTGAAATGCTCAAATGATATTCAGAATTGCATTATTTGCACTTTATATGCGCAATTACCATGTATAATCTAATTTTTTTGAATAAACAAGAAATGAGCCATATTATGGACAGTATAATGAGTTTCAATATAGATTATTGTGATGAAATAACTTAGAATGAATCGAGAAACGATTGAAATTCACAAATGATACTCATAATTGCATTATTTGCACTTTATAAGCGTAATTACCTTATATAATCCAATCTTTTTGAATAAACAAGATATGAATCATATTCTAAACAGTATAAAGAGCTTCTATGTACAAATGATACTAAGAATTGCATTATTTGCACTTTATATGCGTAATTTCCATGTATAATCCAATCTTTCAGAATAAATAAGATTTGAATCATATTCGTTAAAGTATAAAGAGTTTAAATATAAATTCTTGCGATTAAAAAACTTAGAATGAATCCGAAAACGGTTGAAATGCTCAAATGATACTCATAATTGCATTATTTGAACTTTATATGCATAATTACCTTGTATAATCCAATCTTTTCGAATAAACAAGATATGAATCAAATTTTAAACAGTATAAAGAGCTTATATGTAGATTATTGTGATGAAATGACTTAAAATGAATCCAGAAACGATTGAAATGCTCAAATGATACTCAGAATTGCATTATTCGCACTTAATATGCGTAATTTCAATGTATAATCCAATCTTTTTGAATAAATAAGATATGAATCATATTCTAGACAGTATAAAGTATCTAAATGTAGATTATTGTGAAGAAATAACTTATAATGAATCCAAAAACGATTGAATTGCTTAAATGATACTCAGAATTGCATTGTTTGCACTTTATATGCGTAAATACCATGTATAATCCAATCTTTTTGAATAAACAAGATGTGAATCATATTCTGGATAGCATAAAGAGTTTATATATAGATTATTGTGATGAAATGACTTAGAATGAATCGAGAAACGATTGAAATGCTCAAATGAAACTCATAATTGCATTATTTGCAATTTATATGCGTGATTACCATGTATAATCCAATCTTTTAGAATAAACAAGATATGAATCATATTCTAAATGGCATATAGAGTTTAAATCTAGATTGTTCAGATGGAATGATTTAGAATGAATCCCGAAATGATTGAAATGCTTCAATGATACTCAGAATTGCATTGTTTGCAATTTATATGAGTAAATACCATGTATAATCCAATCTTTTTGAATAAACAAGATGTGAATCATATTATGGACAGTATAAAGAGTATATATGTAGATTATTGTGATGAAATGACTTTGAATGAATCCAGAAATGATTGAAATGCTCAAATTATATTCAGAATTGCATTGTTTGCACTAAATATGCGTAATTTCCATGTATAATTCAATTTTTTTGAATAAATAAGATATGAATCATAATCTAGATAGTATAAAGAGTTTAAATGTAGATTATTTTGATGAAATGACTTTGAATGAATCCAGAAATAATTGAAATGCTCAAATTATACTCAGAATTGCATTATTTGCACTTTATATGCATAATTACCTTGTATAATCCAATATTTTTTACTAAACAAGATATGAATCATATTATAAACGGTATAAGTAGCTTATATGTAGATTATTGTGATGAAATAACTCAGAATGAATTCAGAAACGTTTAAATTGCTAAAATTATACTCAGAATTGCATTATTTGCACTTTATATGCGTAATCTTGTATAATCCAATCTTTTTTAATAAACAAGATATGAATCAAATTCAAAACAGTATAAAGAGAGCTTATATGTAGATTATTGTGATGAAATAACTTAGAATGAATCCAGAAATGATTGAAATGATCAAATTATACAAAGAATTGCGTTATTTGCACTGAATATGCGTAATTTCCATGTATAATCCAATATTTTTAAATAAATAAGATATGAATCATATTCTACAAAGTATAAATAGTTTGAAAGAAGATTATTGTGATGAAATGACTTAGAATGAATCGAGAAACTATTGAAATGCTCAAACGATACTCATAATTACATTATTTGCACTTTATATGTGTAATTACCTTATATAATCCAATATTTTTGGATAAATGAGATATCAATCATACTCTAAACACTATGAAGTGTTTGAATGTAGATTATTGAGATGAAATAACTTAGAATTAATCGAGAAACGATTGAAATGCTCAAATCATACTCAGAATTGCATTATTTACAATTTATGGGCTCGTTTGGATCGGCTAGGAATAGCTTCTTCCTAGACATAAAACTCTCTCACAAAGTTACACACTTCCCAACGTTTTCTACCTAAAATCCTTATTCCTTCCTTATTCCCATACGATCCAAACGAGCCCTATATGCGTAATTACCATTTATAATCCAATCTTTTTTATTAAACTGGATATAAATAATATTATGGACATTATAATGAGTTTAAATGGAGATTAATGTGATGAAATGACTTAGAATGAATCCAGAAACAATTGAAATGCTCAAATGATACTCAGAATTGATATGTTTGCCTTTAATATGCGTAATTTCCATGTATAATCCATTCTTGTTGAATGAATAAGATATGAATCATATGCTAGACAGTATAAAGAGTTTAAATGTAGATTATTGTGATGAAATGTATTAGAATGAATCCAGAAACGATTGAAATGCTCAAATTATCACTCAGAATTGCATTGTTTGCACTGTATATACGTAATTGCCAAGTTTAATCCAATCTTTTTTAATAAACAAAATGTAAATCATATTCTAAACAGTATATTGAGTTTAAATGTAGATTATTGTGATGAAATGACTTAGAATGAATCCAGAAAAGATGGAAATACTCAAATGATACTCAGAATTGCATTATTTGCAATTTATATGCGTAATAACCTTTTATAATCCAATATTTTTGAACAAACTACATATAAATCATGTTATAGACAGTATAATGAGTTTAAATGTGGATTATTGTGATAAAATGACTTAAAATGAATCGAAAAATTACTGAAATGCTCAAATGATACTCATAATTGCATTATTTACAATTTATATGCGTAATAACCTTTTATAATCCAATATTTTTGAACAAACTAGATATAAATCATGTTATAGACAATATAATGAGTTTAAATGTGGATTATTGTGATAAAATGACTTAAAATGAATCGAGAAATTACTGAAATGCTCAAATGATACTCATAATTGCATTATTTGCAATTTATATGCGTAATTACCTTGCATAATCCAATCTTTTTGAATAAACAAGATATGAATCATATTCTAAACAGTATGAAGACCTTATATGTAGATTATTGTGATGAAATGACTTAGAATGAATATAGAAATGATTGAAATGCTCAAATAATACTAAGAATTGAATTATTTGCACTTAATATGCATAATTTCCATGTATAATACTATCTTTTTGAATAAATAAGATATGAATCATATTCTAGACAGTATAAAGAGTTTAAATGTAGATTATTGTGATGAAATGACTTAGAATGAATCTAGAAACGATTGAAATGCTCAAATGATACTCAGAATTGCATTATTGCACTTTATATGCATAATTACCATGTATAATCTAATCTTTTGCATAAACAAGATATTAATTATATTCTAGATAGTACAAAGAGTTTAAATGTAGATTATTGTGATGAAATGACTTAGAATGAATCCAGAAATAATTGAAATGCTCAAATTATACTCAGAATTGCATTATTTGCACATCATTTGTGTAATCACCTTATATAATCCAATATTTTTGAATAAACAACATATGAATTATATTGTAGACAGTATAAAGAGTTTAAATGTAGATTATTGTGAAGAAATAACTTAGAATGAATCCAGAAATGATTGGAATTCTCAAATGATACTCAGAATTGCATTATTTGCACTTTAAATGCGTAATTACCTTGTATAATCCAATCTTTTTGAATAAACAAGATATGAATCATATTCTAATCAGTATAAAGTGCTTATATGATTATTGTGATGAAATGACTTACAATGAATCAAGAAACGATTGAAATGCTCAAATAATACTCAGAATTGCATTATTTGCACTTAATATGTGCAATTTCCATGTATAATCTAATTTTTTTGAATAAATAAGATATGAATCATATTCTAGAAAGTATAAATAGTTTAAATGTAGATTATTGTGATGAAATGACTTAGAATGAATCAATAAACGTTTGAAATGCTAAAATGATACTATGAATTGCATTGTTTGTACTTTATATGCGTAATTGCCATGTATAATACAATCTTTTTGATTCAACAACATGTGAATCATATTCTGGACAGTATAAAGAGATTAAATGTAGATTATTATGATGAAATGGCTTAGAATGAATCCAGAAATGATTAAAATGCTCAAATTATATTCAAAATTGCATTATTTTCACTTTATATGCGTTATTACCATGAATAATCCAAACTTTTTGAATAAACAACATAAGTATTATATTCTAGACAGTATAAAGAGTTTAAATGTCGATTATTGTGATGAAATAACTTAGAATGAATCCATAAACATTTGAAATTCTCAAATGATACTCAGAATTGCATTGTTTGCAGTTTATATGCGTAATTTCCTTGTATAATCCAATCTTTTTGAATAAACAAGATATGAATCATATTTTTAACAGTATAAAGTGCTTATATGTAGATTATTGTGATGAAATGACTTATAATGAATTCAGAAACGATTGAAATGCTCAAATGATACTCAGAATAGCATTACTTGCACTTTATATGTGTAATTACCATGTATAACCCTATATTTTTTAATAAACATCATATGAATTATATTTTAGACAGTATAAAGAGTTTAAGTGTAGATTATTGTGATTAAATAACTTAGAATGAATTGAAAAACGATTGAAATGCTCAAATGATACTCACAATTGCATTATTCGCACATTATATTCATAATTACCTTGCATAATCCAATATTATTGAATAAACAAGATATGAATCATACTCTAAACAGTATAAAGAATTTATATGTAGATTATTGTTATGAAAGAATGAATCCAGAAACGATTGAAATGCTCAAATGATACTATGAATTACATTGTTTGCAATTTATATGCATAATTACCATGTATAATCCAATCATTTTGAATAAACTAGATATGAATCTTATTCTGGACAGTATAAAGAGTTTAAATGTTGATTATTTTGATGAAATGACCTAGAATGAATCGATAAACGATTGAAATGCTCAAATGATACTCATAATTGCATTATTTGCAATTTATAAGCGTAATTACCTTGTATAATCGAATCTTTTTAAATAAACAAGATATGAATCATATTCTAAACAGTATAAAGTGTTTAAATGTAGATTATTGTGATGAACTAACAAAAAATGAATCGAGAAACGATTGAAATGCTCAAATCATACTCAGAATTGCATTAATTGCAATTTATATGCATAATTACCATTTATAATCCAATCTCTATGAATAAACTAGATATAAGTCATATTATGGACTGTATAATGAGTTTAAATGTAGATTATTATGATGAAATGACTTAGAATGAATCGAGAAACGACTGAAATGCTCAAATAATACACATAATTGCATTATTTGCATTTTATATGCGTAATTACCATGTATAATCCAATCTTTTTGAATAAATAAGATATGAATTATATTATAGACAGTATAAAAAGTTTAAATGTAGATTATTAACATGAAATGACTTAGAATGAATCCAGAAACGATTGAAATGCTCAAATGATACTCAGAATTGCATTGTTTGCACTTTATATGCGTAATTACCTTTTATAATACAATCTTTTTGATTAAACAAGATGTGAATCATATTCTAGACAGTATAAAGAGTTTAAATGCAGATTATTATGACGAAATGACCTAGAATTAATTCAGAAACGATTGAAATCCTCAAATGATACGCAGAATTGCATTGTTTGCACTAAATATGCGTAATTTCCATGTATAATTCAATTTTTTTGAATAAATAAGATATGAATCATAATCTAGATAGTATAAAGAGTTTAAATGTAGATTATTTTGATGAAATGACTTTGAATGAATCCAGAAATAATTGAAATGCTCAAATTATACTCAGAATTGCATTATTTGCACTTTATATGCATAATTACCTTGTATAATCCAATATTTTTGAATAAACAACATATGAATTATATTCTAGACAGTATAAATAGTTTAAATGTAGATTATTGTGATGAAATAACTTAGAATGAATCCAGAAACGATTGAAATTCTCATATGATACTCAGAAATGCATTATTTACACCTTATATGCATACTTACTTTGTATAATCCAATCTTTTTAAATAAACAACATATGAATTATATTCTAGACAGTATGAAGAGTTTAAATGTAGATTATGGTGATGAAATTATTTAGAATGGATCCAGAAAAGATTGAAATGCTCATATCATACTCAGAATTGCATTGTTTGAACTTTATATGCGTAATTACCATGTATAATCCATTTTTTTTGAATAAGCAAGATACGAATCATATTATAAACAGTGTAAAGAGCTTATATGTAGATTATTGTGATGAAATGATTTAGAATGAATCCAGAAACTATTGAAATGCTCAAATGATACTAATAATTGCATTATTGGCACTTAATTTGTGTAATTTTCATGTATAATCCTGTCTTTTTGAATAAATAAAATTTGAATCATATTATAGAAAGTATAAATAGTTTAAATGTAGATTATTGTGATGAAATGACTTAGAATGAATCCAGAAACGATTGAAATGCTCAACAGATACTCAGAATTGCATTGTTTGCAATTTATATGCGTAGTTACCATATATAATCCAATCTTTTTGAATAAGCAAGATGCAAATTATTTTTTGGACAGTATAAAGAGTTTAAATATAGATTATTATGATAAAATGACTTAGAATGAATACATAAACGATTGAAATGCTAAAATGATACTTAGAATTGCATTGTTTGCACTTTATGTGCTTTTTTATCTTGTATAATCCAATCTTTTTGAATAAACAAGATATGAATCGTATTATAAACAGTATAAAGAATTTAAATGTACATTATTGTGATGAAATGACTTAAATTGAACCAGAAACGATTAAAATGCTCAATGGCACTCAGAATTACATTGTTTGCAATTTATAGGCGTAATTACCATGTATAATCAAATCTTTTTGAATAAACTAGATATAAATCATATTATGGACAGTATAATGAGTTTAAATGTTAATTATTGTGATAAAAGTCCTTACAATGAATCCAGAAACGACTGAAATGATGAAATGATACTCAGAATTGCATTATTTTCACTTTATATGCATAATTATCATGTATAATCTGATCTTTTTGAATAAACAAGATATGAACCTTAGTTTGGACAGTATAAAGAGTTTAAATGAAGATTATTGTGATAAAAATCTTTATAATGAATCCAGAAACGATTGAAAAACTCAAATCATATACAGAATTGCATTATTTGTACTTTATATGCGTAATTACCATGTATAATTCAATCTTTTTAAATAAATAATATATGAATCGTATTCTAGACAGTATAAAGAGTTTAAATTTAGATTATTGTTATAAAATGACTTAGAATGAATTCAGAAACGTTTGAAATACTCAAATGATGCTCAGAATTGCATTATTTGCACTTTATGTGCATAATTACCATGTATAATACAATCTTTTTTGAATAAATAAGGTATGAATCATATTATAGACAGTATAAAGAGTTTCAATGTAGATTATTGTGATAAAATGACTTAGAATGAATTCAGAAACGATTGAAGTGCTGAAATGATACTAAGAATTGTATTATTTGCACTTTATATGCGTAATTAATATGTATAATCCAATCTTTTTGAATTAACAAGATATGAATTATATTCTAGACAGTATAAAGAGTTTAAATATAGATTATTGTGATGAAAAAACTTAGAATGAATCCAGAAACGATTGAAATGCTCATATCATACACAAAATTGCATTAATTGCACTTTATAAGCGTAATTATTATGTATAATTCAATTTTTGAATGAAAAAGAATGAATCATATTCTAGACAGTATAAAGAGTTTAATTGTAGACTATTGTGATGAAATGACTTAGAATGAATCCAGAAACGATTGAAATGCTCAAATGATACTCAAAATTGCATTATTTGCAATTTATATGTGTAATTACTATATATAATCCAATCTTTTTAAATACACAAGATGTGAATAACATTTTGGACAGTATAAAGTGTTTAGAAACGATTGAAATGTTCAAATGATACTCAGAATTGCATTATTTGCATTTTATATGCGTAATTACCGTGTATAATACATTCTTTTGAATAAATAAAATATGAATCATATTGTAGACCGTATAAAGTGTTTAAATGTAGATTATTGTTATGAAATGACTTAGAATAAATCCAGAAACGATTGAAATACTCAAATGATAATCAGAATTGCATTATTTACACTTTCTATTCCTAATTACCATGTATAATCCAATCTTATGGAACAAAAAGATATGATTCATATTCTAGAGAGTATAAATAGTTTAAATGTAGATTATTGTGATGACATGACTTAGAATGAATCCAAAAACAATTGAAATGCTCCAATAATACTCAGAATTAAATTATTTGCACTTTATTTGCGTAATCACCAATGTATAATCCAATATTTTTGAATATATAAGATATGAATCATATTCTAGAAAGTATAAAGAGTTTGAATGTAGATTATTGTGATGAAATGATCTAGAATGAATCCTGAAACGATTCAAATACTCGAATGATACTCAGAATTGCATTATGTGTAATTTATATGCTTAATTACCTTGTATAATCCAATCTTGATGAATAAACAAGATATGAATCATATTATGGACAGTATAATGAGTTTAAAGGTAGATTATTGTGATTAAATGACTCAGAATGAATACATAAACGATGTAAATGCTCAAAAAATACTCAAAATTGCATTATTTGCATTTTGTATGCGTAATTACCTTGTATAATCCAATCTTTTTGAATAAACAAGATTTGAATCTTTGTCTGGATTGTATAAAGAGTTTAAATGAAGATTATTGTCATGAAATGAATTAAAATTAATCCAGAAACGATTTAAATGCTCAAATGAAACTCAGAATGATATTATTAACACTTTATATTCATAATTACTATGTATAATACAATCTTTTTTAATAAATAAGATATGAATCATATTTTAGACAGTATAAAGAGTATAAATGTAGATTATTGTGATGAAATGTACTTAGAATGAATCCAGAAACGATTGAAATGCTCAAATGATACTTAGAATTGCATTATTTGTAATTTATATGCTTAATTACCTTGTATAACCCAATCTTTATTAATAAACAAGATATGGATCATATTATGGACAGTATAATGAGTTTAAAGGTAGATTATTGTGATTAAATGACTCAGAATGAATACATAAACGATATAAATGCTAAAAAAATATTCAAAATTGCATTATTTGCATTTTGTATGCGTAATTGCCTTGTATAATCCAATTTTTTTTAATAAACAAGATATGAATCTTTGTCTGGACTGTATAAAGAGTTTAAATGAAGATTATTGTCATGAAATGAATCAGAATTAATCCAAAAACGATTTAAATTCTCAAATGAAACTCAGAATGGCATTATTAACACTTTATATTGATAATTACCAAGTATAATACAATCTTTTAGAATAAATAAGATATGAATCATATTTTAGACGGTATAAAGAGTATAAATGTAGATTATTGTGATGAAATGACTTAGAATGAATCCAGAAACGATTGAAATGCTCAAATGATACACTGAATTGCATTATTTGCACTTTATATGCATAATTACCATGTATAATACAATCTTTTTTGAATAAATAATATATGAATCATATTCTAGATAGTATAAAGAGTTTGAATGTAGATTATTGTGATAAAATGACTTAGAATGAATCCAGAAACGATTGAAATGCTCAAATGATACACAAAGTTGCATTATTTGCACTTTATATGCGTAATTACCATGTATAATCGAATCTCATGGAACAAAAATGGTATGAATCATATTCTAGACAGTATAAAGATCTCAAATGTAGATTATTTTGATGAAATGACTTAGAATGAATTCAGAAACGATTGAAATGCTTAAATGATACTCAGAATAGCATTATTTGCACTTTATATGCGAAATCTCCATGTATAATCCAATCTTTCTGAATAAAAAAGAATGAATCTTAGTGAGAACAGTATAAAGAGTTTAAATGTAGATTATTGTGATGAAATGACTTAGAATGAATCCGGAATCGATTGAAATGCTCAAATAATACTCAGAATTGCATTATTTATACTTTATATGCGAAATTACCATGTATAATCCATTTTTTTTAAATAAATAAGATATGAATCATATTTTAGACAGAATTAAAGAATTTAAATATAAATTATTATGATGAAATGACTTAGAATGAATCCAAAAACAAATGAAATGCTCAAATGATAATCAGAATTGCATTATTTGCACTTTATATGTATAATTACCATGTATAATCAAATCTTTTTGAATAAATAAGATATGAATCATATTGTAGACAGTACAAAGAGTTTAAATATACATTACAGTGATGAAATACTTAGAATGAATCCAGAAACGATTGAAATGCTCAATTGAAACTCATAATTGCATTATTTGCACTTTATATGAGTAATTACCATGCGTAATCCAATCTTTTTGAATAAACAAAATAGAATCATATATTATGGACAGTATAATGAGTTCAAATGCAGATTATTGTGATGAAATGTCTTAGAATGGATCTAGAAATGATTGAAATGATCAAATGATACTCAGAATTACCTTATTTGCACTTTATATACGTAATTACCTTGTATAATCTAATCTTTTTAAATAAAGAAGATACGAAACTTTGTATGGACAGTATAAAGAGTTTAAATGTAGATTATTGTGATGAAATATATTAGAATAAATTCAGAAACGATTAAAATGCTCAAATGATACTCAGAATTGCATTATTTGCATTTCATATTCGTAATTACCATGTACAAACCAATATTTTTGAATAAATAAGATATGAATCATATTCTAGACAGTATAAAGAGTTTAAATGTAGATTATTGTGATGAAATGACATAGAATGAATCCATAATCGATAGAAACTCTCAAATGATACTCAGAATTACAATATTTGCATTTTATATGCGTAATTACAATGTATAATCCAATCTTTTTAAATAAACAAGATATGAACCTTAGTCTAGACAGTATAAAGAGTTTAAATAAAGATTATTGTGATAAAAGTCCTTAGAATGAATCCAGAAACGATTGAAATGCTCAAATGATACTCAGAATTACATTATTTGCACTTTATATGCGTAATTACCATGTATAATCTAATCTTTTTGAATAAAAAGATATGAACCTTAGTCTGGATAGTATAAAGAGTTTAAATGAAGATTATTATGATAAAAATCCTTAGAATGAATCCAGAAACGATTGAAATGCTCAAGTGATACTCAGAGTTACTTTATTTGCACTTTAGATGCGTAATTATCATGTATGATTCAATCTTTTTAAATAAATAAGATTTGAATCATATTATAGACAGTATAAAGAGTTTAAATGTAGATTATTGTAATGAAATGACTTAGAATGAATCCAGAAATGATTGAAATGCTCAAATTATACTCAGAATTGCATTATTTGCATTTTATATGCATAATTACCATGTATAATCCAATATTTTTGAATAAACAACATATGAATTATATTCTAGACAGTATAAAGAGTTTAAATGTAGATAATTGTGATGGAATGACTTAGAATGAATCCAGAAATGATTGAAATGCTCAAATGATAACTCAAAATTGCATTATTTGCAATTTCTATTTGTAATTACCATGTACAGGCCAATATTTTTGAATAAATAAGATATGAATCATATTTTAGTCAGTATAAAGAGTTTAAATGTAGATTAATGGGACAATATGACGTACAATGAATCGAAAAACGATTGAAATGCTCAAATAATACTCAGTATAGCATTATTTGCTCATTATATGCGTAATTACCATGTATAATCCAATCTTTTTGAATAATTAAGATATGAATCATATTCTAGATAGTATGAAGAGTTTAAATGTAGATTATTGTGATAAAATGACTTAGAATGAATCCAGAAATGATTGAAATGATCAAATGATACTCAGAATTGTATTATTGCACTTTATGTGCATAATTACCGTGTATAATCCAATCTTTTGAATAAACAAGATATGAATTATATTCGAGATAGTATAAAGAGTTTAAATATAGATTATTATGATGAAATAACTTAGAATGGATCCAGAAACGATTGAAATGCTCAAATGATACTTAGAATTGCATTATTTGCACTTTATATGCTTAATTACCTTGTATAATCCAATCTTTTTGAATAAACAAGATATTAATCATATTCTAAAGAGTATAAAGATCTTATATGTAGATTATTGTTATGAAATGATTTAGAATGAATTCAGAAATAATTGAAATGCTCAAATGATACTCAAAATTGTATTATTTGCACTTAACATGCGTAATTTCCATGTATAATCCAATCTTTTTGAATAAAAAAGATATGAATCATATCGGAAATATCAACAACAAAAAGTCGTGCATGCTATCACTTCAACTAACATACTAACTGTTGGTTTAAACAATTTCATTCTTGTTTTGTCAATTTGCAAAACAAACTAATATACACTAACCTCTCCTCTAAGTGTTTAATTAGGCTTGAAACTGATTAATTGCAAAATACAAGTTGATGACAAGCTAAGGAGCTGTTCAAGACTGAATTAAGTTAATTAGAGTCTATAGAATCAAGTCTTTTGTTAGTTAAAACTAATCAATTGAGTTTGCTGGTAAAAATACTTATTTTCAGGTCCAGTGCGTTATGTAACGCAATATTGCATTATACAACGCATCAGAACAGTACAGATTTCATGCGCCTTTTAAGAGACAGATTTATTGCATTATATAACGCATTAACATGTTGTGTAACACAATACAAGCGTCATACAACGCAATTTTCCCGTCGTGCAACGCAAATTTTAGCCAATGCTCAAACATTGTATAATGAAGAGAAACGTTGTACAAAGTTCCTTTGTATTTTCTCTGGAATTTTTCGCTTGCTTTTGGCTCAAAATTCTACACATTTAATGTCATTTAATGTTGCGTTGCATAACGGATGCTCTGCGTTATATAACACACTAGACAAGATTTGACTGTTTGACCTTTTACTGGACACGTTGTATAATGCGTTGCTTGCGTTGCACAACGCGTCTGACATTCTTTTGTCTGTTGAGTTTTCAGTGCCAGGCGTTATACAACGGGTCCTTTGTGTTGTATAACACACTTACAACTCAAACGGATACCTTATTCGTTTTGTTGTATTATAACGGTCATTTGATGTGTTCCACAACGGGACATTGCGTTGTGTAACGCACTGATAATGGATAGTTCATCATTTTGGCCTTTTTATAACGGCCATCTGTGGGTTGCACAACGCAATATTGCGTTATGTAAAGCACGACAGAAAACTGTGTTGTTTTGGAGCTCTTAACGCCCTCTATAAATATGATGCATTTTGGGACTGGTTCTCTCTCTGGTTCACCTTTCAAAATTGCTGTCTTTGAGCTCCAAACACCTAGACCTGATCCTTGATTGTCTTTGAGCATTTTTATAGCAAAACCAATAGGATTAAATAGCCTCAATCAAACTCCAAGTGTCAAATTTGTAATACCCTTTGAGTGTTTTGATTGTGAGCATCTCCTTGGTGTTTAGAGAGTTGTATTCTTGAGATTTGTAGAGGTTAGGCCGATCCACCTCGAGGTCTTTATGATGAGGTGATTAGATTCAAAATTGTAGACACATTCTTGGTGGAATTGAACAGAGTGCACCCTTTGTGGTAGCTTCCTCTAGCGGGTCGGAACTCCGTAATCATATCGCATGTCAAATTCTCTTTCCTTTCTCTCTCTCTTTAATTCAATTGCTTGAATTGCTTGTGTTTCTAATTGGTGAATTATTGACTTGAAAAAAATTTGACCAAACCGGTTTAGGAACTTGAAATTATGCCTATTCACCCCCTTTAGGCCATTAATTAGGGACAACACTGACATCTATTCTCCCAGATAATTACGTAAAAAAAGAATAATAAAGATGTCAAAATGCTATCTTTCTGAAAAAAAAAGAACGGTAGCTATACAAAGGTCAAAACGGTCAAAAGGGCATTCCTTATGCAAGAAATAAAAAAAGAAAAAATGCATAGTTGTAAGACTGCAGATTTGAAATAAACCAATAGTGGGGTTTAGTAGAAACTAAATTATAAACTGTTATAATTAATTATTTCAAGGATCATATAAAATTAAATTAATGTTAAGTCTAATCCATTAATAATTATTAATGAATTGATATTTATTTGTGTCTCGATTTAATTAATATAATTGTGTGAATTATATTAGTTAATGGGATATCATTTAATATGTCGATTTGAGTCTAACTTTGAATGCAATTAAAGGAGAGAATTAAGAGAAATAAAAGATCAAACAAATGGGCTTGGAAGCCCGTGATAAGGCCGACCTCACCTTTAGAGGGAGTAGTCTCCTAGGGTTCGGTAGAGATGTCTATATAAAGGCCATCTAATTAGGAATTAGGGCAACCCTTCTAGTATCCTCTCTCTTCTCCTCCTAGCCGCCATTTCTCTTTGAGAAAGAGAAATTTTAGATCTGGTCATGTGTGCTTCATTATTGCATTTTAGTAGGGCTCGTGAGTTGAGCATGGCTTCTATAATTAATTGGTGAATTAATTCAAGTAAGGAAGCAAAAGAATTAGGCAATTTCTATCGATTTACTAGCATAAATTCATCAGAACTTAGTTAATGTTTGTGTGGACTTGAGGTGCAAGAAGAGGAGGAGGGTGAGCACGCCATCAATTACTATGTTCAAACCCTCTCGTTGCAATACGAGAGAAGGTACGAATCAACTTTCTCTCTCTCGCACGATTAATACTTAATTCCACTAGTTCCTTGTTATGTGTGATTTAGTTGCTTGTAAATTTTGATTTAATTGCACAAACCACACATAAATGAAATTCTTCATCAGAGAGGGGAGATAAGCCCTCTCCATCACGCAACTCAAAGCACAGCGCGTGGGATAGCACGAGGTGTGCTACTCCTATTGGTTGACCGCATCGACAACAGAGAGGAGAAAGAGACAAAAGAGAGAAGCTTTGAGTATCAGCTCAAATGCGAATGAGAAGAGAAGCAGATCAAACGAAGGAGAAGAAGATGAGATTTAGTGCTGATTAATTTTACTTAATCCGTGTCGTGTGGCCGGATCTCTGTGACCCTTAATGTAACAACTCACTGACAGTTGATTATACATTAGCTATTTCACCTCTTTTAATTTAAATTGGGATGTTCTAAACGTCACATGCAGATGGCAAATATATATAGAAATATTCTATATTTTATAAGGAACATTTCCATGTTCTTAATTCAAAAATTCCGTCAGATTTTATTGTTATAATT
Source organism: Rhynchospora breviuscula (assembly GCA_027562975.1). Lineage (NCBI taxonomy): Eukaryota > Viridiplantae > Streptophyta > Magnoliopsida > Poales > Cyperaceae > Rhynchospora > Rhynchospora breviuscula. Next base: position 68,248,849 of record CM050398.1, read on the forward strand.
AAATGATCCACTTAATTTCTTGATCATATAATTCATATTATTAATATTTCTAATTACTCAATTAGACCTTAGCACAAATAAATTTGGGACTAAGTTTACCGTCTTATTGGTCAGTATTGTTACGTATATTATTTCATCTAAAAAAAATTCACTATAGAAAAAAACGAGGGATATGAAATGATAATTGTAATCTTGAAAATTGAGATTTGATCAAGTTTTATGAAAACACAATCAACTTTTTTAGATTCTAGCATTACTAGGAATACAACACAAGAATATTGAAAACATCAAAACATTTTATTCACTCACAGTAGCACAGAGAAGGTCCCATAATGTCGTGTAGGTCTTTAGTCACTCGTGCTTTATACTTGTCAAAAACACTTTGGGACTGTTTGTTTGTGACTTAGAGGGTGCATAACTTAAGTTATGCATCCGTAAGTCACCAAACACCCATTACATAAGAAACCTTAAGGGTATACATCTAATAAAGAGGTTGCATAAGTTATGCACCGGTCCCTTTAATTTTTTTCCATTAATACAACTTAAATATAATTAATAATAATATTTAATAATTAATAATAATAAAAATATTTAATAAGTAACAATAATTATTAAAAAATCATAATTAATAATAAAGATTAATTATTATAATTAATAATTAATAATATTTAAGAAGTATTATTAATTATTAATAACAATGATTTAGTAATAATAATAATTAATTAAAAATAATTAATCAATAATATTTTTATTACTAAATAATTAATAATATTTATAATATTTAAATTAAAAGTAATTATTAATATTTCATAATAATAAAAATGATTTATTATCATCATTAATAATTAATGTTTATAATAATTAATAATTAATAATATTTAATTATTATTATTACATAATAATAATAATGAGGTGACAACGTATTATTAATACATAATACTAATTCAAATTTAAAGACATTTTAGTCTTTTGATATGAATATATGCATGTATTAAGTTACTCATCCTTACTACAAAGATCCATTACATAATACTATGTAAACAACCCTTATCATCTTAGACTTGTGCAAAGCTACACAACCAAACGCTCCAAGATCAGCGATCAGCCAATCATAACGGCGCAAGCATTGTTCCGTAAAAGTTCGTTATTTTTTTAGGTGAAAACAAGAATTTCACAAGGGGTTTTAGCGCCTCTATCCACTTCTCCGACCTACTCTCTGACGTCTCTCTAAACCCTCTCCCATGGCGACTCCCACCTCCTTACTCTACACACCTCTATGGCATCAGCCGAAATCCAAGGCCAAAACCAAACTGAACCCAAAGAATGGCACCACTCTGATAAACCCTAGACTCCTCTGGCGACCGCTGCAGTCCTCTCTCCTACTGGATCCGCCACCAACTAAGGAAGCTTCTCAAAACCTAGATTTCTCAGACGGTATAATGGACCTCCCATGGATTCACTGGATATCTCCTAACTTTCTACCAGCGAAACCGAACCTGAACTCCATTATAAAGGTCAGAGAGGACTACGATAGCTTGAGGAGAAGGCAGATAAAGGCTGAGACACAGGCATGGGAGGAGGCACTGGAGGAGTATAAGGAACTGGAGAGGATCATGCTGGAGAAGAAGCTGGCACCTAGTTTGCCTTATGTCAAGTCTCTTCTTCTTAGTTGGTTTGAGCAATTGAGAGATGCTATTAAGAGAGAACAGCAGGTGCAAATGAAGAAGAGACGAAAAAATGGATGGAGACATTATATAGGTTAGAAGCTCATTATTAAACTTCAATTTGAATTTACACAGCAATTGTTATGTCATTCCCAATTTATATAACTACCACACCGAGCGGCCTTAGTTAATTCCATACATGTCTTCAATTTTATTAGGAGTATTGCCAGCAGACAAAATGGCAGTGATTCTGATGATTAAGGTAATGGAGTTGTTACTGCCAAGGAAGCTCGATAGGTCGGTACCGTTGGTCCAGGTGGCAGTCACAGTTGGCGATGCCATTCAGCAAGAGGTAGTTATTATTATTTTAGCTTTGCATGATTTTTTCTAGCTCCTTTTGCTGATAACACCTGTTGTCTTGTTGTAAGACCAATTGATCCCCCGCATTGTTTGAGATTTTGCAAATGATACAAGCAGTTAAATGATTTGACTGAAAAAGGATATCCTGAAAAATCATTACATGTCTGTTCTCTGGTCTTCCAGATTCTAAGATCATATGATGGTTTATATACAGACATCTATGTGAAGAAACCACATGATTTAGTAACTTTATGTGGGTTTATCTAGCAATTGCCAAAAGTTAGTCATGATTGTTGCTTGCAAACATGGTTTGTGTTGGTTGTTTTGTTAAAAACAGTAAACTACTAGGTGTTGTTTTCCAGATGACCTATATCTTTTCTTTTTCATTTTTCCTGGCTAAGGATTGAATTATTTCTGTACCTGTTAATTATGCTTCCACTCTGTTTCAATTTACGATGAACATAGATAATTAAGTGCAACAACAGGAAGCATATTTGTAAAATAGATAGTGTATTGCATTAATGTATCAGTTGCAGCTTGATTAGTAGAACAATAAGATTCAAGCAATTGTTGGCTTACATTATCCTACCTCCAGGCTAAGGTCCAGGCTTATCTGAAAAATATTAAAAATTCAGAAAGCCCAGATCATGAAGAGGAAAACAAAGATATCACAATATCAAGAGAAGAGTCCCTGACACGTGAGAAGAGGGTTTCCGCCATGATCAGGGCAAGAAAAATTGGTGAGGTTCAAAAGCTAATAAGGGATGAGCTTGAGGTAAAGCCCTGGTCGAAGAAAGTGAAAGCACAGGTATATTGTTATGTGTCTTGTTTGCTTTTTTGTGTCATGACAGCTCAAATGTGAGCAGCCATTTCTGCATATATGTAATGTATAGTGAAGTGGTACTACATATGGTGAGGTGATACTACATATGAAGTGGTACTACATATGGTGACGTGCTGTTTGCCCCAATTTTGGGAAGTTGTGTAAATCAGCTTAAATGTTAGCTCAAATAAACATCGGATGTGCAGTAAAGGTCATAAGCTAAAATTCAAATTAAAAAATAAGATTTTTGTTTCTCAATTGTACTATCATGCTCACTTACGTTAATTTAAATCAATCACCCAATATAGCTTTTATGACCCCACATTTGCATATAAACTTAAAAATTGCAATAAAAATATTTTAGAATTTTTTGTTTGTTTCTTTTGTTTTATTATTTCTCTTTTCTGGAGATCCTGTGTTTTTGTTTCTGAAATGGAGTTTTGAAATAATGATAGTGCATTTCTAAGCTAAAAAGGTTGCTAACCTTTTTTTCTCTTTTGCAGTTGGGGACCAAACTGGTAGATTTGTTAATTGAATCAGCGTATATACAACCAGCATTGGAGCAAGAGAATGATGCTTCATTTGTAATGCGACCTGCATTTAGGCATTCCTATAGAAAAGCTTCAAAGGAAGATGGGTACGGTTGTTAATTTGTTATCATTTTCCTTTGTATTAGCTGTGGTGTTATATTTGTTTATTTGAAATGATTTGTTGAACCCTATTTTATTTTCTTTTGTTACTTCCCCTGAGCAATGTGGAAATGAAATTTCGTATCACACGACATAGGACTAGTTGAGGAACAATTGGCTTAAACTGAGGCTTAATTGTATCATCTATGGTTAATTGTGCTGGTATTGGTATCATTAGATCATCTAGAGGAACCAGACCAAACCACCCTCATTAGGTGGCGCATTGCTGGTACGCACTGATGAAAGCTGTATTATGTGGCCAATATGACCATCTTCTTTCCTTCTTCATTAGGGATTGTGCTTGCGGCATATCTAAGATGGTGTATGAAACTAAAAGCTTTAATTTCATGTTATTGATCACTTTCTATTTTTCTTTTCAGGAAATTAAGGTATCGTCAAGGTGCACTAGAGTTGGATCCGCTGGTATACCAGGGATTTGACTGTAGCAGTGTAAGCTTTTGATTTTCTGATTTTATTCTGAGTTCTTGGTTGTATTTGTAGATACTTCTGATTATGGCCTTTTTGGTATCTCTGGGGTTTCTGTTTTTTTAGTTCGTGAATTTGTTCCAAATTATGCAAATTTGACTAACATGTTATTGAGGCACTATCTGTATGTGCATGCATGTGGGCATTTATTATATGTTCCAACTCTGCACTAATGCAGAATAAATGGGCTACCATACTGTTGTATTGCGCCCTAATCATGGTAAAATCCTTATTCAATCTCCAGAACATTAGTAAACTTGGGAGTAATCATGGTTTCCTGTTGTGAAGTTGTCGATTCATGGCTTGATGAAATTCTATTTCATCCCATGCTGAACTAGTTAATTTTGTAAAGTTAACCAATTTGTATGGAGATTTTCTCTTTCTTCAATTGAACTTTGCTTACTGCAGGCTAGGCATGCAGTCATTCCGTATCTCCCGATGTTGGCCCCACCAAGAACTTGGAATGGGTATGGTTTACATTGTCTTTTAGTAGCTTATGCGATTTATTTTACTTCTCGGTCGTGTTTATCTGTTTTACATGAAGCGGATGTACACAACAATGGAGCAATCTAGTTTAGAAACAAGACAATATGCCAAACAATTATACTTTATTTGTATGAAACCACGACATCTCTGAATAATGAAGTGAACACATCCTATTAGGTTATTTGTAAAATATATTCTCATGTGAGACTACCACAATGCAAAACTTTCCACCTGAAAATGGATGGCTTACTCCTCTTTCTGAAGTATTTCCTTTCTTATTTTTTTTTCTGACTTCTATTCTTTTTGGGAATTTTTTTTTCTTGAAAGAGAAGTAGGGAAAACTTGTAACTTTTTCTACTTGACCTTTCTGTATCAACTAAAGTATGTGCAGCAAGTGAACGTTTTGTTTAACTTGAAACCTTAATCCAGCAATTAAAGTATGAGCTGCAAGTGAGCGTTGTGTTTGACTTGGAACCTTAATTCATTGGGCTTTAGTTGCTCATAAGGTGTGTGTGTGTGTGTATATATATATATATATTGTATTGTATGAGAAATGTTAGCTGGTATAAGTACACTGTACACAATAGTACAAATATGAAGTAATGTATCACATTGCTCTACAAATTGTTCTTTTTTTTTTTTTACTGATTATTGTACATTGATTCCTTAATCATTAACAGGTACAATGAGGGCGCTTATTTCTGCTTACCATCTTATGCCATGCGAACGCGAGGCTCAAAGGATCAGCAAAATGCACTAAAATCTGCTCCAAGAAAGCAGCTTGTGAAAGTTCTTGAGGTTATTTTTTAAAACAGTTGATCACAATGCTAAATAAGTTGGATTTTTTTTTTTGCATAAAAGTCTTTACACTAGGCAATATTTATTTGGGGCCATCTGTACTTGCATGAAAATTCATATCTGTGTGCTGCACGGAGTTCTTTTGGAAGAATTTTACAATGAAGTCTTATAATAAGCAGTGAGTTTAGATGGTAAATCAATGTTTTGGAAGACTGAGTGAGAGATGTTGCTGACATAGTTAATGTCAGTAGCCTGGAAAGACATCGTGGGGAGCCAAAGTGTGATTCATATGTTCCTTTATTGAACTCTGTAAATTGCTACAAAGGAGGCTGCCACATCTCAAGTGTTTCATTTTTGTGATTTCCTAGAAACAATGAAAATTTCCTGTATCTGTATTTTATTATTTACTTGTTGTCATCTTTTTGTAGGCATTAAATGTGCTAGGGAGCACAAAATGGAGAATAAACAGAAGGGTACTAGATGTTGTAGAGGACCTTTGGAGTACTGGTGGAAACATTGCTGGTTTGGTAAATAAGCAAGATGTATGTAGTTCTCACATAACAAATTGTTATCTATAACAAATTATTGTCTATTAATTATATTTGCTAATGCGAGTTATATTAAAATATTTTAAAAGTATCAGATCATATTTGCCTCTCAAGTGCAAATTGCACTGGTACACTTCTGCTCTAACGATTTGAAAGATTACGATCTTTGCTTGTTTGTGAATTAGGAAGTGTCAGGGAGGTAATTTAATGATGCATTTGATGCAAATGTGGAGGAAGTGTGCAAAAAATGTTTGTTCTTTTGAGTCACACATATGTACTTTCATTGTTTTGTGGGGTTTGCATCATATTCTTCTTTATTCATCTGCAAGTCAGATTTCACTTATTATCCTTATTCTCCTCTTTCATAGATTCCATTGCTAGAAAAACCTCTGACAAATGATCCAGAAGAAATCAAGAGATGGAAATGGGCCAACATAAAAGCAAAAAAGGCCAACAGTGAGATGCATTCTTTAAGATGTGATACCGAGCTCATACTTTCTGTAACTTCCCTTCTCTCCTTGGTTGTTAGTGATGCTGCTGTCTATATAGTTGTGTTACCCATTTTTACAGCTGTACCAGACTTCATCGTCCCCAATCCAGCATGCTTAACTTAAGATAATCCAGCATGAGGACAAATGTTGATCTTTCTAGGGGTTATACTGGTCCTGTTTTCTATTTTAAATAAATATTCAAGAAGGCTTACTTAAAAAAGAACATAAAGAAATTTCATGATTCAACTAAACTTGCTATGCAGCTGAACATTTGAACAGTACTTTATTTTATTGCATGGTATCTAACTATTTGGAATATTTCATTGATGCCCCTATGATGCTGCAAAGCATCAGCATTTTTACCAATCCAAAGCTAGAATTATGTTATATTTCCAACTAAGACATGGTAGATGAACACAATCTAATAATGTCTTTAGACATACCCAAACTAACTCTGTTTTCTCACTCATTTGTTTGGAGATAATCAGTGGGGAAGTAGGGTTGTTTTAGGTAATCTTCAGAATAGAGGAAGGGTGGAGCAATTATGTTTTTTTTCATGATTTTTTGTGACATTTAACAAAAGTTTGCTTTATACATATGGCCAAGATAACCCAACTTTACCCTGCAAATAGTTGATTTCTTCTGTCATTCATGAAATTTAAACAGTGCTGATCTTCTATGCAAAACAGGTTGCACGTAAGATGCGTCATGAGGAGGCATTTTATTATCCGCACAACCTTGACTTCAGAGGCCGTGCCTACCCTATGCACTCTCACCTAACACATCTTGGATCTGATCTCTGCCGTGGCCTTCTGGAGTTCTCTGAGGGAAAACCTCTGGGTACATGTCACAAATTAAAACTGTAGGATTGTACAATTCAAGATTTGCGTGGCACATGACCTCTCTCTGAAGTAGTATTTGACACAGTTTACTGAGTCAGTCATTGGGTATGTTTGGATTGACAAGGAATAGTGCTGCTATTCCGAAACACTATTTCTGTGTTTGGATGGATGGTTGGCTTCTTGAATAGTTGCTAACCTGCTGTGCTGCTATTCCAGTCAAAAGTTGGATTAGCAACTATTCTGATAAGCCGGTTAGCTTTAACCTTGCTATTCTGACTCTCCATTCGAACATCCCAATCAGGATTCTTAGACCCCAAAATGGTCTTAACTTATAGAGGCCCTGCACGATTTATTCAAATCTGTGTTAAATTTGTAGTTTCAAATTTTTTATTTTTCAAAATTCCAAAAACAATCGGTAAAATTCATAGGATATTTTGAAATTTCATTCTATATTTCTTCGGGTTTGACAATGTCTAGTTTGTTCCAGTACTGATATAAATTCACTGACAATTTATTTTGTATTGTGCCTTTTGGTTAGTCTTTATTCTATGTCGGGCCCTAATATTGAGGTTTAATCCTCCTGCAATTCTACCAGAATTCCTTGCTTGGTGCCACTACAAGGTGCCTAGTACAGTGGTCTCCCTTTTATGTTGTACCACAGACTTTTATTATGCTTATTGCTTGTCTTCCCTTCTATTTGACAACTTGTTTCAAGTTGTGAGTCTGCCTATTATATCTAGAACTTGATTTCTGTATTTAGGTAAATCCGGCCTGAACTGGCTTAAGATACACCTTGCAAACCTGTTTGGGGGAGGGGTGCAGAAGCTATCATATGACATGCGATTAGACTTCGTGGAGGCCCACTTAAGGGAAGTGTTTGATTCAGCTGCAAATCCAATTCATGGTGAGAGATGGTGGATAAAAGCCGAGGATCCATTTCAATGCCTAGCTGCTTGCATTGAGCTTGCTGGTGCTTTGAGAAGCGTGTCAGCTCATACTTTTGTATCACATCTCCCTATACATCAGGTAATATTGTTGATCTGGGTCAAATTATACCCTCATTACTGTAACGTACTTGTGCATAGTACCCTAATTTCATTGTATTTGGAAGTAATAGTTGGATATTTTTGGTTATTTGCAGTCAATATCCAAAATTCCAAACATTTAAAGTTCAGATTAAAATATATTTTCAATTTTACCCCTCTTAACAATGAGCCTCTTTCTGATTAACAATATATTTAAGTGATTTTTGACCTATGTTGCATGGATTCGGGTTTGAGAACTGTATCCGGTGCGGTGCGGGTGCGATAATTTGAAAATTTCAAAAATCTCCGATTCGGGTGCGGCGATATATATATATTAATTTATTTAAATATGATAAATATTGGATGTTAAAAATATAAAATATTATAAAAATGAGGCTGATAAAAAAAAAAATGCAACTGACAACTTTGATTTTCAACTCATTTCTAGGCTCATGAGAAATACATCTACAACAACAACAACAACTAAGCCTTTTGTCCCAAACAAGTTTAATATAGGCGGAGTTAAATACGGGCCTTAGTCTAACAGTTAAAAATACAGCTCCCATATGCTGCTTGGTTTCCGGTTTTGAAGTTTTTCTTTTAGTCCCACAAGCAAAGTATAACTGTATTATGCACCTATATATATGCTAACATGGAAAAGCGAAATAAATAGATTTCCAAATGGTGGTTGTGACTCCCCATGTGTTTTGGGCTAGCACCCAAACGATATGTTGGCATGTAGTGTCCCACTTCAGCACACGTGCACTCCCCATGTGACAGTTAGCTAGCACGCACACTGTCCAGTAAATGGATCCGATATGGTATTCACGGACCTGATACGTGCAGCGATATGATATTCCAAGGCCTGATATGCACACCGCTGGAGTATCTTGACCGTATCCGTCAGTCAAACCCGATTAAAATAATCGGTGCGCCATGTAGTCCATCCGGTATGCACCGGTGCCATATCGGGCTCGAACCTGCACCCGATACCGGTACTCCTCTGCTACAGAAGAACCAGAGTAACATAGTTTTTGACACTGGAATATAAAGAAAGATTGTAACAAGGGGACAACAGAAACTTAAAGAGGAATTTACCTTAAAAAAAAGATTACTTTCTTAAGATAAATGGGATAGAATATGATATATGGCTGAGATTACATAGTTGTAAAAATTTTGATGCCTTAATCTTCCAAATGCGTCGTTAAGTATGACAGAATTCAGGATGCATGGAATGGAACACATACAAAAGCAACCTCATGGATCCACTTTAACCTAACTAGCTGCTAATAGAACAAAACTTTGTGTTTTTCACACATAACTACCATGCATGCTGTCATTGCAGTGTACACCTAAGTTGCATCCGTCATGGTGAATCTCATTTTCATACTTATAATTTTGCTTTGACTTAAACCTTCTTTTCATAATTCAATCGCTTGAAGTGACCCTATATATGTTGGCTGCAAATAGAAATAGCAAGGTTGAACTGCAAACAAATTAATGCACAATTAAACATTTTGGCTTTTATTAGGATGGTTCATGCAATGGCCTCCAGCATTATGCTGCGCTGGGAAGATATGCTGTAAGCTGCTTCTGTTCACTTCATTGAGTATTTCTTCTTGTTAATTTATCTGGTTTCCTTTACGTCTCCTTAGCTGTTTTTCTTTTGATTCATTCAATAACTGCTAATTTCAGCCTGAAGCAGCTGCAGTAAACTTAGTTACTGGAGAAAAACCAGCCGATGTTTACTCTGAAGTAGCTGCGAGGTAAGGCCTCTACTGTACAGAAAAAAAAGGAACACTGACAACACCACTTAAGAGTAGAATGAAATAAATGGGAAAAAAATGAATTTGTAGAGCAGATCATTGGAACTTATGTATTAATTGAGATTGAGGATTGGATTTGGTAATCATACAGTATGAATTGTTTATTTGATCTTTTGCATAATAATTCTGTGAATCCTTTTCATCCAACAATAGAAATTCCAAATGGAATAATAGTTTATGTTTTGAGATGTTATTGCTATTGATAACTTGATATATGGTTTTCGCATTTACTCGTAAGGGCCTTGCTGACTTGCATTCATTAATTTGACAATAATTGGAAGGGTTTTGGATGCAATAAAAGCAGACTCAATGAAGGACCCTGCAATATGGCCTCAAGCTTCTTTGGCCAAGATCTTAGTTAATCAGGTTATTTTATATTTAATTTACTTGAAACAATGTTATATATTTTGGAGGAAACAATTTCAACACCTTGCTCTTGGCTAAAACCCAAATATGGGGCTTATTGATAATTCTGTTCATCTATTGACCTTTTCTTTAGGTGGATAGAAAGCTAGTCAAACAGACAGTCATGACTTCAGTCTATGGTGTGACATATATTGGTGCAAGGGAACAGATAAAAAGGAGGCTACGAGAGAAAGGTTTGATTGACGATGACGAAGTGCTTTATAAGGCATCCTGTTATGCCTCCAAGGTATTACTGAATATTCCCCAGAAAGATTATTTTATTTATTTATTTCTTTTTGAAAGCTTGACAGGGGCTGTCAAGCCCTTTAGCATTGTATGTTCACTGCATTAAGGGCAGCAATGGCATATGGTTGCCTCATTTGTTTAGCTCTCATCTTTACATGTGCACTTCTGTGTTTGTTTCTTACTTAACTGAACAGATCACCCTTATTTCCTGAATTGCCGTTATAACTTCTACTCTATGAGTTATGGACTTTTAGGTCACATTCTTAGTTATCTGATGATAAGTTTTAAAAGCTGACTCATGCATTCCTGATATTTTGGGGGTGGGGGAGGTGGGTCTGTGTGTTTTTAAGATCTTAATCAAGGTTTACTGTTTTGGGATGAAGATGACAATGAATGCTCTAGGTGAGATGTTTCAAGCAGCACGCGGAATCATGAGTTGGCTTGCAACATGTGCTAAGGTATTTTATTTTAGTCTGTAGCACTTTCATTAATTTACATTGTTAACTATAGTATTTTGTTGTGACACTTGCATTTTGTAAACAATAGGTAATAACTACAGAGAATGAACCAGTGAGATGGACTACACCGCTTGGTTTACCAGTTGTGCAGCCGTATCGTATCAGCAAAAGCATTCGTGTTAGTTTCTTCTCCTTTAATCCCTTTCTCAATATCTTTTAAGCTGTTCTTGTTGTGCTATATTATAATTGTTTTCTGTGAACAGAACCAACAATTTACTGTATTTAAACACTAACTTGAATATAATTATCTTATGACATGACCGACCATGTGTGCTATTATTAATGTTGATTAGATTTATAAGTCGATATTGTTGGTCATCGTTCATTCCATTTACACTATGATTGTTGGGGTCACTAGCCAACAACCCTACAAGGTGATCAATTGGGTTGTAACTATCAGAAGATTAGGTGTTTCTTGCAATCCATAAATATTTTAGCCACAACTAATGCCATAATTGGCAATTATTTTTGGACCCATCTAAGTTTCATTTTTTTTATAGATTGCTACTTCGCTTCAGAATCTTTCCATCAAGGGGGACGGTGACAAGGTACAAATGATAAAATTTGAGTTTCTTTTGCATTTCTAGTAGTTCCAAAGTTATTCCACTATTTTGCTACAAATGTCTATGGTACCAATCTGCTACTGAACTCTTCCTACTACATTTACTTGACAGAAATGATGACAAGCCCCCACATGTACAATCATGCCTCAAATAAGCTAAACTAATTCTTAACTAAACATAACTAGTTCAATTTAAGATGAAAGACTTGAGTCATGCATGTATCTTACTTATCACAAAAGTCGTAGATATAGGCAGGGTGTGTGATTAGTAATATTTCCTGACTAGTGGTTCTGAATATTGAAGTGTGTACATGGTAATAAAATATTTCCGAATGTCATATCTTTTCATAGACTGTATTTCTGTCCATTAATTTGCATACAATCTCTTTACAGGTGTCTAAACAGAAACAAAGGACCGCGTTCCCACCGAATTTTGTACACTCACTGGACAGCTCACACATGATGATGACTGCCAGCGCATGCCAAAGTTCCGGCTTGACTTTCGCTGGGGTCCATGATTCTTACTGGACACATGCATGTGATGTTGACACGATGAATAGAATCTTACGTGAGAAGTTTGTCGAGCTTTATGACATTCCCATTTTAGAAAATGTATGTCTTTCTATACAACTATCTTTGTAGGGGACATTTGGCAACACCATAGATTAGTGAGATCAAAGTTAAAGTTAGTACTTTTAAGCAAATTTGTTAACTTCGAGGTTAACAAATTAGCTTACTAATCTAGAAGTTATGCTAACTTCATGCATGCCAAACGTCCCCGTGGAGAACAAGATGAGATACTAAGTTATGTACATAATATAATATGATATCACTGCAGTTGGTTAATTTCAAAATGTACCAAAATGCCCCTCCTTTTTCTTTCTCTTATCCAATGAGTGGTGCCCCAAGTAATTTCAAACTAGGAAGCAAAAGGGTAGATGATGGTTGTCATGTTTGTGGTATGGAAAAAGGAGCGTTCTCATGTTGTCTTATAATATATATGGCATTATCTATCATATTTAGTTATTTTCTTATTTTAACCCTTTCAGTTATTGAAGGAGTTTGAGGAATCTTTTCCTACATTACAATTCCCTCCTTTACCAGAAAGAGGCAATTTTGACCTGCGACATGTGCTCAGCTCTCCATACTTTTTCAACTAAGTACAATGAACATGGTGAATGAGTTCCTTGATCTGCCACTGCTTCTGAGCAACTCCACTTGCCACTGGAAATTGCATGAAGCTGCCAGAACGTGCAGAAATAGACCATGTGCAGCCAACCATTTTCCACTGAATGCATGGCTATCAACCACTTGGTTCGTGGAGATACAATCTTTCTACTTGAGATTTGATTCATTTTTCAGTTAATGCATGAAAGAGGTGCTGAAAGCTCATCTATCCACATATACAAATTTAAGTGCACATATTACTGAAGTCTTTAGGATATATTAGGATTGTACAAATTAATTCAGAGATACTGAGTGTAGATATAAGACGAGTAGACGGCATTTTTCTGTCTTTCTTTTTGTATTTTCTACTGTTTGAGCTTAGGATGCAATTGTGTATAAATATTTGAGTACTGCGCACACACAAAAAAAAAAAAAAATTATTGTTGGATATTTCTTATATTATTATAATCAAATGCTAAATTTTGTTGAGTGAGGATTGTCCAAGGAGCTAGAATAGAAAAGTCCTTTCTGCTCAAAGCACAACAATGAAAATAAATAAATAAATAAATAAGAACGAGATGTAACTGCATTTCGAATACAGCGGTAATGTGAAATTGCATAAGTAGATCATTTAAATGTGAAATTTTTTAAATATAAATGCAATGGCAACTGACTGAGATTGATCAAGAATTAAATCAAACTTAGAAAAACTGATCCACGATATAAAGTCCGAATTAACAATAGTATGAGTCTGCAAACGGCTTAGTAGTTCAAGTGTAAATATACGAGCTCCATATTTTTATTTATTTTGAATTGGACAGGTGATCGTGCATGGAATAATTTCTCGGATTAAAATTAGAAGTTCGCGTGCTTAGAAAGATATAACCTTTTATTCAATCATTCTTTTTTTTGAAGAACTATTCAATCATTCTAAAATACTTGTCTTGTTTCTCTTTAGTTTTTGTTCACTCCTTTTAGCAATTTCAATTTAACATCAGAGCATAAAGTCAAAAGCCAAGACAAACATGGGGAAGCCATTTTCATGACAGAGATTATTTGCAATTTCCAAGGCAATCTGCAAAACTGCAATAAAGCTTGCTAATGACAAAGCAGCACACTCCTTGGAAGCTCAGCTAATGGGGAGCTGTGATGGAGAGAGCTATCAGCTTCCGAGGAATATTAAGGTGGAGACCACTCCGCCTTGCCAAGTCAAATAATTGAGAAGTTTTCTCTTTTCTGCCGACACAGGAATAGGAATATAGGATGCAATACAATGCAAGACACCTCTCCTGTCCTTGGCTCCTTGCAAGTAGAAAGTACAATATATAATTTTTAAAATATCTAAACCTCAATATTTTCGTACCAGTGTGCAAGTTTCTTCTCTCTTAGAAATAGATTAACTGTGGTATGTAAATTGATCAGCATGTAATAGAAATAACATATATATATATAATGGCTAATGCGCCATCGATGGCACGTGCCATTAATTTTCTATCGACTCGTTTTCCGAGATCTAAAATTTAAATGGTCGATCCAAACCGTTGAAATTGATCACACTATTGAAATACCCTTGGAGACCAAATTTTACATTTTTTCGAATTTTTTTGCTATTTATTATGATATTTTCAAATTGGAGGGCCTGAAATACTCTAATCATAATATTTTTAAAAATATCATAATAAATAGCAAAAAAATTCGAAAAAATATAAAATTTAGTCTCCAAGGATATTTCAATATGGAGAACAACTTGAACGGTTCGGATTGACCGTTTGAATTTTGGATCTCGAAAAATGACTTGATGGTACGGGACCCTCCGTGCCATCGATGGCATGTTAGCCATTCTATATATATATATATAGATAGGCTAAATTAGACTCCAGCACATAGAGGGCTTGTGTGCTGGAGTTTTTTAATCGTCCGATCGTAAATCCAACAGTCCAGATTGAAGCGCTGAGGGAGTAAATCTGGACTCCGTCTCTCCGTTATTTTTTTAATTTTTTCGTTTTCTATCTCCGTTTTCTCATTTGGGAGTTCAGACCCTTCTCTCCTTCTCCTCTCTCCCCCTCTTCGTCTTTCTCGCGCACAGAGAAAAAAAAAAACCCTAGTTTGTCGAAACCATCTCTCCCCTTCGCCTGACTGGTCTGTTAGATCGGGAAGAAAACAAAAGCCGAAGTCTATCTCCCACTGTCTCTCTCTCACGCGAAGTCTGTCTCGCGCGAAGTCTCTCTCTTCCCTTTCCTCTCCATGCGATTTGAGGCCACAAGGAAGGTACAGTAAACAAAATTTATTTCCTTCTCCATGCTATTTGAATTCTGTCATTTTTAGAAAATTTTTTTGTAAACCCTAGAATGAATTTGAGTTAAAATTTCTGCCTTCTTCGTTAATGTTAGTATTGATACAATCTTTGAGTGTCTCCACTGTTTACTTTTGATGTTTGTAATCAATTTTTGGATCCATTATGTTAGGAAAATTTTTGGCACATAAAAAATTATTCTTATTTAGCAACCTTTACTGATATTAAGGTAGGTATGGCTAACCTATTGACACCTGACACCTGTTTACTAGTATTTCTGGTGCATTTTGGATCCACTATGTTAGGTATGGCTAATCTTTTGATGCTAATTTGTACAACTTGGTTTTGATTTTAGTGATATACTAATGCTAACGTCAATAATGCTTCTATCTTTTACATAACAGTAAATAATTGTTCAATACCAGTAAACAAAATTGACAGCTACCAGAGTATCATAACAGTAAAAGTTAACAATTTAAATTAGTTTTTTCCTAACCAATGCAATGATCTTTAACCGTTTTGCCTAAACAATTTGAATTAGTTTTGACAACAGTAGCTAGATGACAACTTAAATTGAATGAATATTGCACCAGGACATGCTTAAATTAGATGCATCTGCTTAGAGTTGATTTTGCACCTGGGATTTGGTATAATTGCAAGAGGCATGTCAGACTATTTGCAATAGCCATGGAGAAGAGGATGACCTGGGATTAATTGCCAGTTATTTAATTCATTGATTTGTATGTTAGACTAGCTGATGATTTGTACGTGTTGATTAATTCATTAATTATAGTTAGCTTATAGTCGCCAGTTATGTTACTTTATTTCTGTGTTCTTCATGTCTTTGTACTCTTTTAGTTTGCACTGCTTAATCTATTTTGGAAAATGAACAATGACTAAGGTGCATGATGTTAGTGGAGTGAGATGCAAGTGAACAGCTTTACATGTAATTAGAACGAATAAAGAATGCATTATCTCCAATAGTTTCCAATTACAGAAACTGTGCTAGTATATAAAGCAAATTGTAATAGCACTTGCTAGTAACATAAAATGATTATTGTACAGCTGCAAAAAAAAGTTACAGAACTAAATTCCACAACAAAAGTCAAATTCCAAGGTCAAAGAACTGTAAATTGATTGACACTGCTTATTTACAGTATAATACAAGATAGATGTAGTTACTACATGATTACAAATAAATTTTTTTCGTATACCATCAATCTCAAAATATCTGACCGAACACAAAACATGATTACTACATAATTAACTGTATTCTTGTAGATGTTTCCATCTTCACCTCCTTCACATCTTATCAGTAAATAGGCGCCTGGTTGTCATCATGTAACTCTGTAATTATCAATAAGAAAGAATTTAATTGCTCTTTAATATTATAATTACAATCAAACAAAAGAGTATTACAATCAAAGAATTAGATCCTGGAAGGCCGGTAGAAATTAATAATGAGTAGATCTTTCCATGCACGATTTTAACTACACATGTACCATACAGTTGTGGTACCATGCACTCATTGATTTGAACAAACACTGCTTTCATGTACCATTATAACTCAGTTTGCATTTGAACAAATGTCTTTTTGCAAACCTTAATAAGCATAGATTTCAAATTAGCAGTAGATTGATATATCTACTTTTATACGGTACTAATGCCTAATTTTAGTACAACAAGGAAAAGGATAATGGAAAAGGAAAATAATTTATTCACTACTCTTGAGTCACTCTGGAGCTAACAACAAGAAACATATTTTAACAAATTGAACAAAGAAAACATGTCAGGTTTCTTATTGAACCATGTGTCAGTCACAGATTAAGAGGACTAATTATTTCCATCAGTAAATGTTTATGGTAAATCTAGAAATAAAGCATAATAGAATCTTAATTTAAGTAGTGCTAGGCCAGAATCCTGATTCAATTTCAGACCGTAACAAGTGCCTATGGATTTGAGTAATGCCATATGGATTCAAGTGCCGATTATCTTTAGAAAAACATAAAGATCCAACTAACAAATTGGGGCTCGATATAATTTCAGACCGTAAAAATCCATGGAATTGTTCAAAAAAACTGTAAAAATCCTAGATTAAATCCAACCAATAAACTAGGGTTTTCAAATCGCATGGAGAAGGAAGACACAGAAATATTATTTACCTTTCTTGGCGTGGTCTTCAGATCGCATGGAGAAGCGGTGGGTGGCTTAATCGCATGAGAGAGACGCTTGATCGGAAAGAAGAGGTGCGTATTGAGAGAGTAAGAGAGAGAGGGAGGGGTGCGCCACCAGCACTTCACCGCTAAGCAGCTCCACCAATCTAGTCTTTCGCTAGGTTTTTCTTTCGGAGGAGAGGAGGAGAGGGGGGGAGACGTCTGTGCATTAACGGAGAGGAAACAGAGAAATAACGTAAAAATTTAAAGACGGCAGCTTCATCAGCGCATAAATCTAGACCCTCCGATTTCAGATCGGACGATTAAAAAACTCCAGCACACAGACCCTCTATGTGCTGGAGTCTAATTTAGCATATCTATCTATATAGATAGAGTTTTGCTATGGTGAGTTGCAACTCACCAAAGGGTCGGTGAGTCGCGCTCAAAGTTCCTAAATCGAGTTCAAAATGACCGATACAAACCGTCTAATATGATCTCTCTATTGAAATCTCCATGCAAACTAAATTTCATATTTTTTTGAAATTTTTAAGTATTTTTTTCGGATTTTTAAAAACTATTGTTTTTGAACGGTTTAGAACTAATTAGATTAACGATTTTCTAAAATTTTAAAAAAATACTTCAAAATTTCGAAAAAATATAAAATTTGGTCTGCATGGAGATTTCAATAGGGAGATCGTATTATATAGTTTGGATCGGTCACTTTGAGCTAGATTTAGGAGCTTCGAGCGCGACTCACCGACCCTTTGGTGAGTTGCAACTCACCATAACAAAACTCTATATATATATATAAGTTGGGAGGCTTGACCCCAATTTATCTTCAAAAGAAATAACATATATGATAAATAATATTAGCTGTTCTCTACTTTGGAATTTGGATATGAACTTGATGCAGGGCAGAAACTATATATCTAATTAGATTTACTACCTTTTTATTGCATAATAATCAATTGCCCAAACAAATTAAAATTAAGTTCTAAGATTTCTCCAGTACTTTCAAAACAGCAGAGGAAATTGAAGGAAAATAAAAACATAAAGGCATCTTGGCTTCCAGCCTGACGTTTCTCTAGAAAGCGTCAGCACTAAGTCGCTTACACAGCTATACTGACGTAGTCACGTGCCTCTTTTCCTGCTTTATGTCGCAGAACTGGAGAGATCCTTTTCTTATATACACCGTTCAACTAGATAAGAAGCCAAAGCGACCGTCCGATTTGGGCTTAAAAGCAAAGAAAAGAGGCGGTGTTGTAGACGCGCCATGAACCAGTTGTTGATCGTCGTTTTGTAGCTTCAGACCTTCAGTCAAGGTCAACGCCTTTCTCTTTTTCTTCTCCTCTCCAACGGAGGCTCTCTCTTTGTCTCGCTCTCTGTAGGAATACATGGCTTTTTCAGGCATGGTGAGTTTACTTTACTAATTTCCTTGTTCAATTGTCGTTTTCGTACTTCCTTTTTTTTGGTTTAGTTTCTTTTGTTTTTTTGTTCTAGAGTTTCAACTTTCAACAAGTATGTTTCGCTTGCTCTGGTTTCTTTTGAGAACCAATGGTTAGTCCTTTCATTATTGTTTGTTTTATTAATTTTTTTAAAAGAAGAAAACCAATGATTTATTGGTCGGTCCAAGAATTGGAAATTAGTAGTAAGAACCCATACTAGAGGATAGTTTTCTTTACTACACTTCAACTTATTCCTAATATTGTTTTTCATTTTTGTCTTGAAGCCTTAACAAGGCAAATTTACTATTTCTTCTCTTTTATCGCTTATAGAACAGGTAGTACTAGTTTGATATTCCCAGATTTTCATCATTTTTCATCATGTCCTTCTTTTGGTTATTGCATGCAGTTACTTATTTCAGCTTCATCCAAAGAATATTTTAATTATTTTTCAACCAATTTTATTGATTTTTTTTTACTTTTTGAAAAGAAAAGTGATACCTTATACTACCTGTTTTATTAAATTCAACATTTACATACAATCAATACTACACTAATATGAACCCTAATAGGCCAATTCTTGATAAAGGTTGTATTAATAAAATCCCACAGGGCCTGCCACACACACCAGACATATTATATGCTTTGAAAAGTCGACCAGAATAATGCAATGCAAGACCCATAACCCGGTTTGACCCAAAAATAAGGTCCGACCCGAATTTGACATGGTCTATGGATTAAACTAACTAGTCTGTCCCTTCAACCATCCAGTAGAGTAGACAGAAAATGACCCTTCTGATATTTAATTTTAGGCTATGTGCTCAATTTTGTTTCTTCTTCTCTTTAGCCTGAGCATAGCTTAATTTCATGGTAGCAATCTAAACCACCTGGTATTGATTTTCAGCCAAACAGGCACACAATAATCCTGATGCAAACAACACAAAGCCGGGGTTCTAGAACCTTCCAGGATTATGATTCCATCAGTAGAGCTATGGATGGTACTTTTACTTTATATAAATAATGCACTCTTCTTTGTTTCTGAAAAACTAAACACATTGCATCCTAGTTTGGTCCCTTCTTGGTATAGTATCACATACAGGTTCCCACTGAAATTTCAAGTTCACTGTTGGATTATTAACCGTAGAAACAAATGCTAGACTAGACAATTTTGATATCTGTTGTATCATGATATACTTTTCTGAATGCTGTAATCTTGGCATATAATAAATTTTGACAAAAAAGGAAAAAGGAAAGCTAGTTGATTTTGATACAATTAGTCAGGTCTTGTGTAGATACTGTACCTTCCGGTGGCAGACATCTATGATCTAATTTCTGGAAGTGTTTTAGCTAAATTGCAAGTCAATAATCACTGAGCAGTTTCACAGAGTTTAAATTATGCCATTTTTTAAAAAAAAAAAATTCTGCTAATTGAATTGAACAGGGATATGCAACTTCTATGAGCGAAAACTAAGAGAAATAGATCCAACAAATCAGCATATCACTTATGATATATCCGATCTTTACAATTTCATTGATGGTCTAGCAGATCTCAGCGCACTGGTGTATGATCTCTCTCTCTCCTCTCCTTTTCATTTCTGTTCTTATGTTTCCCTTCAAAAGGATCAAATGCTGCCTTTTTCACAGGAAGCATTTCATAAATGCTACAAGTTCTGTATGGTCCTATCATCTATGAGCAATCCTTTGGCCAAAATTTGCACATAGCTATGCATTATTTATTGTTTTTCATCAAATTTTTCCAAAGCTCACATGCTTAAGATTAATTTTTAGCATTGTTTCTTCTTGTTTTTCTTTATATATGTCCCAGATCATAATTTATTCAGTTAACGATACCACCAACAAAAAGAAAAAAAATGTTAACATACTGGCCAATCAATACCGGGAATGGACCTGACTAGTATGATAATTGAACATGAAATGGTGATGAGTGGAATTCGAAAATTATTTTGGCAAGATTTTGAATTATCGTTTTCTGTAAACATACTTGTTCCATAGGCCTAATGTCATAGATATTGATGCCAAATCAGTGGTCATAAAATTTAATCTCATCAAACAATGTTGTAAATTTTTATTACCAAATATAGCGTAGGTTGATATGGTACACAATCATGCACAACTTGCGTGAGAATATTGCATCATTTCGGCTTATTCTAATTGGAGCCCCAATAAGCAATGGCCCAAAATATTGCAGCATTTGCTCTAAGCCTTAGATGCTAACTTATTAAAGTTGAAAAATACAATTAAAGTTTATATGCTAGCAGTTGAGATGATATAAGTACTTCCGATGGGCAATGGTTTTTCTGAGTACAGCTTGCATCCAATTTTTATTTGTAATTCATTCATGCAGTTTTGATCACAATATTCAAGCTTATTTACCCCACGATCGGCAATGGATAAAACAGAAGGCTTTTCAGCACCTCAAGAGACTTGCCACTAATAGTAGTAGGCATGGATGATTCGATATTCATTCAGATGGAGAATATCTGAAATTAGAAAATTACTAGAGTCAAATGGACAAATAAAATTGAATCTCAATTTGCAAACTTTAAATGACTGATCAAAACTATTCAAGGAATATTGTCAAGAAACTAAGTTCTATATTGTTCTTAAATTTCTGTTATTATTGTTTGGACTTTTAGAAAGCTGTAATCTTTTGATTGATTGATTTTCTAAAAATCTAAACAAATAGTAAAAAAATAAAAAATATATAAATTTATTTTCTAATGAAATTTCAATATGAAAATCATAATAAGTTTTTCGGATTGGTCATTTGAAACTTGAAAAATTAAGACTCGGTTGTGTAACTTGTGTTTGATGGATCCATGCGCCAAACGTGTTTGATTCTAGCATCTTATAAATTTATTTCAATTTGAAATGTGTTTTAGATATTTTTCTGATGTTGTTAACTCTAATTGCCTGGACGTGTCAGTTATTGTATTAAGACTCTAATTATTTTGGCAAATTGTGCGTTACTGTTTTTCTCTCACTTTATAAACTTCAATATAAACCCGTACGTATATATATATCAAGTAAATTGAGGTTTCCATTCCTTAATTTCTTACTAGTCAATTTGTTTCTTTCTTCTTTTCTTCTCTCTATCTCTGTTTTTTCCCCTCTTTTGAGAAAAGCGGCACAACTACCAATTCCATTTCTTAAATTAGGAAGCGGAAGCTTGATTTACAACCGAACCTACCTCAAATTATCTTTATCCAATAATACAAGTAATGGAAGTCGGGTCTAGAGAACCAAACATGTGATTGTAAACATGTTCCCCACTAAAAAGAAACCATCAAAAAATTTATTCCCAATATCCATAAAAGCAGATAACATTAATTGGTAAAGGTGAACTACTGAATAATAAATAGAGGATGCTGCAGATATCCAATAGAACTGATCCATTTTCCAAATGGACCCATTTAGTTGGATGCTCCATTATTGCATCCACTCTGCATATCAGAATTCTTTAGTGAGAAAAATTACAAATTTGAATCTTGTAATGTCGAGTACCAGTATGCAGTATCAAACTTTCATATATCGATCATTTCTTCTTTTACTTAAACTCTTTTCAGTACAAAATAAATAGCAAAGCATGTAGAAAACTAAATTAATATTTAATACATGGGGTTTTATTTTACAAGATGCAAAACAATAAGAAGGTGGAAGTGAAACTTTTGATTGTTCCTCGTCTATCTGTCCCTTTTGTAAAATTTTTTATGCATCCTCGTCCTGTTCATGACCAAAATAAAACAAAACAAAAGGAAAGAAAGTGAACTAGAGGAAACTCACTTCAAAATAATTTCCTTTTTTCGCATATTTTGTGCTAGATTATATAAATTATCATGTTCTTCGATAATTATTCGTTATGCGTCCGTAACCCATTAACCTAAATAGGTTAAGAGTGGGATATGAGTAAGACCATAGCATTACGGGAAAGAGTAAAGTCAAAATTTAACGAATATTATGAATATAGAAGGGTCTATATATCTTGGGACCATTAAACTATGTCCGAATTGGCTTATTTGTTTGATCATCAACTAGCTGATGTTCATGTTATTTTTGGGTGTTTTTGAAAAAAAACACAACTGCTGAGAGAAGATACAATTTCATTCGCAAACTCCAAAATAACATTTATTATTTTGAAACAGATTTTACAAATTTCCAGTATGACAAATACCATCGACAAGAGGAGTCCTTTTATCTAAAACATCATTTTCCGATGCCAGATTTCATTGCTAAAAATACCAGCAGTTCAGAATTTGATTTGTCTGATGAAAGGACCTTTCCGCAAACACATTTCAATCATGTGTCTGTTCCAGGTCAATACACTATATCAGCTGGATATAGTACATTACATCCTGGCAACACATTTCAATCATGTGTCTGTTCCAGGTCAATACACTATATCGGCTGGATATAGTACATTACATCATGGCAACATAGCTAACTTTTTTTAAAAGGACCTAAATTTGGTCAACTATCCTTTGTATTAACTTTTTTTTTTTTTAAATATGGTGCTGCTGTTAACTTACAGTCACCATATGCATGCTAATCCATATTTAGCAACTTGAAAGTGAAAGAAGTAATGTCTCCATAATGTTTCAAAAGAAGCAACATTCTTCCTATGGATAAGGTTAACTTAATTTAACTAAAATCCAAATGAAAAGTTGAAAAACAGATAACCAATACATATCATGCGTCCAAGTCAAGCAATATTAAAATTCTAACCATGAAAAAGAAAACAGAGAACATAGACTACACACCATTTGTCTCCATGGAACAGACAAGTTTGAAAAATCTCATATGAGTATATGACTGAGTATGATTTGAAGACGTGACTGTCATACCATGCTAAAAGAAAACAAATCATTAAAAAATTATGAATATAAAAAAAAGTTTAAAACTGCCCTTTGCTTCAATTAGAATTGACAACAAATTCCAGGCTTTATTTAAGCCTCAAATTAGACATGATCAAACAAAACATTGGAATAATTATTTCCTTTCTGAGAAAAAATATTGATTCGTGGATTATTTTTAGCTCCTTCCTTTTCTCTAGCATTTTTCATGACAGTAACTTGACACCATACTGTCCATATATTATATAGCAGAGTTAGAGAGAACTACCAAAACATATCTTCATTATTTCACAAACAGAAGAATAATTCATAATTCATTCCAAAAACAAAGGAAAACACAACATTGTTCTCATACCAGGCACCAGCAATCAAACTTTGCCAATGACAAAGAGATCAGTCTCTACATACTCACCAAACCAAACCATCTAATTAACCACAACAATTTAAATGATACATTAGATATACCAAAGCTGCAAAGCATAATGTAAGAATCTCAGGCAAGAGGCTCGTAGATATCTCTGCTTTCGCGGTCAGAATCGACCTTGACGATGACCCAGACGGCATAGATCATCCCGGGAATGTAGCCCAAGACCGTCAGAAGCAAACAGATCCAGAATTCTAACTAAGAAAATTAACATAAAACCAAGGTTTACTAAGCAAAAGTTTTCACAAAAAAGAAATAAATCATTTAGTCCTTCACTTCCTACAAATTAAATAAAAACCAAAAATGTTACCTCTCCATGAAATGCAAATATGAATACTCTCTTGTACATATTCGTAAATAATGGAAGATATTTCTGTATAATCGACAAATGATGGGGCTTTTCATTTGTTAGAACAATTATCCAACCATTAAGACTAGGATCAGTCGATCAGACCTCAAGCTATATAAATTGATATATAATCAAACCCCATAACCAGTCGACTACAAAAAATCAACATTCCTTGAACTTATTTACAAAAAAGTACTAAGATTTTCATAAATAACAAAATGGAAAAGAAATCATACACTGCAACAGCCCTTGCGGAAGAAAACGCCGAGAGGAGGAAGGAGAAGAGCGAGAAGAATCTCGAGGCACCTCGCGGTATTGCCCGTACACATTTTGTTTTTCTTTTTATGTTTGATCTAAAAAATCTAAACCACTTTCTCTATTTTTCCTTTTTGAGAGAGAGAGAGACTGAGGAATGGGACATTAAATAGCAAACTCGCTGACACGCACCTTGGCCTTCGGTTTAGGTTAAGTACTCTGCAAGTAATTCTGTACATTTTTTCATGTAGCAAGTCATAAACACATGTTATTTTGACTCGCTACATCTTATGATATAGAAGTATGGAGCAGAGGTTTAGGTAAAGTCCCCAGCGGATCGCGTGCGCTGTCAACGACGTCGGTGCTATCAGTTACTTACAAGTGGGGCTCACTTAATTTTCTAATTCTAGATCCGCTACGTGCACCGTTTAGACTTTAGAGAGAGGTTACGTTTGTACTTTGTACGGGAGAGAATTTTTTCGGAACTCCCGGTCCAAATGTTTAAATTCGGCTCTTTATCTTAGAACCGTCGATTATATTTATGATCTAGAAATTCAATTCCAATTCGCATTTATGCACATCTTAATATATCAGTATTTGGATCTAGTTGTTGAATCCGAAATTGTATTCGTTATCTATCTATCTGATAAACAAAGTTTTTTTTTTAATTAACAATATTTATTTGGAAAGGCATAGTTTAGTCAATCGAGATCTTATTTCTCTTTTGCATCCAATGAGAATTGAAACCATTGCATTTAGATAAACGGCGAAGCCACTAATAGCTGTGTTAAACTTTCATGTTCATTTGATAAACAAAATTAAGTGAATAAAAACCAGGACGATGTATAATCTTGAAAGTGATATGTACATCATAAAAATTGCATATCAAAGCTCAAGTTTTATTGAGTTTATTTTATAAAATTATTTTTGTAAGGTTGCGTGCAAACCCGTAGATGAGTGGAACAATTACCAAAGGTAGTTTGATTAATTAAATTAGAGTGGTGAGAGACTAGAACTTACATTTTTTTTTTTTTTTTATCTCTTTTAGCTTTTATTTTGTAAATTTTTGTTGTTAATTTTA
The DNA here is from genome assembly GCA_027562975.1 of Rhynchospora breviuscula. Lineage (NCBI taxonomy): Eukaryota > Viridiplantae > Streptophyta > Magnoliopsida > Poales > Cyperaceae > Rhynchospora > Rhynchospora breviuscula. Next base: position 68,274,653 of record CM050398.1, read on the forward strand.
TTCTGCTAAATAAAATTTGGCAGTCGATAAATGCCAACTGAATTTTAACAAAATAAAAAATGTTGAACATATATTGTCTGACACATTTAACAATGCTAAGTTCGAAAATACAGGACGTTGATTTTCTTTAAAAAAAAATACATATAAGACTATGGAAACTCCTAAATTAATACTTGTTTCAAGTATCCTTGAACTTTAATTATATATGATGATATGATGATCTTTCCTTTTTATTTTTATCTGTAACTAATTTTATTGGTTCAATGAAATTGTAGGAAGACTTTATGTCTTCTTACCTTCAAAAAAAAAAAAAAAAATTATATATGATGATCAAGACTACGCGCCAGTTTCTAGTTTCTAACTCATTTATCTTACTTAATGACAATCAACACTGTAAATTTTGATCATAATATCGCCAAGGAACCTTAAAAAATTTTTTTGACCATAATATGACTATATGTCCTAGCCTCCCAGGACATTTGGTAATATTACTTGTCAATTTCTTCGTGACGTTTAACATTGCATATCTTCATATAGATTTCAGATAAATAATATATGCTAATTTCATATTAATTTAATTTTTTATTTTTAATTAAATTATTTACACTAATTTTGGTTCTTCGTGATCTTTTTTTGAAATATTGAAAAAAAAAGAAACGCAAAAGTCAGATGTTTGACCTATTCATACGTACTTCTTTTACAACAAATAAGTATAAGCACATATAGAACTTGAAATACGAAAAAAAAGAAAAGAAAAGAATGCCAAAGTCAGCCGTTTGACATATTCTAAACGAACACGACACTCAGTTCCACAATTCAGAAACAACCATTTGAAAATTATAACAGCACCGTAACATATTTGAAGATATTGCCTACGGGATTTTTCCTCAAAAAAAAAAATTATTATTTGAAGATATTTTAGTCACTTTTAGTTATTTTTCTTTTTCATCAAGAAAGTAAATGTCAGCAAAATTAATACTCCATCGCTCTGAGGAAATGTTTTGAAAACCGGACTGGACTGGCCGGTTCGACCACAAAGGCGCAAACCAGTCACCAGTCCGATCCAGAATGGCCTAGAAAACCGTCTGTTTTGGCCTAGTGAAAATCGGCATGTCCGGTCTGGATTTTAATGAAACTAGTAAACTGAATCATCCGGTTTATATTTTTTAAAATATTTTTCATTTGATTTATGAAATTTTCACAAAAGTGAGATAGGGAGGGATCGAACTTGGTAGTTTGGGATAGCAAAGAGGGGTATTGATTCGGACAACAACAAGAAATTTAATCCGAACAACATTTTTAAAATCTTATGACATAAAATACCCTTAATTATTATATTATGTTCCGTTACCTAAATTACTTAAACTTTCTTTAATTATGACCCCTCAAAAACTTCTTTTAATTAAACGTTGCTTTCTGTTTTTAAATACTGTTTTACTCATCCAAACAAGCTTTCATTGATTAACAGTCTCCTTCCACATGTAACCAATTTCTATTGCAAAAATTCATGTTTATTTAATTTGTAATTTTTGTTGTGTTGTTATTTTGAGGGATATTGTGCGTCTTTTATCCTATGACAATATGAATATTACATTACAAAGTCATGGATACAGTTATAGCAACACGAAAGGAGATCAGTCTGTCTTAACGAAAAATCACATATAAATGTGTAGAGATAATTTCTTTCCACATATTTACAATCATACATAGCTCCGAACATCTGGTGAGTGTGTTTAAGAATATAAACGAATTCAGCTCCCCAACACAACCAATGAGATTAATGGTTAATCACAAAGACATGTTTATTCTGCTAGAAAATTCTATATCATGCTTCCTTTTCAAAGCATTTTGTACAACATACCCCGGCTTCATGTAATAGAAGGAAAAATAAAATAATTTTTTCTTCTGAATGCTTAATTGAATTACGAATTTGCTTGTTTAGATGGAACAATAATTGTTAAGTGATTCTAATTTGTCTCTAATAACTCTCTAAGTTCTATGATTAATTTCACTTCAATTGGACTTAATTTAAGATTAACTATCTCAACTGAAGTACGAAATCTCCAGAATCACTTAATAATTGAAACCATAAAAATCAATTGATCCAAAAATCATAAGAAAATAAAGTACTATGTGACATGCATGCCAAACGGAAATGGAACTCCTGACTCCTTGTAACTCATCAAAAGACAAGCATTTTCTAGGTTTTCTTTTTAATCCACTTTTAAAATTTTCATCGTCAGAGAAGTGATTGACTAACATAGTGGTGGTATGAGAAATCCAAGTGTGATTGAGAGATTCCGTGCTTAGCAATAAAAAAGGAAAGACAGTTCATAGAAAGCGGGGAGAAAAATACGATGTTGCTCGCTTAGGAAGGACAATATTAATATTGTCATTTACAAAGGGTGTGTTTGGAAGTGCTGCATCGAACAACCAACATGAATTGGCCCCATGTGTTTTGGAGTTCGGAGTTCGGAGTTTGCCGTTCTCAATTTTTGGGGAATTAAGAATTAGACCGTTGTTCGTAGTTCGTGCCTGTTCGGTTGTTGTTTGGTTGACGCGAACTGCAACTGTTCGCGAACAAACCGTTCGCGCACACTGCCAAACACCCCCAAATGTTTTGTTGCTCGGATTGAATTTTGGGTTGTCCGGATCAGCACCCAGCAAAGGGGTCGGGATCCTCTGGACTGCAGTCCAGTGGACTGCTTTTGGTGCAGGTCGTTCGATTTAATCTCAACTGTTAAATTTTTTCGGGCCATATAATTTAGTTATAATCACGGGACATCTATTATTGATCGGATGGATGAGATCAAGCAGTCCAGAGGATTTCGTTCGCCCAGCAAAGAGCTACTCTGCCACTAGGGCCGTGGGCTCTAATATAGTAAAGATGACGTCATCCGGTTCTTTCCAGTTGACGAACCGATAAATTTAAAGCACTGTAATTATCAAAGTTCAAATATAGGATCATTTATTCAAAACCGATAGTTTGGAAACCACTGTACGTGTGGCATTAAAGCAAGGAGAGTACATACAGTCATACACATATTCGTAACCTTTTATTATTTCTCAAAAACACAACACATGATGATGATCACAAAAGCACAATGAGACACCAAATAAACAAACAACCACTCTCCTAAATTATCGGTTACATTCCTTTATTATTAATGATTAATTGACATTATTTAGATGCTTAGTTCTGGACTTCCGGGACGTACATTGGCTCTGGGATCTCATTCTGGTGCATGCAGCACGAGCAGCCGCCCCTGTATCCACGACGGCAGCATCCCCAGCGGCAGTATCCGCCACCATGACCGTTTCCAGGGCCGTAACCGCCACCATTACCATATCCAGGGCCGTAGCCGCCACCGTGCCCGTATCCGGGACCATACCCACCGCCACGGTAGTCTTGAGTTCCTGCCTTGTTCTCGGTGTTTGTCTCTGCAACCATTACATGGTCCAAATCAGTATTTTTAAGAATGGCTCAGAATAGATCATATGTATCCTTTTTCATTAGAAATTGCTTGTGCAGTCAAGCTCGCTGGTTTTAGATGTGAAATATAAGACATAATGGTGTATATATATAACAGCCAATTAATACTAATCCAACAGCAGAAGTGTCTAGCTAGAAAAGGTTATTATGCATATTGTTAGAAGTTTTTATTTATATACAAAGACCTCGCCTCAATGGTATATATATGGTATCACATTAATTTATGACTGGATGTAGCGCCACGAACTCGTTATAGCTTGTCTCTTTCAAATCAACGTGCAACATATTTTCAAATAACTAAAGAGGCGCGCTGTGTTATTGAGTAATACCTTGAACAGTTGAACCCCACTTATATTTATCATACGTACACACCCAGATACCCTTAAGTTTAATTTTAATAACCGAATATTTCATATTAAGGAGCAAGGAAAAACTCACGAGTCTGTTCAGCTGCAACCTCAGCGGTAACAAAAAGAGCAAGAACCAAGAGCGCACCAAACATAACCATCGCTTTGGATGCCATTTTTCACTTTAATTCTCTCTTGTAAACTTGTAAGTTGTAATACAAAAGGAATGAAAGGATTGGGTGGGGAGAACACATTGTACTTGTGCCTATTTATAGGCAAAATAAGCAAGCAAAGAGACGTAATATATACAGTGATGGTTTCTGCCACCTCTAGTCTAATCCATTAATGACACTGGTTCGTGTCCCCGCCATTTGAACGGTTGGGAAGTAGATCTTGAATTTGGCCATAATTTCATTTAATTCAATATTATAAAATTATGTTTTATCTCCATCCGACCATCTCCTTAGACTGTTCTTTCTTATCCATTTTTTCATTTCCTGTACCCTGGACCCTATCCACATGCTCTTTTCAATAAGTAAATTCCACTACGTATGACTGAATAATTTATTGTTTAATTTATAACGATATAATAATAAATTTGTGTGTTTTCAATTTAAGAAATTGTTTATTTAAAAAATAGTCTAGTATTTAAGACGGCTGCCGACGAAGTTGATACTGCTCTTTAACTTGTTTTTCTTCATTTCCTAGCTACCTTTTTTCGTTTGGTTGTAATTATTAATTTTTGTTCACTTTTCTTTTTTCCTTTTACTTGGCTTGTAAATAACTTTGCATTCTTTATTTTTTTTATAAAATTGCCGGATGGCGATCGCCATCCTACATTAAAAAAAAAAAAATCTAGTAAGTTTAAATATACTTTTTTTCCTTTCTAGTAAAATATGAATCCGTCATATACTTTTATACTAAACTCCAAGTTCAATAGTAAGTTTGTGCTGAATGTAACTTCCATTGATGAAGTTTTCGTTGGATATAACTTCTACTGATCATTGTATAGATTTTAATTGTGAAAATTCTGAGAAGAATCCTGACTAAAATGGGACGCAATCTAAAAGATGTACTGTCAAAAATTCCGGCATTGTCACATGGCTGGCACAGTGGCAACCCTATTGATGAACATGAAAATGACATAGTATTTGTGTCCGGTTAAGCCTAATTATTTTCCTAACTTCTGCCCTTTTCACATTCATTTTACATCATTTTGTCCGTTTTGCACGAAAGATGGAGATACTGCCGATTTGTTATTTTTGTTGCATTTCAGGTCTAAGGGTGCACCCTCATCCTATGGTGCATCCTGGCGCTTTCAGATTTGATGATGCACCTGCATTCGCGAGGATGCATCCTGGCGCAGATTTGGAAACAGATCCAGCTCTTCACGTGACAGCTAGCTAAAATCTCTCAAATTTCGTCCTTTATTCTTTCCTGGCTGAAAGAAGGAAAGTCCAGCTCTCTCCCTCCTGTGATTTATGGCAAGGAAATTAATTATTGAGGGGGAGAAAATGAGGAAACTAGTATAAAAGGCAGCTAAGGGCTGCTGTCCAGAAGGATCATCTCTCAATTCCAGAATTCCAGATCTGATTTTTCTCTCTCTCTCTCTCTCTGGTCGAATTTTGACCTAGGGCTTCGGCCCTGGTCTCTCTTGGGGCAGCAACTACCTCTCTCTTGGTGACAGCAAGGAGGAAAAAAGGTTGCAGCACTCGATCCTAGAGATGAAGGCCAAGAAAATTGGTTGCATCTTTATCTCTTTATCTCTTGTGATGTTTGTGTTCAAACTTGTTGTTTTGTTTTATTTGTGTTTCATGAGTAGCTAAAATAATTTAGGATTATGATGTAGCTCTTACTCTAGCTTGGATTAATGTAGCATTTATTTTAGTTATTATGGGTGGTTGTTATTAATTCTGTCTATTGTGTTATGCGATTTATTTGATCACTTGCACGCTTGGTATAAATCTGTTTGGATTTATCTTTGAGTAGCTCGACACAAAGGTGTGGTTGATTCTCTTAACTTTCTAGCAATCCGCTTAGACCATTTGCTTGTGGTTTAGGTAGACAGATTCAATGGAAAGTTAAGATAAACTATTACCAAACGGTCCGCTCGAGTTAATGGATTTCGGGTTTAGACAAGTAGACATGCACAAAAGTACTTATAAACCACTTATTAACACTTTTCTTTTATTTTCATTACATTTGTTTTTATCCAATTCTTGCCCGCTTGAGATTTGTTTGTAGGAAGTTAGTATGAGTAGCTAGACACAAGGGTGTAGTCGATTTTTCTATTTTTCTAGCAATCCGCCTAAACTAGCAATTTGTGGTTTAGGTAGCCAGATTCAAGAGGGGATTAGTATAGATTATTACCAAACGGTCCGCTTGTATTAATGGATTACAAACTTAAATCAAGTAGCCAGGCACAAAAGAATTGCATAAAGTACGTGTGATGAGACCCCATAATTCTAGGTAAATTGTTGCGTTAACTCAAGTAGAGTATAGTGGTGAAATCATAATCCTAACAAAAACATATAATTGTTTTCTATTAAGAGTGCACTTGCATCATAGACTGCATCCTTTCTGAAATTGTTTACCTGCATTCCTAGTTGCACTCAGTCCAGTGCGACTGCATCATTTCCCTGCACTGTCATCTATTTTAGTTATTTACTTTCCTGTTTTATCCCTGTAGTTTAGTCACCCATCCAACTACTTGCCAGGTCTAGATTACCCAAAGTTGTTAGTCCGGTAATTCTAAACCGCCTCCCTGTGGGATCGACCCCTAAGTACTACACGGTAGGATAGTGCGCTTGCATTCCGACTGGTTAGGGTTAGGGTTTTTATTAGCCTTGTGTACCTAAAAAGCACACATCACCTATTTAGATATTTTGATCACCTTGATAGGAGTTCTAACTATAGTCAAAATGGATTTTGCTACTGGCTCACTCATTATAGATGTATATCACATTCTATATGGATTCTGCTTGTATTAAATGTCATAATAAATAGCTGATATTTGAGGACAACCTGACTTGTATTTATCAGTAGACCTATACATTAGTTGCAATTTTTCTCTTATGATTAAAGTTATTTCTCTTTTTATAATATCTTTTATTTGGTATCAGCATCAAGGAGTACTATTAAAAGCGATTATTTAATTCTCGTTGCTTAAAAACAATTTTACTCTCGCTTATTATAGATTGTTTCTGATCATGAAGCTTCTCAAAACTCACTCCTATTCGACACTAGTACTCAATCTAGCCCATTTCAACTTCACATATAAAGCACCTACCTTATCCGGCCTTATGATTAACTAAGAGAGGTATATTCTATGAAAATCTTTAACAAAATATTTGTACTTTTACTTATCAAAAAGTGAAGACTTCTAACTGGAAGAAAACTCATGAAAAATACAATCTGCTTACCATAAGTAACCTAAACAAATGAAATTGCATTTGAGTTTTATGGAGTTTATAGATATAGTGAAATGTAGTGCAAGATTTACCGTTCATAAAAGAAAACTAAATACTTCACAATGTTTTCAGATTTAATAGTCTTTGATGATTTACCAAATTACTTTTAAATTATATAAAACTTGATACACAAGTATACAACTAATTTATAACGCCTACAATATGCTTATACATGTGACATTCATAAATTCTTTTAACACGATCTTTTTTTTAAAAAAAAACTGTTATTAACATTGATGTTGTTGTAATAAGTTAAATATTGTCCATGCATATAGATCCATAGAAGGCAACTCAATTCTTCCTCGGCACTTCCTGTTGGAGTAGAACTAGCATCTTGGATCCTTAAACTGAATATTTCTTAAATCTTAACCCAAGATTCATTGCTCCAAACGTTCATTTTCATTTCAGAAATGATAACTGCAATCTACAGTTTTTATATCACTTGAACAAAATGAAAGTTTAAATAATCAAAGTGAACACATACAAACAAATAAGTTCAAATAAAAATAAGTTGGATATGCATATAAAAATCTAAACAACAATACAAAAAAGTAAAATCTAACTCTTAATTGAATAAAGTGAATACATAAATAAATAAAATGAACATATAAATTAATAAAGTGAACAGATATAAACGCAATGGTATGATATGATGCGTAGAGATGGTAGATATAATTTCCTTTCCATTTTTCTTTAAACAAAACATCTGGCCCAGATAAAGCCGATATTGATATTGCTTTTGATCTGACACAGGGCCCGTTTGTTTTTTTGTAGTAAGTAGGTGGTCCGCAAATGCAGTTCATCCTTCACAAGTGTCCGGCTGCATTAAGATTATTATATTTTTAAGTCTGGCCATAAGCTGAATGCATAATGTAGAGGTTCAGCCATTGTCATTGTGTCGACTGGAATTTGAAAGTATGGCCTTCCAATTATAACAGCAATTGACTTTATCAAAAGCACATTATATAGTTTTATTTCTACCTTTTTTTAAGTTATAAATTATTGTTCTTTTTCCGTGAACTTTAGCTGTCCAGGTAAATTATAAATTCTTGTTGCTCTTATTTTTTTCATAATATTTTTGTTCGATGAAATCCATCAAATTCGTAAAAATTCCAACCATCTAAAACTAAGTTCGGATTATGTGAATTTTACGTGTATTATATTCGTTACGGTTTGAAATTAGAACAATAAATCGAATTAATAATGACCAATCCGACTCGTCTTTTATAACCTTGACACAAAACGAACACCAAAAGATATTCCACTGCACTGTACTATTTCTGTGGCTGCGTTCCGTCGGATCAATAATTCATTGCTCATTTATAAAAAACATTGAATGATTTGATTATTCGTAGTTAAAAATAATATTAAACCGGATCGGATAATGGTAGCAAAGAAAAAGACATAAACGTAACCATATGAAAGCGTTCATTATTGACAAGGGAGGTGAGATTGTGGGGTCAATCAATCCAATCGAGATTAGATGCATTTAAAACTTTTATTTTATTTTTTTAATAAATTTTTGCTGAAGTTAACCACATCATAGCACTGGTGACTCACTAAAATAAGCAAGCAGCCTCTAGCCGCTTGTTTTAGTTACGTAATTCTGCGGACGATTTGATGTGAGTATGACTTAGTAATAGTTGGGACTTGCCACGTTCATTATGCTTTTTTTTTTAACAATAATCATTATGAAGAAATTGTTGGTAGAGATATTTATGATATTTGTCGTCCTTATCATGATGAAAGCAGAAGAATTAATTTCACCAACTCTAGAATCATCCAAAAATTCGCTATTAAATTCGCCCTTTCATTTTAATAGTTATGAAATTATAATTAAAATTAATATTCAATATATATATATATATATATATAATTTATGATATTTGTTGTCCTTATCATGATGAAAGCAGAAGAATTAATTTTCACCAACTCTAGAATCATCCAAAAATTCGCTATTAAATTCGCCCTTTCATTTTAATAGTTATGGAATTATAATTAAAATTAATATTCATATATATATATATATATATAATTATTAGGTTTTGTAAAAGCACCATAATATGTTTCATCTGCTTCTAAAAATCAAATTCTTGGAAATTTCGTAGAAAAATATTAATCTATCCATTAATGATCTAGTAACAAAAGCTCCAATTTCTTAAGTGTTTACAGGAGCAAAATGATGATAAAACATTTTGAGCTGATATGCTAGTATACTTTGTAAAATAATCCATTTGTTTTACTTCAGACTAGTTTTCTTTTCTTTTCTTTTTTTTTCAAATATGAGCTTTTTATGATGGATTCGAACTGTTAAATCTCTTGTCCATATTGAAATCTTTTATAGAAAATAAATTTTATAAATTTTCAAAATTTTTTACTATATATTATGATATTTTCAAATTGTGAGCTCTAAAATTTTACGACTATAACGTTTTTTAAAAAACATAATAAATAGTAAAAAAAATTGAAAATATGTAAAATTTTGTTTCTAAGAAGCTTTGCAGGAAAGAAATTGAACGATTTGAAATGGCTGTTTGATGTCTAGATTTCAAAAAACAAGCTAATTATTTTACAAAAAACCATAGTCCAACTCCAATTTGAGTTATCTAATTCTCGTTTAAGCTTTTAAGCTATCTCGTTTCCAAATTTGACGCAAAAAGTTGATGGATTCTACCAGCTAATTGTAGAGAAATTGCCAGTACAGAGAATGAAGGATAAAATGGGATCTTGATCCGCTGCAGCACTACACGTCATAAGATCCTCTACACACGAATCTCGACAAAATCTGTTACGTTTCATTCCGTCCGATCTACTCTTCACACTCTAGTGAGCAATACGGTCTAGCGGATTTCTCATTAGGGAATGAACCGAACACCTGATCTTTCGTAATCGTAAAGGCCAACTTTTTCCAAAAGGATTCTCAGTATTGTACGGATTCCGCTAAATATAAAACTCATATCTGATATGTGGGCCTCATTTATCATTTTTCAGATAGTTACACACGAGCGACCCCACTTGTCAGAACCTTACGCTCACTTGTGTTAAGAGCATGACCCGGGTTAACTGAAGCGATCACTCGAGCACTCTCACCTCTCACCTCTCTCTCTCTCTCTCTCTTTTTTCTTAACCCCTTTCTCGCTGGATCTCGTTTCGATTCTCTCTTTCTATCCGAAGCGAATTGATCTCACGCGGATTGTTCTTCTCGTTTCGAATTTGAACTACATCAGGTACTGAGTTCAATTTGACGACGATTGCTTGTTCTTGATCTTTCCTTTCGAGTTTGTTCTAGAATTCGTGCGATTTTGTCCTTTAGGGGTGTGTTTACTGCCATTTCCTATTGGTTAATTGTTCCCTTGTTGATTAATACGCATACTTTCTTGTTAAAATAAGATAATTAGACACGAATAGTTGCGTTTGTGTTAAATCAAGATAATGTTTAGTGCCGTTTCTTCTTGATTCGAATGTCTGTTTGTTTGTTTTACTTGCGATGCTTTCATAGCGTGTGTAGTCTTCATTGATCATCTCTTTTTAACATTAGTTGACTAAATCTGTACTTGTATAACTTCAATAATTGCCTTGTAGACAGATTCAATTAAACTTTGACTTAGATATCATTTCAGTCGACTTCTTTTATTGTAAGCACCTTGCACTTGATACTTTCAACTTTCAAATAGTCTTTATTAATGCTAAGTGTTGCAGTGTTCTTCCGGTTTGTCTTGTTTATTTATTCAAGAAAGGGAAACACAGTCTGAATTTTAAAATTGAAGGATTGAACAAATACTTTATTTATTCAAGAAAGGGAAACACAGTCTGAATTTTATGCTAAGTCACTATATCTCACAAAAATTTTGGGTTTAACCACTGGCTACGCATCACAGTATTTTAACTGGTGTGACATTGATGGTAGACAGTGGCTGGATAATATATTTTTAGCTAAGCTGAATGATGAAAAACTTATGTTGACTTGACATTGGTGTGGTGTGTGTGAGGTGGTAGTGGAATGTGGTTTCAAGGCAGGTTTGGGTGACATTGCAGCAAGATGCACTGGCACGTGGAAGTTGGATGCTTGATGTGGCAATTTACATTCAGTTCAACAATAATTTTGTTCATTTTATGGATGTGTGCATGTTGGGAGGGGGGGGGGGGACCTTCCATATTTTTCTATATCGATTATTCTAATTGACACTTAGATCATTACTTACACTTAGAACAACAATCAGGGAATTGTCTTTTGGTATCTAAAGTCTGCTTGCTGTAGTATTAAGTGAAATGAATGTCCAATTCACAAATCAAATGCTTCCTTCTGGGTAGCTTTGTTTAATTACATCTTTTATAAACTTCAGAGTGGTGTAGGCTTAAAGTGGGCTTTAGTTATAAACTTTAGGTATCTACATATACCCAGACGCCCTGAACTTTTTGGTGTACTCCTGACATTTTCCACAAACAATACACCAGTTCGTCTTCATTTAATGAAGTAAAGATTTGCACTTCGTAGTTTGTATCCTCAAATTAGGTTTACTACAAATTACATGATCACACCGAGATTCTTGTACTTTGCAATTTAACCTTGACAGTTTCGCAAACATATCCTAACAACAAACTTTCCAATGGACTACCTTGTTTGTCTTTATTGTGTGATTGATACTTTATTAGTCCTTTGGTGGGCTCTTTCATCATTATGCTTATAATATTTGTGTATTGGAGACAATCACATAAAGTATGTCAAGTGGTTGAGAAGTATCTTTTTTTTATTTGTATGGTTGGTACATCATATACTTTATCCATATAATAAAAAAAATAAAATAAAACAAACCAAAAACCAGAGTTGTATTGAGTTGCTGTAACCAAGTAAGCAGTTTGCTGCTTGACTATTGTTAAATGATTCTATTGGAGAACTTAATTAAATATAGACCTATAATATGCTTGTCATCTGTAGCTAATATATAGTGTGCTTGTGTTGACCATTTTTGTCATAGAAAATTTGTAGGGTGAACAATTTTAAATAACTATTCACCCTTTGAATGTATTACATTGAGAATCTTTTGTCAGCTACTTTCACTGAGTCTATACTCAGCTGGTTTGGTCACTTATTTCTGGGTTTCTGTAATTATTTTGTTATTTTCTAAGTTTTTCTGTTGTTTTTGAATTGATCAGATCAAGGTAAGATGGGAGTATATCTTAGTACACCAAAAACTGAAAAGTTTTCTGAAGAAGGAGAGAATGAGCAGCTGAAATATGGCCTTTCTTCTATGCAAGGATGGCGTACCACTATGGAAGATGCTGTTAGTTTCTATCATACAAAAATTAAGCAGCAGAAGCAGCAGCACCCCCGTTGTACAAGTTATCATAATTATAAGAACTGTCCTTGAAAAAAAAAAAAATTCTTTTGCTTTACAATAATCTTTGAAACACACCCAAGATTTCCTCCTTTGTGATATTAATGGGAGAAATGAAGTTGGTTTTGGGTACTGTCTTAACAATAGGAAATTTTGAGGTCTAGCTGTATAGGTTTTTCGTGATTGTTCCAATTTCAATGAGTGCATGAGATTTTTGTTTGGGCACACATCGCATTGTTCCTATAATGGAGGGAAAGCACTAAATGCTATTGTTTTTACGTTAAACTGACCAGCATACGGCATTGCTTGATCTTGAGGAATCCACATCATTCTTTGGTGTTTATGATGGCCATGGAGGTAAAGTTAATTCTGGTCCATATCCTTTTCATTTCTTTTGTCTTTTTTAAAAATGTTGATGCTGCTTAATATGTCAGTTCTTTAAATGTTCAACCAACTCTAGTTGCTTCTAACTTTCCATTTCTTATGGCACAAATGTGAAAGGATATTTTTGTTGTTTTGTTGACATACCAGGAAGAGTTGTTGCAAAATTTTGTGCAAAGTTCCTGCATACTCAAATACTTAAGAGTGAAGCTTATGCAGCTGGAGACTTAGGTACTGCTGTGCACAAGGCCTTCTTCAGGTACTGCAAAAGAAGGAAAACCTATTGAATGATTTTTCAAAGTGGAATTGCGTTGCGAGTAAAAAATAAAACAAAACAAGAAGATGATCCATGTGTCAATATTAATCCCAAAAATTGTACCCATAAATATTTCTGTGCTTCATTAGTGCTTTATTTTAAGAAAAGGTTATTAGAAGAAACAATTTTTGCAGTTCGAGGTATTTGGGGGGAGATATTGAGTTATACAATGCTTTTATGAAGATATAAGCTTTTGAAATGATATTAGCTAAATACCTACTCTAATTTCCTCAATTTGGAAATTATTTTGAAGAAATCATGCCTAGACAAATTTCTGAAGTTATGAGGCCTTAATAGTGGGAATACATGCATGAGGTCTGTTATCACTTTTCTTTAACAAAATGGTATGAACAATCATACAAATTTTCAGAATGGATGAAATGATGCAAGGCCAGAGAGGCTGGAGAGAGCTTGCTGCCTTAGGGGATAACATAAATAAATTTGCTGGGATGGTTGAAGGCTTAATTTGGTCTCCTAGAGCCTCAGACTCGGCTAATGTTGTTGATGATTGGGCCTCTGAAGAGGTATAGTAATTTCATTCCAAGAAATTAATCTAGTAAGTGGTAGTCCAAAAAGTACAGCTTGCATATCCATTGTAAATTACCTCTGTTCTAAAACATCATTTCTACATATACTTTTTTATTATGACTTTTTTTATGTGGTTTAACATCTTTTTAAAGCATGAACCTTTTTTTATATTACATAGCTTTTATTTGGCCTACAGTTTTTTTCTGAAGAGTTTGCTTTTGCTGTTTCTATGCCATGTATTTTTGGTGCAATCATCTGTGTGCATTTGAAAAATGAGTGATTAATTGACTTGGTATTTTGTCCCTTGAGATTCATATATACTTTTTTGTAATATGAGACTTATTAGAAAGTGGTTACTCCAGGGACCTCACTCCGATTTTACGGGGCCCACCTCTGGATGCACAGCTTGTGTTGCAATAATAAGAAATAAGCAACTGGTTGTAGCAAATGCTGGAGATTCCCGATGTGTTATCTCTAGGAAGGGTCAGGTATATTTGTAATTTTGACATGTTATGGTACATTTTTTTCGATTTTTTTCTGTCAACCCCCTAAATGGATGTGATTGCTGCACAACCCCTGTGAACAAATCAATTTGTGTTGGTACTTCTTGCATCTTAGTCCTGACTTCTTAATTTACATTTGAATTACTTTTTTTTATGCTTAAATTATACCGGCTGTTAGGAAGAAGGCTGATTTTTTATATAACAGTAAAATGAAACAAAATGTTGTTTGGGTTGGATTTGAAAATGTATTTTGGTAGAACATATCTTCTTGTGCAAAGGATGGAATTCAGAGTTCAATCCTTGTAGGAGAATCAAATTGTTTTAGTAAATTAAAGACAATCTCACATCTCTGCAACCAACAAAAAACTTTTGGTTCAATATCGATTTGTGATGGGCTGTGACCTAAAACTAATGATAATGAAATGAACAATGGTGAGATCACTCTCGTGCATTTTATTTAAGCTCCTGACCCATTTACTGACTGCTAAAATTTTGTCTGTATGGCAATGAGAGGGAGAAATTGCTTGAACACTAACTAGATTGCTATTGGTAGGAAAATAAAAAAATGAGGATAAATAGATTGCTCCTTACCCCCTCTAGTCCTACCAAACAGTCATGGGAGATTTTCTTCTATTAATCATATCTTTAGAATGTGATATCGACAATCAAGTAGTGCCATTTCTTTTTATTGAAACTCTGAAAGTCTTACAATAAACATGTTCAACATTTGTATGAATCCTCTTGCTGTTCAACTTTTGTAAATCTTTTATAATTTTGAATTTTATTTTTCTTATCTCTCTTATTTCTGATGATAGGCTTATAATCTATCAAGAGACCATAAGCCAGAGCTGGAGGCAGAGAGGGAAAGAATACTAAAGGCTGGAGGTTTCATACATGGTGGCAGAGTTAATGGAAGTCTCAATCTTTCCAGAGCTATAGGTTAATTCTTACTTTGATACTTATGTATTCACAATTGGTTATTTATCCAACTGAGGTTACTATTGATTAGACCACAATGTATATTTAGGTTGATGCTAATGTGGTTGTTAGCAGAATAGAATTTTGGTTATTTATGAATAATGCTTTTTTATGCATACTTGCACAATACTTGGTCAATGCAGTAGCAAGGTATAATATTTTTGTTTTTTTTTTGTCCAGGGGACATGGAGTTCAAGCAAAACAAGTTGTTACCTCCTGAGAAACAAATTGTGACTGCCAATCCTGACGTCAATATTGTAAGTTATCATGAGTGTCAGATTCTTTTCTTTTTGGAGCTTACATAAACTTTGTTGTTTGCCGAAGCTGATATTATTTTTTTCCAACAGGTAGAACTTTGTGATGATGATGATTTCATTGTTTTAGCATGTGATGGAATCTGGTATGAGCAGTGTTCTCTACTTGAACTTATGACAAGTTTTAAGAATAATCATCACACCTTGAAAAAAGACTTTGTTTATGAATTGGTAATAGCCCTACCACTACACGCAAGACACCCAAAAAAAAAAATAATAAATAAACAAAAAAAATAATAAATGTAGCTATGTTAGCATTTTCTATATAGCGCATGCAGTTGATATTTGGAGTTCACTTTTGGTACTATTCTGATGGTTAACAGGGATTGCATGACAAGCCAACAAGTGGTAGATTTTGTTCATGAGCATATTAACAAAGTTAGTAATAATCCCCTTTTTCTATACTTAATAAGAAATTATTACTAGTTTGTGTATTTTTGTAAACTCTTCAATGTGAACTTGATGCCAAAACCTTCATATTTGCTTCGAGTTACAATGTATTTTGGCATGTTCTGTGTTTAATTGTATGGTAAATGATAAATCAAAGGCTCTATAAGTGAAATGGGTATGAAGTTTAACTCTTAGTTGGAGCATAGTTGCACAGTTTACTGTTAACTCTGGCAAAATATACTGAATATACGCCTAAAATGCAGAATGAAAATGATAATTTATTGCATTAGTAAGGGTTATTTACTTATTTCAGTTTATTTAGGGTTGATGTAGGCCTAAATGTAAAACTATCATGATTAGTACTGGTAGCTTACAATATATTTTACAGGTGCAGATCCAGAGTTCCCTTTTTCTGTTTTTCATAAAATTCGTTGTTAGATTATTAGTTGATGGTAAAAGAGTAACCTAGATATTGTACTGGTACCTTGTAAGTGTCTGCTTCAAATCAGTGAAATATCATCTGGATTCTAAATTTTAGATTAAGTTAGCTAGATTTCATGAAGTGCCAGCCTAGATATCTTAAAATGTCAGTTCATATGTCATTTTCATAACATTGAAGCAACTGCTATGTCTCAGCATATGTATTTTTTAAATGTCCTCCTTAATTTAAAGCTAAGTTTTAATATGTCGAAATTCTACCTTTGTATATTTAAGTATCATCCTAACATATATCCCAACCTGATGTATCAGCTGGTGAAGTATAAGAATATTTCGAGTTTTTAATTGCTTTTGTTGGAGAGCTCTACCAGCCTAGTGTAGAAAAATCTGACGTTATCCCCGTTACTTATTCAGTTGGTTATTGAATTGAGTTGATTTGGTTTATCACATCAGGTCAAAAATGGCTACCAATATTAGTGGTGCTATGTTTTTTTAGTTTTTTTCTTTATGTGCATAAATTTGAAGCATGGGTTGAGGAGTTTGGAGAGTCGATTTTAAAATTTGTACTGTGCAAAAATAAATATACTGCAGTTAAGAACCATGGCATCTTATTACCATTGCTGATATGTATTGTTCTTACAGTTTTTTCAATATTTAAATGTAGGAGAGTAGCTTATCAGCAGTGTGTGAAAAAGTACTAGACAGGTGTCTGGCACCATCTACCCTGGGAGGAGAAGGATGTGACAACATGACCATGATTTTGGTTCAGTTCAAGAAACCACATGTTGACACTAAGTCAACCTCTGATGCTGACTTGTCAGTCCCACCAGAGTCGACAGAGACTAAGTAAGGCTTTAATTCGTTATACCTTTTTATATCTTGCAAACCATTATTGTAATATGCACACCTTTAGAATATGATGATGGACTGTTAAACCCTTTCTTCGTTCCATATTACTTCCTTCAACTTATTTTAGAGGTTTAGTATTTGTTGCATCACTTCTGTTAGTGTAGTTGTTAACTTGTTATCACACTAATACCACAATTGACAATGAAGTACCATAAATTTTTTTATTTGTGATTTGGCATCAACCAAACAAAAATAATTTATTCTCTTTCTTAGGTAACTGGGAATAAATCTATCTTTTAATGATGTCGGATTAATATCTGACTGGGACCAATGACAGTATCCTTCTCTTTTCATAATTGTAATTTTGATCACATGGTCTGCTTGGTATTAGAAAGATCCTCAAATTAAACAACTAATGAAGAACTGCATATAGTTTTTTAGAATTTTGGGATTTACTTATTCCAATTTTGGGTCAGTGCAGGTGAAGAGAATGGTTTGTGCAGAATATAATGTAGGAAACTTGAAGCATGCAATAGGAAAAGATTTAATTTCATGTGTACACCTCTAAAACATCTAAATTCAGTTTTATAATCTCGCATTATTGATAGATGATTGATCATCCTACAGACCAAATATCACAGATTCCAGCATGAACTGGGAAATTATCATCAACATCCTTACTCGTACTGGCAGGGGAATCTGTTGTGTTTTGGTTGCTTTATAGGACTCCCACTATGTTTTAGGTTTTGCAGTGTTGCATATAAATTTTTTTCATCTCTTTCAGGGGTACATATGAAATTGTGCTGTCTGTAATAGTCTTGTACATAATCAATCTTAACACGTGGCCTATGGTTCTTTTTTTTTTTTTTTTTTTTTTTTTTTTGAAACGTCACTAAGCAGGTAGTTGAAATAACCTCGTTGCATCAGCCATTACACGAGCATATAAGATGAGAATTGATGTAACTGAAATTCTGAAGTATGCTATGTGCTATGGATTGAAGGCTTTATTTTCATTTTTTTTCCTGTTCACTTTTAAAGGATTGCTAACCCAGTCCTGATTGCCGTTCTCTACTCTCCACTTCAAGTAGGCTATGCGGCTTCCTTTTAACTAGTACACTAATGAGCGTTTAGTTTGGTACTTATCCACACCTTTGCTCTCGGGATTTGTTTCCGCTTGTGTGAAAATGTAACAAAAAAAATGTCTACTCACCTCCTGCATGCTAGAAGGAAACACTATAACTTAATGCATTTAAGGTTTACCATACGAGCAACATTCTATTTTTACCCCAGAATATTTCGTACAAACTTAACACATTTTACCGTTACGTACAAAAGAAGAGAGTAAAGTGCGTAAAAAAAAGCTTACACATACGGAGATATATGAGAATTATGCTTTCATCAGACGTGATACTAGCTAAACTTTTGATATACACGATAATTTACCTCTTAGAAATTGTTCTTTATAAAAGAAAAATGTTTGCCAAGATTTTTATTACTATATTCTCTCAAATAGGATTTAACAGAAATTTTCTCAAAAGAGAATAATTCAATCAAAATTCCTATTACAAAAAGGTAATACACTGACATACATATTATCTCTAACTAAAATGCTCTTCTAAAAACCTCCCCCCTCGCAATAGCTTATCAATTGCAAAAACATATTCCCGGCTAGGACAGTTGAAAGGAATGGATACAAACCTTTCCAACCTGATTCTAGCAAACAAAATATTTCAAGAAACAACTCTATACAACATTATGTATTTGATTTAATTAAATCAGAGAAATGCCATAAACAAAATAAGGCCAGTTTGTTTGTTTGTTTGTTTTTTATCTTACAAAACCATTTGGTTTTGCACTGCTCCTTGCAGTCCTCTTCTGCTGTTCTGAATCATAATGTGCAAAGGCAGCATCCAAGGCCTAAGAATTTTCACATACAAAACACAAAAAGGCATTAGTACGATGGTTATTTATGGCATGAAGATGCAATATAACCAATCTACTGATGCACAATAAGCACGTATTTAAGGATAACCAACTAACTTATGCAAAAGAAATCATGATAAGACAGGAATAAACAGGCTCCAGTGATACTATTGGAATTGGTCAGGCCCTAAACCAATTTCCTTGAAAGTTGTATAGACTAGATAAGCACGATTAAAATTCTACAAGGGAATAATTACAAACATAAATCAGAAATCTGAGTGTGTGTGAAAGCTCACAGGTTCAAAACCCAGCTGGGGGTCTTTCATAGACATTTAATTTAAAAATAAGTTGGGAGGCTTGACCCCCAATTTGTCTTCAAAAAAGAAATCTGAGTGTGTAAGCACACACGTGTACACACACAAGTTCATTTACTGTGTGCTATGCACAGTAAAGACCCTGGCGTGCTACATGTGCACTCCACTTTACAATATCCAACAACTTCCCGGGCTGCTAAATAAAATCTCTATAGTAAAATACTGTAAGAAACCAAGTTTAATATTCTCAGATTATTTTACTATTTGTCGAGCTAAGGAGAACTGATGGCATTGGGAAGTCGCCATTAAATCTCTCAGAATTTCAAGATAGAATATTTGGATAAGCAATTCAATTCATGATGCATGCTACATATGGTACAATGTCAGAATTATTTGAACATAATCTCACTGTTATTCTGAGAAATGGTTCATTGTAGACTGTTCAATATCATAGTCTCCTTTAACTGATACAACTGTAAAGAAAACTAAAGGAATATAAAATCTTTTTTGCAGCTCAAAATTTTTCAAAATTTGTAAAGTTGAAAATGGGCACATAGGCACGAGACACATACTACGTAAAGCACCATAGCAAAATTATTACACTGTGTGTGCATACGCATGCATGCATGTGTGCACATTATCAGGTACCTGGAGCATGGGCTGAACAAGGAGAGAAACCTGGTGTCTGAAATCTGATTGGGAAGATTCCTTTATCTCCTATTAATTAAATTTAAAAATATAAAAGAAATACATGTAGTAAAAAGGAACAACATATGTGAAGGATTATAAAGACATTCACTATTATCATATACCACTTGGATGGGAAACAAGAAGCATTTCATATAACATTTCAAAATGTGCAAGCTATCAAAGTAGGCCCCCCTAATTCCTTCCATGTTCTCAAATCAGCCTCTTTTGTAGGCAAACAGTGAGGACGGAAGGGTACTTGTGCACTTTTTGAGGTAAATAGTAAATGAGGAAAGTGGGGGCAATATTTTTTGACTTCTGTAGGGTATACCTGTATGCAAGATAGATTTTGTTTGGCTACGGACATATGCCCTCTATATGAAGGTAGACATGATAACCCCCCCCCCCCCCCCACCCCATTTAGTTAGGTACAATTCTGACATGACTTGGTGATGTACCTGCAACTTCTGATAAATTTGTCCCATAGCATCCTTCACCCTTTGGACCTGAATGAATATAGATATCATCCATGTCATTCTGTGAGTAGCAAAAAGTAGGTAGTAAAGTATCACATTTCTCATTTTGGTCTCCAAAAAATTTGCAATTCCCTATTTAGCTCCTGTTGACCACTATATAACAAAAGGTCCAGACAGGTCCACCTTATATTTCAGCTATATTATGTGGCCCCACCTTAATCTTTTGAGTCAAAATACTATCCAAATCTCAGCAAGAGCTGATGTTAAGAGATTCAATTGATGGGATTGTCTTTCAGTCAAAGCAGCCAACCAAATATATGTCTGCTTCAAACTAAAAACTAATGGTGGGAACAGCAATGCACGGAGCAATATTCATAGATCATATTGAGATCGTCAAGAACTTCAGTACAATGCTGTTAATCTAGTATTTGCTTTGGAGTAGTCAAATTTATAGATAAATGGGCCAACAGAAATGGTGATGGATACCTTATTATAGAGGCCAGCAGTAGTGATGGGGTAGGAAGACCAAAAATGCCTTAAAAGCTCTTGAATTGAAGTCCAATGCTGAAACACGAAATGATCCCTAATTACGAT
Organism: Rhynchospora breviuscula; assembly: GCA_027562975.1. Lineage (NCBI taxonomy): Eukaryota > Viridiplantae > Streptophyta > Magnoliopsida > Poales > Cyperaceae > Rhynchospora > Rhynchospora breviuscula. Next base: position 68,295,990 of record CM050398.1, read on the forward strand.
TCTGACAAGATAGTCTTATTGAGGTGGATATCCCCTTTAAAATTTTACCCTTTTTATTATAGAAAATCATTTTTTGCAATATATACATCTTCTAAGATAATATATTCTTTTATGATTTGGTACACTTTCCACCACCGCTTATAGCTGTGCATGATTTTGCCATCTATTTCTAGTGCGGTCATTACCAGTTTTCATTATACTGTTCTAGCCAATTTGATAATGGTTCACATTTGAACTTATGACCAAATTAGTTTTCCATGTTTGCTGAATGTTCTATAGCCAGACAAATTAGTCATTCACCCAATGAAAACCACCTCATTCACCCTTTTATATACTATTTACCCAATAAACCAGTTTAAGTACACATGTTCCTAACTATGATGCCCTGTACAGTCATTATCATTATCTTTAACTTTTCAGGGGTCATGCCTATATGAATAATATCAATGATCCCCCCCCCCCCCCGCCCCGTTTTTTTGCCTCATTCAACCTGTTTGACTTGGTATATCAATGCTCCCGCCCTTTGGTGCAATATGCCTTTTATTATAGCATATTTCTTTAATTGAGTATATTTGCATCCTGCAATTTTGTTTTGTGAGTAACATTTGCCAAAAACACTCCAGTGGGCAATTTTCAATTACCAAAACCTGAATAATATTAATATATAGTGAGCTTACATGCATGAGATCATCTTTGGTTCGGTGTGGTATTCTATCAAGTGCGCTTTCCTGTGAGTTCTTTCCTAGCTGAAACCTTGTGCTAGAGAGGTGCTGGCTCAACCCACTGAAGACCTAGTTCATACCAGTCAGGTAAGGTCGTACAATTAGGTTTTCCTTCTCATTCAGTTTTTATGATAGACTATTGAGTGTGGATAGAAAGCCATGCCAAACCACCAAACAATAAAACGGTAGATGTAACATAAAACCCCACAATCCACAACATTTTCCTCATTCTTTGAAAAACAGCAAAAAGTGTTAAAACCCATATTAACTTGAGCAAAACCCACCAAATTTCCCCAAACATACTCTTTACGCATATTAACTTAACCAGATTGCTTCGTAACCAGTCAGTAAACAATTAAACCCTATCTCAAACCCATTTGGCTTGATTACAGTTCTATTTAGGATTACTGTTAAAAAAGGAAAATAAGTATGCCCAATAGTGTCAACTGTCAACATATTGCATTATATGTTTACTTCTCTTCACATTTGTCTAATGGATGGTCATAAGCAAATATCTCAATATAAGTTGTATGTAGTTAACAAGCATGAAATTTAAACTTGCAATACATATCAGGTTTGGTTGCACGAATATCCCACTAAGCAAATATATATAATAATCTTGATTACAATGCTGACATACCTTAAGAGCAGTGTCGGGTCGAATTATTGGATTTCTTAATCCACGAGATTTCGCCTCAGAAATTTGTTCCTTCAAATGGAGATAAACCTCTTCTTTGCTTAAATTGAGATCAAGGCTATTTGTACCAAACTCCGTACCCCCTAAGGCCCTCAGAGCATTGGCTTGCTGCGAGTCAAAGTACTCTCTTGGATCCTGACATAAACAAAAGCATGTACCTATTTCTGGATCTTCTTTCTTTCTTTTTTGTTATGAAGAAAATATTACTATCCAGATATAAGAAAACGGCAAATGATCTAAATATCATACCATTTGTAGGAGCAAAGGGAAGATACTATGTAGGGGCTGTAGGCATCTTCTAAAGAATATTTTAGTATAAAGAAGTAGAGTCTGTATTTCTAAGGTTACAAATGACTTTTTTCCTTTTTTTTTCTCTGCAGGATCTATGGTGTTGATGGTACTTTAAGTTTAAAACTAAACATAATATTTAGATACTCTGTATAAAATTCATATCTACACTAAGCTTGATGCTCTACCTAACTCAATTAACCAGAATCAAGCAAACTTGATTTACCTGACAAAAGCAAAATCATACCTTAATACAGAGTGATGCATATTGGGGGTTGCGTGGGGCCTGAAGGTCCTCTAACTCAGTCATGCGTGCAACCCTCTCTTGCTTCTCAAGGTTCACATTCTCTTCTGATTTTTCTTTTGATAATAATTCTAGCAAATAACAGGATAGTTAAATGTCAGTGTCAAAATGATACCATTTATATATTTCGGTCTATGATATTATACCACCTATCTTTGTTTTTAGTATTTTTCCTCAGTCCAATTGGTGTTCTGGAGTTCAATTCATGAGCTTAACTCCCCCTCAGAACCTCATCTCAAAATGTTAAAAAAAGGAAAAAAACAAAAGAAAAGCTAAACAAACTAACAAGAAATTCATTCTGACCTTGTTTGGACCATGCAAGTGCTTCAGCCACTGTCCTCGTGTCACCTAACTCTACATCTGCAACAAAAAAAAGGGGTTCTCAACACAAACAATCACCTAAAGTAATAATTCTAAAAAAATTGTCGTTTTAATCATCCTAAGATGAAATGACATCTTACCTAGTGCTCTTCCCTCAAGAACAACAGCTGCATGCCGATTCAGATCTTGGGAGAGAGTTCTCCTACTTACTTCAGTCTCTGTCTCAGCTGTATCCTTTTGTCCATCTCGCAAAATGCCATGATCCTAAACCAGTACATGCTGGTTAAAACATACAAATACATGCTAGTAAAGAACCAACATTTTTTCCTCCATATGTTACAGCATTTTTTTTGTCCAATACATTTTCCATTATTGGTCTAAACTAAAGGGTTTTCCATCATTCGGTGGCAATGGTTTTCTACTTACCAAAAATTAGTTTAAAAAAAGAACTTCAGTTTCCAACGTGATCGACCATTTGTATTCTGGATATTGAAATTTAGCCGAAGCACTGTAGCATAATTCATAATATATATAACAACAAAAAATTACAATTTCCTTAATTATCCATTATAAAGAAACGCAGAGGGGGGGGTGTGGATTTTGTATGTTTTCAAAAAGAAAAATTAACAAACTATGTACAGCATTAGCCCTAAAAGGACATGGCCATCTTGCCGGGATGTATTTAAATTATGTGATTTTTCTCATGGGTAAACATGAAAAGTGAAAAGAGTAGGAATCAAACCGGTAAGTGGATATAATCATCTCCTTCATCAGCTTCCATATCCAAAGTTGGGTCAACCCGCCTAATCTGCACACATACAAACAAATTCACGAAACAAATAAATAAGAAAAGCCAACATAAAGAACTAAGACTTACATCAATGTTACATACGCAACTTTTGGTGCCACTTTGGTTGTGATCATATTCAACTTTTCTATGCAAATGACACCCAACAATTTTAATACCAATAAAAACTATAATGCTTGTGCCTAGCACCAAACTTTGGTGGATATTTGATAGTGCACCTGAGATTTATTTTGATGAAAAGGAATATCTCTTTGATTTTCAAGCTAGACAAAGACAATTGGTTTTGTGTCCCAAATTCAACGTGAGAAATCCAAGCAAATTTTCCAGTACATTAAATATAAAGCAATTTGCAGAAACTGGTTTTTCTCATTAATTTATCGGGTGCTTTATGTTTATGTTCAGCACTAATGGTAAAAAGAAACCACATTGAGTGCCACTGCTTCCTTGAAAAAACAAATATTAGAAACCACATTGAGTGCCACTGCTTCCTTGAAAAAACAAATATTAGTAATTTATGGTAAAATGAGCCTACAGGAAGCTAAACGGCTTCCTCAAAAAAAATAATAATAAATAAATAAATAAAAAGAAGGAATTAGTAGAAGAAAATGTGCACTCAGTAGGTCACTAACTCCAGTTGATGACTTGTATAGAGTTGTACCCAACAAGGAACATGTTACCGACTTATTCAAACAACTAGGCAGAAATCATATTACCAGTAGATATCAATCATCTAAAAACTCTAAAAGAGCCCCAGTTAAAAAACCTGTAAGCACTTGCACACCAAAGGGGAACAACAAAACACAAGGGAAAAAAAAATGCTTTTTGGTACCTTTCGGCGTGCCTCATTGGCCAGTATGTCATCATGCTTCAAGAAAACCGCTAATTCTTCATCCTCGGCTGCTTCAGCCGCTGCAACAGCTGCATTTCTCGTCCTATTTAGGTACTCTGCTCTGCAATATTTCGTCCAGAAATCCTTTTCTGACATCTAGAAAACCGATTGCATAGTCAAAGAGCACATGGAAATCCAGCAACAGTATTTAACAAAATTTGGGATGGTTGTGTGGCATTACCTTTGATGGCACAAGATTGAGAAATGCCCGGTGAACAGCTGGCTTCTCAGCAAAAATCTACAATGAAGAGAGGTAAACTTATCACTCTGATGCTCAATAAAAGACACTTCAATTTGTACCCAGCAGAACATCAAAATACCACCTAGAAGTCAGTAACTATACATTGAAAAGTTTCTGCCCACCAACCACCCACCCAAAAAAAAAACAAAAAAATTTGATATGAAAAAGAGAACACAATGGCACTAACCAAATAAAAAGGGTTAGGGAATATAAACAAAAAGACATCTGGAAATTTAAAATTTATATAAAAACAAGGCATATTTCTCCAAATGTAACAAGAATTTTATAGGTCATGCACAAGATTAAGAAGTTATTACAAGAATAGAAAATCATAATAGCAAAAACCTGTTGTATAATCTCTGGTGTAAGGCTGAATGTAACCTTGTTCGTCTGCACAAAATATCAAATATTAAACTGGATACTGTGACTGCAGTAATTATATACGTTTATGGACGAGCCCTGGGTAGAACTGCAAAGAGAGAGAAAACACCAAATAATACCCGTCCATCAGCAGAAGGTCTGACATCTGCCAACATCGCACTCTTGAAACCAGGTTGTTGTTTTGTCGTGCGATTTGTGTCTTCACCAAGTAAGGCCTACAAAAGGGGGGGGGGGGGGGGGGACAAAATTGAACTGGTTTTAGAAATCCAACTTGCAACACTGTAAAGCTTAGATATTAAATTATTGTGAACTTGATATTTCGGTAAAACATTGTGCAGTTCAAAATCAGAACAGGTAAATTTTAACAATGTGAAGAATATAACCTTTCTAGTTGCCCAAAACTCGGACTCGGTCAAGACGCCACTTAAGACAAACTGCTTATGAAGTCTCAGCAACTCACTGGTAATATGCACCAATCAGATGTATCAATCAATCAGATGTGCAATTTCTGCTGATAAGAAAAAGTTTCTTATATATACTGATGGTATCTGTCACAGTACCAAAATGCCCCTTTTTTTTATCCCTTCAAGGAACAACTCTATATTTGTTTCCACAAAGCAACATCTTGCACAGTCCCACAGCTTGGTATATATCCTCCATCAATCTATCCTTATTCTCTCAAAATATAAAGCCCAATTAATCATGTCTTTCCCACACTTCTGTCGAAAAAACTGATTGGACAGAACGGGGATATTAGTGCATCTTTTGACAAATCATAAGACACTATAAGACTGATGATTATTTTCTGTTTATAGTAGGGTATGTTTCTATTTACATCTGTTGAGTGTAGACTGTAGTTGTAAATTACAGACTACAGACCATTGCCCAATAGTGCTAAGTTAGTTATAGCACTGAATATAGTGGTCAAGTATTATACCTATCCTCTCTTAAAAGTTTTATCCTGCGCTCCATCTCAATTGCACTAAGTTGTTCAGGCAAAGGTGCGCCAGCCGATTTTTCTGGTACTGATTGTTCATTTGGCCTACCTGGTACAGATTGAAGCTTACCTAGAACTCTACCTGTCAAATTTCAAATGCAGAACTAATCATGAGGAAATCAAATTAGTAGCCGAAGTAAAAATCTTCAAAGCAACACAAACCATTTCATATATTCTTAGGTCTGAATGTACCATAGTCTTATCCGGTACACCATTGCTTAATCTTTTTTAGTTATGGTAGATGGCTACAATTATTACAATTAAACGATTATCAAATAAATAACAAAAATGATGAAGATGTAGATCAGTACCTATAAAATCACGACAGGAATTTCTATCAGTGAAATTATCAAACTCGAATATATAGCCAGTTCCCTGTAAGATTATGTGCTAAAGTATAGTTAAATCAAAGTATTGAATAGGAAATTGTTATCATATCTAGCACCAGAATAGATGCTACTCGAATACATTAGAATTGATCAGAATCTCGATGAAAGGCCTAACTAACCATTAATGAACCATGAATAATGCAATGAGTATGAAAAAGCCATTAAAGATCAAACAGGGCGAACTTGAGGACCAGTAGTGTGATATTTGTATATACCATGACCCTCGCTGACATAACTGATATGAAAAAGTTGCCAAAAACCCAAAACAAATCAAATAAGGTACACTCTTTTCAGAACATGGTATACAGGACAAATAAGTTACAATAGCAGCAGTTAAGCAATGCTATTCTGGCAGCAAAATCATTTCTCCTTAGCAGAGTAATCCAAAGTAATGATCAACGACTTTCACCTTCTCGGGGTCTTGTGTGAGATTTAGCAATGCTTGTTTTGATCCATCTTTGCTGAACTTGTGACCTGATAGATAAAAAGTTGAGAACCATACAATCAAAATGAAATGTCTGTGTTCGCCAAAAACTAGCAAAAGTTATGGATGTACATTTTCCAAATGCAGCATAACCTAAACCTTGGTTGAGCTTTGAGCTTTGAGCTAAGTGCCTAAAATTGACAAATTTGGAAGTAAAGTGCAAAGGGAAAAACAATGAAAAACTTCTGAAGCTCAAGTGATACTCAACCAGTACAAAACAAGTACCAGATCAGAACGGACTGCATGAAAAAGCAATGTCATAATAAATTGGAAGAATAATGATCATACCTTTAATATTTTTAAATTCACCATTTAGCTTCATTAACGATCTTGGATCATTCGGCACAAAGACAAACCTCTCTTCATTCTGAAATTTACATTACAAGCTCATATTATAACATATACAATTGCATCTTTCATTATTTCATTCAAAAATCATTCTCCAGTCCACTACTTCCTGAACTCTGCCTTTGTTAGAAAATCATTCCTGAACTCTCGAATTGCAAAACTCCTTGCTCTCTCTCTGATCACCTTAGCAAGTAAAGTAAAAGAAGGATTTGGATAAAGAGATTGTGTGAAGAGAGAGAGAGAGAGAGAGAGAGAGAGACCATTTTGAGAACACCAGGGACGCCAGGTTCTTTGACGGTGGTCTTGTACCTTGTAGCGACGCTTATTACCGCCATTTTTGTCAAACCCTACTTCAAGTCTACTGCCCGATAGAAGCTTGTATTGAATCAGGTTCGGTTCTGTTTTGGATCAGAATGAAGAGAAGAGAGGTACAAAAAACAAAAAAAAAAAACCAAAAAGAAGGGGGAGAGACGGAGAGGGAGGAAGGAGAGAAGAAGCTCAAGTGAGCTTCTGTTCTGTTCTGTTCTGTGCCGATGGTTCGGATTCGGGTAGGTATCAAATAGAAAGAGAGACACAGAGAGCTGCGTCGAATTGGGCGGAACTCGGAAGGGTTTACACTTTACACGGACGGCGGATCGCGATTCGGGAGTTTGGGTATACGTATCCGATTTGCTGTGGCGGGTGCGGGTACCAATAGTAGACAGAACCACCGTTCGGTACTGTTCGTTTGTTTGTGGTGACAGAGAAATTACAAAATTTTTGGTGCCAGAGCCAGACTAATAATTTATAACAACTGTGTTGTAGTAAGTTTACAAAACCGTTAATTTCATCGAACCAAACTTTAAAATAAAATAATAATAATAATAATAAATATTGAACCTATGAAGTAAGTCGATGGTTAAGTTTGTCGTTTGAAATCGATTCAATGATTTTTTTTTTTAAAGGTAGGGGGACAGATTCAATGATTTTTAAGATTAATCTCATAAAAAACTTAAGTTAATTTCAAAATGTCGCAATTGTCGCAATTGTCGCAATTGTCACAATTGAATGCTTCATTCTTCACGCCCAACTCCCTAGCTCTGAACATAAATAGGTTGATAATGGAAACACGTTGATGATTTCCAGTATTAAAAATCCTTCCTAACGCATTGATTTGTAATGGTGAGATTGAGGTAAAAGATGTCTTAAAACAATTGTTGATAGCCCTGGACATAATTATAACATATATATGTGGAGAAGTATTTTAGCCTCTCTATATGCATCAACAAATGATACGCAATTAAATGGCTAAAAGATATATTAACCACACAATATTAAAATTCATTGATAGTAGTCGCTAGAAAAATGACACAACACATTTTTATTTATTCTCTATTTTCTTTACTCACAAACTGTTGTCCCTAAATAAAAGCCTAGAGGAGGGTGAATAGGCTCAATTCAATATCTAAACCGGTTTGAACAATTTTACGGAAATAACAATTCAATTCAATTCAAGTTTGGCTCAATACAAACAATCAACCACACACGTCAAAAATAATGTAAATAGAGAGAGAGAGATGACAAGCGATGTGTTTATGAAGTTCCGACCCGCTAGATAAAGCTAGCCTTAGTCGTATGTCTCCGGGAGTTTCGCAACCACCAAATCGGATGCGCTCCGTTCTATTCCAACCGAACGGGACTACAATTGCGAACCGAGTCACTTCGTCACAAGAAACTCGAAGCGGATCGGCCTAACCTCTAGCTAATCAACCTATGAGTTTGGTTGATGCATTCAAATCTCTACAAATTGTCTAAGAAAATGCTCAAATAGAAGAGAAGAATAGTCTCAGGGGTTTAGAGCTCACTAGCATGTATATAGCAAGGTTTTCAATCACTTCAATCATCTCAAAAAGGTCTGATATATATATAGGGCACCAAGAGCTCTAAACCAGTCAAATTCTGAACAAAACGTTACACAACGCTCCGAAACGTTACACAATGTTTCGAAATAGCCGTTAAATAAAACAAGTTCCGACAATAACGTTGGAGGGTGTCAGAAGCGTTATACAACGTTTCTGAAACGTTGTACAACGCACTGAACAGTAGACTCCAACGTTCAAAAAGTTGTCAGAGACGTTACACAACGCTAGGAAGCGTTATGCAACGTTTCTAAAATAAAACGTTGTGTGACGGACTATAACGTTACACGACGTAGGACAGAACTCCCTCAAAATGGCCAAAAACCTCAAAACGTTAGAATTTTCTAAACAAACGTTTTGTAACGCTTGATTTTTGGTCCGTTGTGTAACGCTAGGAAGTGTTATACAACGCACTGTTAAAGTGCCGAGAAATAATCGCTGACTTGGTCAATACGTTATGCAACGCATGAAATCGTTACACAACGTTTAACCAAACATTACACAACTAAATGAAGCGTTGTGTAACGCATGAGAACTGTTTTTGCAACGAGGTATGTCAGGAGGAGTTCTGTAACGTTGTATAATGTTTTAAAGCGTTGTATAACGCTATAACTGAATTTTGAGCATTTTAAACTCAGAAATTTGAGGAGATTAGTTTAGAATTACAACCTTAAACAACTCGAACTATCTAACTAATCTCCAGCAGTCTTCTGCAACCGTATTCAACTCGCACCAAGTCATTCTTCAATTAAATCACTAAAAATCATTAAATGTAAGCATTAGTTGATAGGTTTGGTGTTGTTTTGCAAATCGGCAAATCGAGAGTTAATTGTTTAACCCAACACAAACATACGACGTAAACAATAAAGCTTGGACCAAAATGTTTTTTACGTGGAATTTCAATTCATTTAATTTCGATTGATTTTTCAGAATTTCGTTAGATCTAATAACATAAAAATTCCAACTAAATGATACTAAATTTGCTAATTTAAATAAGAATTTTTGTAATAAAATGAAATGAAATCCGACGCCTAAAATGTAAAAAGTCGTTTTTGCGCAATATAAACATGTCCACAAGAATCGCATTATCCGACGATAGTAGTAAATGCAAATCACATTACTCGTGACTCATAAAAAAAATAACCGAATAAAATCCACATGATATTTTTTTAGGAAATTACTTTTGAGGTGAGATCATAGATCGGACAGTCCGGCACGTCTAGCATTTATTGGCTGAGGGTGTGTTTGGATGCGCAAGAATAATGATTCGGATAAGAATAAGTTCCAAATTTTTTATTTTTGTGCAACCCAAACAATCAAGAATAAGGAATTTGGGCCCTTATCCATATTTTAATAAAACCATAGAATTAGAATTAGAAATTTGGACAAGCACACATTTCGAGATCCTAATTCTTATTCCTTATTCAACTCCTCATCCAAACACACCCTGAAAGAATAATAGCAGGTGAAATGATCGAGGAATCCTTCTCAATCTATGTCAGTATGGGTCAGCATCCTCTGCCAATCTTGTCAACTTTTGATCCGAACCATTCGATCTAATCTCGATGGTTAAAATTTTTTGAACCTATCAATCTGGTATTATGCACGGAACACTCATTAACCGTTGAAGTTAAATCTAACGGTTCTGATTAAAAGTTGGAACTCTGCCAAAAAAAAGTTGGCAGAGGCCAGAGGATGTGATTCCATGTCGGTATCTCCGTCCGATCCCAAACTCGCAATTTTTTCTCTCAAAGGGAAAGGGGTGCTCTGGGAATTGATTCGGACACCACTTTAAAGTGATACAACACCACAAAATTTTTTCAATGACAAATATGCCCTTCACATCTATCGATTGAACGCTTCACATGGCAGATGTCACCTCTTTTTCTGAACATTCCCACCTTTATTTCTTATAGAAGGCAGTCAAGACACTCCCAACTCATTTCATTTGACTTCACCCATCTGATCACTTTACTGTCCGTACAACCTAGCCGCCATTGAAACGTCATAGAAGAAAAAAAAAAGAAAACAGCAGAGCTGAAGAAATATCAGATGATGGCGTTTTTTATTGGATTGATCAAAATATGTAATTTTAAAGTTTATGTAATAGGGACTTGTTGTTTCCTAAATGTTGGATATGAGAGACAAGAGATCAGAATGTATGAGAGACAAGACATATATTAAGCTCTATTTTTAGTCTACTGTTTTTTAGAATGATTTTCCAATTGTGTACAGTCAAAATTGTGGTTCTGAACCAGTAAAATCTTGAGATGTCATAACTGGAGTTCAATTGGTGAGATATGCGTTTACTGTCAATAGTACTGTTTACTGATGAATTTAAGAATTATCTCACACCCATCTAAAGTTTGTATTCGATATCATTACTCAGCTTCTTTCAAGAGTACTATGGTAAAATTACATTGTGATACTCAATTTGAAGTGATTGGGTTGGTGAAATTTGTATATTTCATAGGTCCCTGAATAGTTTGATTAGTTGTCACGATGCCAGTAAGTAAATAGTGGCTAATGACTAATCAACATTTTGGTTTCATGTGTCCAAATAATTTACATGACGCCTCTATATCATACTTTATTTAATTAGATAAATGAAATTAGCTTTGTCTAATATTCAAGTCGTTGTCTTAGGTAAACGAAATTATATATCAGATGTCTGTGGTTGACTGGACTGATCCATTGTGTGCTCGAACAGGAGTGTTTAAAATATATGGTCATGCAGAGTCAAGCGTTCAATTGACATATGTAGTAAGGTAGAGGGTATATTGGTCATTGAAAAGTTGTTTGTGGTGTAGTGGAACGAGATCCTCTGGTCGGCCGACCAGTGGTCGTTTTTCAATATCAGCCGTCCGATTTAATCTCAATGGATATAGATGCCCCGTGCATAATACCAGATTGATAGGCCCGAAAAATCTTAACCGTTGAGATCAAATCGGACGGCTCGGATCGAAAAACGACCAGTGATCGTTTTTATAAAACGACCAGAGGATCCCAGTCCGTGGTGTAGTGGTGTCCAAATCAATTCCCGGGGTGCTCTTGATTCTTTCCTTTTTCGCAACCTAACCCTAAAAACCACCTACGCGACGCGCCAGCCATTACTAACCTCCGAACAGCTCTCATCGATCGCCATGGAATCTCGCTACCGACTACCTTCTTCACAAGTCTACTCCACGGTTCCCTTTCCTCCGCCAATTTACTATGATTACTATTACCCACCTCCTTTCGATGGTTCCTACGCCCCTTTACCTCCTCCCTCTGCCCATGGCTCCTCTTCCTCTCATGCTTTTCCAGGTCTCTCTCTCTCCACTTTCAGAAACACTCGCGCACAAAAGTGCGCTCTGTTTTGATGAGAACCTGTCCGAGTTTAATCTTTTAGGGTTTCGACAGCGAATAGAATTTAGAAAAGGGAGGCCAGCAGGGTTAAAATTGAATGGAACGACATTACTTTCCGTTATGAATCTCAAGAAGACAAGAAAAACACAATTGTGGGCTTGCAAATGGTTATCTAGTTGGTACGGTACGGTACAGCAGTGTAGGTTTACCAGACTTAAGGGCTCAGCACTTGCACAGATCTGAACATACATCAATGTAAGGGTACGATCTTAACAGAACCAATCACATAGTATTGGTAGTCTACCTACCTTATATAATTGTTGTTTCCATTTGTAAAATTTGTTTCATAGACAAATATCGCGTAGGCATGTTACAAATCTGAACAGTATGCATTAAAAAATTGAGATTTTTGGTGGCGACCTATATCGGTTCAACTATCCACCTTCTATTTTCTATTCCTATCTGTAGCAAGGATGCCATACTACAGAAGTCGGAGCGAAGAACTTCCAACAGGTCACAACCTGTCTCTCTCCTATCAATCACATAGAGATCCCTTTCTAGAGAGGGAAAGGCAGAGGATTCGGGAGGAAGTAATGCGAGACGAGGTGCGTAGAAGTATTCTAAAAGAAGAGGTGAGGTGGGAACTAGAGATGGAGCGTTACTATGGCCTTAGACGTTCCAGTTTAGGTAATCATGGAACATGGCCAGTTGTACAGTTTGAACAACCAAGGTATTCAGGTGGATGTTACACGAAAAGTTCAAGGCGTCAGGTTAAGCGTAACTGTTTTAAGTCAAGGTATTGGGTGAGAGAAACCCCTAAGCGTTGGGTGAGAGAAATTCCACACAAAATTGTGGAGATAAATGAAGAGGAAATGTTGTCAAAGCCACTTGTGAGTAACACCAAGGTCAAACCACCTAACGAAGAAGAGATTGAAAAGAACATGGAGGCTGCTCAAACAGGAGAGAATGGAGATCAGGTTGTCAGAGGTACTAGTGAAATTGCACACAAAATTATGGAGGTAACTAACAATGTAGCTACACCGCCACAAGCTTTGCTGAAAGATGATGCACAATCTCCCAAGAGTCAAGTAGAACTGAGGCCAACAGCATCTCTGCTAGAGCAAGCTATACCTAAAGACATGACCAGGCCGCCTCCTAGTGAAAATAACATCGGGGAGGAGGATAGAAACAAGGTGCTAAAGCCAGAAAATGGTAATAACATTGGGAAGAAAAAGGATGGAAGCAAGGGTTTAAAGCCAGATAATGAAAATAAGGTTGAACAACATGCTTTTCCCAAATCTTCAAAGGCGAGTTTCCATAATCTCTTGCTTTTTATATCGTGCCATTTGTTTTATTCTTTTAATTTTGTGGCGGTGGTTTTGGTAATTTTAAGCGGTATACTGTTGTGCTACATTTTTACTTAGCTGCTTGAACTAGTAGTTGTCTATTTTTTTGATGTTCTTACTTGTGACCAAATGTCACTCAAGCCCAAGGTGGCATGGTTGTGTATTTGTTAATCCTAAATACATCAAAAGGGTGCATAACCATGTTTAGTATCAGCTAAATGAATATTAAAGACATCAACATCATTTAGTTGCACAATCGAAATGCATCTGAGGCTTGATCACAGTACAAGCATGCAATTGAGGCTCAGTTGTTCTACTTTGTGTGCAGTTATTGTATGTCGATGCAGTTTAGCTGTGGCTAAATATTGGTTACTGATGGCAAACTCCAGCTTGCCTGCCCACGTCAACCATGGTCTTACCTTTATTCTGCTGATAAAAAAATGACGGTGTATCAAAGCAATATTTGGAATCATAGATAACATCCAAAATAAATAACTGGAATATCCTGTTATAGTGATACAAGAATTTGATTGTACTTTTTAGCCTGGGTTCAGTTGCTGCTTGTGAATCAAGCTTGCCTGAACACTGATAGAGATTCTTGATTATATTAGATTCCTCATCTGATTTGGTGATTTAATAAATGTACAAGTATTAATGCTATTGAAGTCCCATCAACCAATAGTTTTGTCTAGTAGTCTATTCAGTTAATTAAGGCAGCTTGAGTGTGAATCAGGTTGAGATTGGATCACTTAGAGCTCTTCTGGTCCATACAAATACAGGATTCTGACACAGAATTTTGGTGCCGTTATAAGCCACATAATCTATTTTTTCAGTTGCAGTTCAATTTTTTAATTCAAATGCAATAACCAAATTGCTGATCTTGTTCTTTTTCATGAGTGACGTGTCCCAATAAAATTTATAATTTCTGGTATTCATTTTTAACAAGATCAGGAGTCCATAAAATGAGTGAACCTAGTTAATCATGGTAGATTAACTCAGCATGTTTAATTTTTGGCCTCTTAATCTATTATAAAATGAACTCCAAAACATGTAAAAATTTTATGTGGACACAGCCCTTGTGAAAAAGAATGAAATAAACAGATTTGATTTGACATTTGGATTTTAATGTTTGAAATATAAATGTAAAGAGAGATTGTGGCATTTCGCAGTACCAGAAATTTGTAGTGCTGGAGCCCACCTTTAGATATCAATATATTTCTTGACATTGAGTGTCTTTTTAACTCTGTTAGGTGCGTTGTGTTGAACTGATTGTCTTGTTCAGGTAAGATCGTTGGTAGTTATGGAGTATAGTTACTATTTTAAGGTTAATATCAAGGAGTTGGTAGTCGGTACTTAGAGCTGGTACCACAGGTTAATCCGTCTGTTATGTTTTAGATGTTAAAATATAGTGGGAGGTGTATACATATATATTTTTAAATTTGCATCCCCTCTATTAAAAAACATAGAAAAAGCAAGCTATTTTATGACACATGCCTTATATTGGACAAGGACACATTTAAATGATTTGCATTTCTATTGTCTTCTTTTTTAAGAGTTAAATTTGGCCATATCACATAGTCAAGGAGGTAATGGTACAGTGCTCGTGGGTAGATTGTTCTTAGGATAGTTTATTTATTAAGTCTTTATTGGACAATGCTGGTGTGGATTTGGCTTGAGTATTTACTGATATTATGTTATCTTTGGTATTTTAAATTTGTTTGCTAGTTTGATTTGTGTAGGATGTTTCTTACTGTTCTCATTAATATTGATATTTGATTGGTTGAAGATCATGATATATGTTTGGTGTTTTCTTTCCTTTTTAAAAAGGTTTTGATCAATGGGAACTTTGTGGATTTGCTTTTATTTCTCAACATTGCTCTTATATTTTTGTTTCTTTAGCAAATGATGCCTTCTCTGACGCATGCTTCTTGATATATTTGTTTCCCAATTGTTTAATAGAGCCTAACAAAGTACTGTCAGAACTCACCAGTATGATCATCCCTAAAATGAATGTTTAAACCATTGAGAATATAGATTTAGTCTGATAATTGTAGAGATAAGGTTGGGTATTGCCCATACTAGTGCAATGAAGATGCAAGTAATTAAAGTCCGACGTTATATTTATTACTTGAAAATGTTTCTTTGAACTGTTCTAATTTCAGAAGCTGTGTAAGGAGGCTGGAGCCTGTGGATCAAAGAGAAAAAGCAACTCTATTTCCTCTTTCCCTAATTCTGCTACTCCCAGCAGCAGCACTGACAAAGTTAGTCTGGGAAATGCGAAAAAACAAAAGACTGATGCAAAGATGTATTGTTGTAGTATCTGCCATGTCACTGTTTATGGTGATGGGACCTGGTTGGGCCACCTTAATGGAAAAAGGCATAGAAGAACGCTCAAAAGCTTAGCGGACAAAAACGTGGTGATGAAGAACGGATGCATAAGCAAGGAAGAGGTGACGGATAAGAAAAGTACACCCAGGATTGAGCTCGCATCAGTGAAGGTTGAAATGGATGAGGCAGACAGCCTAGTTGCTGAGCAAGCAAGTGGAGAGTTGCAGACTGATAAGCAAATAATAAAGAAAATGCAGGTAAACAGTATTTCCACCACTTCTTGCTCAAAAAAAGGAAGAATAAAGAGAAACAATAAGATTAACATATGGATGCTTTTGTTCTTCAGAATATTGGTATTTAACTTCTAATGTACTTAAAAACTCAGGTGGGTCATGAGGTGCATGAGGTGGTAGAGAAAAACAATCGGCTGTGGTGTGAGAGGTGCCATTACAATTGTACTTCCACTGTAATGATGACCATTCATCTTGTTAGTGAAAAGCACAAGGCCAATTGTCAGAAGTAATAAGCTGTTCTGAGGGCATATGCTTACATTTGTACTGTGGAGTTTAAATCCTTTCCTCTGTTAGAATAGTTTTAGTGCAGATCTGGATCAATGTTAGCACAAAGAGCTTGAATTGTTCAAATTGAGTTGGAAAAGTTCCCACAGAGGAGACGATATTAAAACCTGGGGCGTGTAAAAATTGGTGTTTTGTACTAATATAGGTTTCTTTGCAAGGATCGTTTATTCTATCTGGCACACATTGTTTTGTTGCTCGTACATAGGATATTTCAGCGAAGTGCTTAAATCTAGTCAGACATGAAACGTTGGGTGCATGCAATTTTAATTTTATGTTCCCAGGATTGTATGTGATGCAAAGTTTGGTCGCCTGGCTGGTGCTAGCATGGTTAGCAGGGCATTGGAGCAGTTAAATATTGATTGAATGATTCATATCAAACATAAATATGATTGAACCTGCGCTGATTAATGAGCTGCTTTTGATCAAGTAATTCAAATTTCTTGTAGTACTCCTATTTGTTTCCAAAATCAGTTGATGAGAGCACTTTTTTTAAGTGTAGAGGTGTTAGAGAAAGGTTTTGACTTGATTTTTCAGTATTTTGTTGGATCTGATAACATGAAAATTCCAATCAAATGACACCAAAAAATTTCCAATCAAATGACACCAAATTCGTTCATTTTGATAAAAAATTTTCTATTGAAATGAAATAAATTTCATGAAAATAAAAGAGGATTTTGATTAGGGCCCAAATCAATTGTGTACTGTGAATCTGTGCCAAAAAAATAAAAATAATACTAAAATATTCACGAATTTAAAAAATATTACTAATTTAATTGAAATTATATAAATAGTATCACAATATCGTTCTTTGAAAGAACGAGATCAGTATTGAAATCGTTCTTTCAAAGAACAATATTGACCATACGCGGCCAAACACAATTTCCTTAGCCATTTGAAGTGATTTTTTAATATTTTTTCATATTTTTAAATATAAATTAATATTTTTTTAATACTTCTAATCATTTTCTTTAGCTAATATTGTTTTTTCAAAGAACAACACTAGCCATTCATCCTTTATATAAACACGATATCCCTTCTTCTCCCCCCATCATTCTTCACTTCCCTTCTTCATTACTTATTCGCACGAAAAAACCTCTCAATTTTCTTCAAGTAATTTTTTAAATTAATTTATTATTTATTTAATTAATTATAAATAATGATAATACTGCTCATACTTGGTAAAAATAATAAATTTAGCTATTTTATTATTTATTTAACTACAAGTATTTTGTAAAAATAATATATTTTAAATGAACTAATTATGTTTTTATTTTGAAATTTGGCATTAATTGTTAGTGGAGCCCAAACCACGCGTCATTTCTTCCGGTGTTCTTCTCTTAGGAGATAATCAGACCACCGAGAGACAAATACTTTCATGTTTACTACTTTGATACCAAGGAGAAAAATTCTATGCGGAGAAAACAAATGAAAATGAATTTCATGTTAGAGGCCCAAAGTTCTTTATCGAATTGGAGGCAAGTGGTTCGGTCACATGCCAGTGGTTCCACCCGATTTTGAAAATCATCCCGCAGTTGAAATGCCGTCTATCATCGCTAAATGTGATAGTATTGTACGAATAATTTTTATCTTGTTGTGTTGTATGCTTAGTTTTTATGATTGTGTGATGGTATGTTATTATGGTAATTTGTATGATGCTATTTTGTACGTTTAGTTTTAAATTATGATTTATGTGTACGATGTTATTGTGTTTTGTATGGTGCTATTTTGTATGAATAACGTTTTGTCTTCATAACATAATATAAATTAACCAAACGGTAATTAATATTACACAATATAACAACAGTTTACTATAAAGCAACAAACTACTTCTTCCTTTTGCATTCATACTTGTCGGGCATTTGACATGCTTTATCCCAAAAATTCTATCACAGCGTTGTTTGCCATTTGAAAAACTGTTATTGTAATTTTTTCAGTTTTATCCCAAAATCTGCAAAGTACCTAAAAAATCATTTTTGAAAAACTATTATTGTAAATACTAAACATAAATAAAAATATTTTCTCCAATAAAATATAATTAGTTAAACATAAATAAAATTAATTTAGTCATAAATATGTCCAAAAGAAATATATATGATCTTTTTAATCAATCAAATATATTAATATTTATTTAAATTAATTAAATTTATGAAATAAATCATTATTTTAATCGAAAATCGACAAAAGGGGACTATCGGTTTTTCAAAAACCGATATTAGTATCAGATTTTCAAAAAATGATATCGTGAGACTATTTATATAATTCCTATCATTTGAGTAATATTTTTAATATTCCAGAATATTTTAATATTAATTTTAATTTTTTCGGGAATATGTGATGGCGGAGCTGATTTGGGGCATCCTGCTATTTTGCCATCCTGCCATCCCACAGATCCACACGTCAAAAATGGGCTGGCCCAAAAGCGATGCCCCAAATCAGCTTCACGTCTGCTACTGTGCTGCATCACAATAATTTTCACCGCCTAACATTATTAATTATAAACCGAACAAGATTTCATGCACTAGGTGGGGGCCACGTGACTTGACCAAGAGGATCTTGGGCATAATTTTGGATGTTTGTCCACGTAACCAAAAAATCATAATCCACACTCTAGTGATTTGAATTTTCAATGTAAAAGAAAAAAAAAACAACAACAGCCAAACTCCTTAGTCAATTCACGTGCCTTTTTGGTTTTATTTTGACCAATATATTTTTGCTTATCATCTCATAATCACTTTCCTCTTACATTTCAAGAACTTTAATTTATTATGTATCTTATATTTCAAGAAATTTTAATTTATAAACACATATGAATATGATTATTAGATACTTTCTAAATGCAAATTGCACAAAAAGGTAAAAACATAGCACATATGTTGAACTTTACTAACTTTATTATATATCTTGGGTGTGTTTGGAACCCTCAGAATAAGATGTTATTCGGAACTAACAATTCTAAGTGTCACCAAACACGCTTAAGAACAAGGAGAATTGCTTGTTCGGTTGCTTATTCTAGTTCCAACAAAACGCTGGAACTAGCTCAGAACTACTCTTCCGTGACCCACTAAAATGTTAAAATATTTCTTCACCAAAGATTAAATAATAGAGACCAGGAGAGAGAAATCATTTTAAATTATTGCCTACCCTTGCCTCTCTCTTCAATTATTTCCAGTATGTTCCGTTGCCTCTATCTTCTCTATTGCTAGTATTAACCTACAATGGCGCACTCCACTTCAAATCTAAGTTGATCTTAGCAGAAATTGGCGAAGTTGTTGCCGCCGACGAGTTCATCAGCTAATTGAAAATTCAAGTAACAATTGTTCCAAATTGGATCCAAATTTTTCATGTCCGATTGAAGCATACCCACTTTTCCCCAATTTTTCATTTCTTAGATCTGTCAAGTTTTCATTTTTGCACAAAGAAAATAGACCATGAATATAAATCTGGGTTCTCTATTCTAGATTCTGGCATTGAGTTTGTTATGGGTCACTGATGGAGCGGTTAATAGGCTTTGAATATTGAATGGGCTCCATTAGCACTGATGGAGCGGTAAAGTTGCTAGTTTCGAATGGACTCCGTTAGCACCGTTGGAGGGGCTTCTTCATCGTGAGATTAATTTTCATTACCGTTCTTCTTAGTACTAATTTATTTTTAGTTGCTTTTATTGCAATTTTGTATTTAATTTGGTACTGGATTGTAATAACTGAGAGGATTTAGCTTAAGTATTTGATATATTGTGGATTTGGTACTGAATTGCAATTTAGCTTAAATATTGATATATTGCGAATGGACTCCATTAGCAAGTTTGTATTGCAATTTTTAGTTGCTTTTATTACAATTACTGGTACGGAAGGAAGTATTAAGCTTAAGTAATAGACAACATCATTGAAGTGGCGCAAAAAAAAAAATAAATAGAAAGGATATATAGTTGTAGAAGTTAGTTGAAAAATGTAAATAACAAATTCTTATTTTATTTTTTCCTCTTGTTCTTGTTCTTATCTAACCATCCAAACAACATCTCTTAATTTAAGAATAAGCAATTCTTCACCATTTCTTATTCACTACTCTTGTTCTTGAACAAGCTATTCTATTCTTATTCACCACACTTCCAAACATGCCCCTTATATTTTAAGAAATTTTAGTTTATAACACATATGCTTATTAGATACTTTCTAAATGCAAATTGCACATATAACGCAATCATATAACGCATATGGTCGAACTGTTAGTAACCTTAAAAGATATCCCCTTATACTAAATATATACTCTCGTATTCAAGTTATGGATACTCCCTTATATTCTGAAATAAACTGAACGAGTGACAATCATATAATGCATATGTGATATCCTTATACTAAATACATACTCCTTTATTCAGTTATAGATACTCCCTTATAGTAAATGCATAATCCCTTATTCTAAATAACCGAACTAGTAGCAATCAAATAACACATATGGTCGAACTATTAGTAACCTTAGCAGATATCCCTTATACTAAATACATACTCCCTTATTTAGTTATAATAGATACTCCCTTACGTGAAATTAATTACTCCCATGAGACAAGTTAAATACTCTTTTAAAGTAATTGATAACTGAAAACATATTTGACACTCTTAATGAATCTTACATACTCCCTTAAAAATAATTAGTTACTCCCTTAATATAAATTACGTACTTTCATAATAAAAAAAATAAATAAAAACATATTTGATACTCCCTTAATGAATTTTACATACTCTCTTAAAAATAATTAGTTACTCCCTTGACACAAATAACGTACTTCAAAAGACAAATGAAAACATATTGACACTCCGTTAATGAATCTTACATACTCTCTTAAAAATAATTAGTTACTCCCTTGACACAAATAACGTACTTCAAAAGACAAATGAAAACATATTGACACTCCGTTAATGAATCTTACATACTCCCTTAAATATAATTAGTT
Organism: Rhynchospora breviuscula; assembly: GCA_027562975.1. Taxonomy (NCBI): domain Eukaryota; kingdom Viridiplantae; phylum Streptophyta; class Magnoliopsida; order Poales; family Cyperaceae; genus Rhynchospora; species Rhynchospora breviuscula. The sequence goes on from CM050398.1 coordinate 68,317,305, forward strand.
ACTCCTATATAAATTACGTACTTCCATAATAAAAGATAGATGCAAAATATTTTTGGCACTCCCTTGATGAATTTTACATACTCTCTTAAAAATAATTAGTTACTCATCACAAATTACGTATTTCCATAATAAAAGATAAATAAAAAATATATTTGACACTTTTTTAATGAAATTTACCTACTTCCTTAATAGTATTTAGTTACTCGTTTATCACAAATTACGTGATTTCATAATAAAACATGAATGAGAAATTGAGAACATATTTAGTACTCCCTTAATGAATCTTACATACTCCTTTGTGCATAATATATACTATCCTGATTTTTATTGGAAAAAATAGTTCTTATAAGAGATAAGAGAAGATAAAGAAGGAAAGGGAGGAGATGCGCTAGGGAAAGAGGGAAGGAGAACAGAGGAGAGGAGATCAGTGAGAGAAGAGGCGAAAGGGAGAGGAGGAAAGAGTGATGGGTGACAGAGGAAGGAGGGAGAGAGCCACAGAAGATGAGAGGAAAAAGGGACGAGAGACGTGAGAGAAGGAATGGTGCGTAGGAGTCAGACTTGGGTTGGATTTCGAGTGCACGCAAGAGGATGGCAAAGGATGTCGTTTCCTCGTGATGTCAGTTAGGATATCTAATGTGATGGTACTCAAAATTTATTAGAGGGGAAATCTTGAGTGTAGGGCTGCATAATGTCTAAAACGACCACGAAAACGGTCGATTTCGTTAACCGTTTCGTTTTGAAAACGAAATTGACTACCCATTTGCGTTAACCGTTTCGTTTTGGACGAAACGGTCGAAACCACGAAAATACACATGGACGAAACCGTTTCAAGCTTTCGTTAAACGTTTCGTTTTTGAAACGCAACCAAAATCTTTTAACCGTTTCGTTTCGTTTTGGACGAACGAAACGAAAGGACGGTCGAAACGGTGACCGTTTTCACCCCTACTTGAGTGTACCGAACTGGGCCTTGATGTCACATCGGCAGGTTCATATCAAGCTTGAAATGAGACGACCCAAATAGGCCTGTAATTACTGGGAAGGAGCTCAAAATAGTTCTTCTGTGATGACCCAGCTTGAAGAAAACCATCGGACCGAACCATTACAGAAATTATAGCTTAGTGATATTTTATGGCCCAACAAATCCGTCTGAAAGATATTCTCATAGACTCAGACACTTCTACGTCACTTTCCGGGTCACAAAGGACGTGATGGGGCATAATTTATAAAACTTCAAATTTGATGGGGCTAAATTTGTCGGTGACAACGACTCATTGGGTCATAAACACATGCACATGATTACATGAGTGTACCTAGCTTACAAAAATGGATTTGGTCTAAATGCGAAGCAAAAAAAAAAAAAAAAAGTGCTAGGAAATTTTTTTTTTTTTACATTTAGTTGCGGAACAGCCTATCAACAATTCCATATGAAGACGGACAATCAAATGAAGTGCAAAAGATGGTCTTGTAGCATCCTAGTACAGGACAGAGATTTACATGATGCAAAACATATTCATCGCCTTTATGAGCGAGTGCGATGCATCTATATTAGATGCTGGAGTGGAGTTATGGACAACGCCATAGAAGAGACTCTCAGGTTAATACCGAGTGCTCAAACCTAGGGATTTGAATATGAGCCCATAGAAAAGCTGTTGTTGATGCTTCTCATTTCAAGTACTATGATTATGCACTGTCTCTATAGACTAAAAATAATGCGCGCGCGATGCATCTTTAATATGCACTCTCTCTATTTCTGAGAGTGTCAGATTAGGTTAGACTCTTCCTTTGAAACAGCGTGTAGTACAGTAGTAGGTATGAAATTTTAAATCATTGTAACATTAACAAAGCAACTATTATTTTTTTATTTTTATATTAATCCTACCTACCCTTACCTTTAATTTGCATTTAGTGAAGAAACTCCTAGCTTCTCTGTATCTGTCTTTTCAATTGATTTTGTCAAGATCATAGCCCCACCGATTAAATTAAAAGTCAGAAAGATAATAAAATGTTGTTATTTTCACAAATACAAAAGCTTGTTTTCATAAATCCTTCCTCCTCTAATTTAACGTTTAGCATGAATCTCGTGAGGTGGAGTGAATTAGGCGTTATAAAATGTCGATATATCCCTAGATAGTCGCTATCTAGTTTATCCAAAAAAAAATATCGATATAAAGTCTTCGGAAATAAAGAAATGGCGAAAGCTATAAAATGCTGGTATAAAGGTCTTCAGATATTAAAGAACGCGGACGAATCTCATTGAAAATCGAAAAAATTTCCACTGTCAACGTATAACAAAAAAAAAAAAAGCATGAGGATCATGCGTTTTTAAGCTATTATTTGCCACATTACTACTATATATTTTCCATGTTTGTTGTATAATTAGCAATTCAGCATACTTCTGTCAAGGCACTAAGAAAAAAGAAAATAAAAAACTTCAGAAATAAAACATTGCGAATCACATATGTGTTTTTTACATTTTTCATCCTTCCAACATATTGTATTTCTTATTTGCTAGATAGCTACCATGTAGTTATTTTCTTTTTTGTTATATTAGCATTGTTTTGTCAAGGAAAGGAAAAAATAAAATTTTCCATTGTCAACGAATAAAAAAGACCATTGCGGATCAGGTATTTGTTTACTTTTTTCCTCGTTCCAACAGATTATAATTAATCGGGACAGTTTCGATAAAAAAAATTATAGAGACTTTTAATCATCAGATAAGTTTAATCAGATCGATCGATTTATTTGGATCGTGTCAGAAATTGACATCCTAGCTTAAAAAATCAGTTTGGGATTTGCTTTGTACGGAGTTAGAAATACTAAATTGAATGCAGGCGACGAAAACTTCGGATCGAAGTCAAGCATCTTTGCTAGAATTAATAAAATGGAAGAAATAATGCTCTCGGCTCTGTAGGAAATAAAATAATTAGTGGGTGTCCTTTCGCAAAATAGATATGTAAATTGACCAATAAGAGCAGTAGGGCAAACGCGTATTTTTTTAGCAGATTCGAAGCAATTAAGTTAATTATTTATATTTATAAGGGACCAATGGACCATTCACCAAACACAAAGGACACATGAGTTTTCTTGGTTCAACCGTTTAAGTCGTGGAACAAGTTTTTCACATGAGCATCGTCGTTATTACAAAATTTCATATATGCCCTTCAAAATTTACCTATTATATGTGTAAAAGAATAATCTGATATCAATAAATTTTAATTACCTATTTTATATATATATGTTTGCAGGAAAATTCGATCAAAATTTTTTTTCTTAAATAACCGAAGACATCTCTTTGTTTTTTTCCCTTAATTTATGTTTTAGACAGTTAAGAACAATATATGTAATTAGACATTTCTTATGTTAACAAATTTTAACTTGTAGGATGGCTGATATCATTTCAATTTAACAAGTACTCACATTCATATATATTTTGTTGTTGCATTGCGATTAATTTCAGTCTAAAATCACAATAAAAAGATTTGATAGTTGGGTAATTATTCGCCAAAGTAAGGACATTATTTTTGTATTATTCGCAGATACATTATTTACAAATTTCTTTGTTTTCTTCTCTAAATATATATCAGTAATTTGATATATTATATATTTAATTTATTTAAAAAATAACTATACTTGATTATACATTTATTATTTATTTATTGTAAAATCATTCTTGGATTATGAATTGTTACTTCATTAATCTGCAAATATGAAGAGATGAATACAAAATGTAATATATATGTTTTTAAGGTGCACTTCAAATTGTAGGCAAGTTGTTGTAATAATTATTACCGCTGTTATTACAGTCGCGTGGTTGGAATTTGGATGCATGTATAGATCTACATCTATATATTCTTTCTTAGTATGATAAATTAGTTAAAAAAAATTTAACAAAGCTCATAGTACTATTACTGTAGACGAAGATTTTAGCTAGTTTAGACAGGTAGGATCCACGATAGTTATGTTCCTCTAAGCGTGTTTAATTAGTTATAATCGCTAAATGCGACTTGATATTAATTAATTAATTTTGTTGAACCGTTAAATTAAAGCATATTCGTGTAGTCAAATGCGGAGAACCTTCGATCGTGTATTGAATATACTATTACTCGATCTATAGTTAGGAAATACCTATGGCTATGGTACTATGTCAGGCTCATTAGCAATGGCTTGCATCTCAAGTTTGGTCTCTAAAATCGTTTAATTTGATGACACCTTGATAAGTGTTTCCTTTTTTTTTTTTTTTTTTTTTGAAAGTTGCTAAAGTGTTTCCTTCAAAAATATTGTCAATAGGTAGTTTATGATGCGTCTCTTATTGGTACCTATATATTAAAATGAATATATAATAGAAACTTGCTAAAAGTGGCACATATTAGTGGGAATTGCTCAGGCCACGCCCATCTTACTCATTCACTCTTCAATTTTTTCGGAAATGACCAAAATATCCTCATTGTTAACGCTAAAGTCTGAAAAAATCTAAATGGGAGAGAAGGACATTTTGGTCCAATTGGGAGTGATTGAGTAAGAAGAGCGTGCCCTGAGCAATTTCCCATATTAGTGGCTGATGTTTTTCTTTTGGAGGCAATGTAGTGATATATATTACGTATTTGCTTATCGCAATTTTGTGGAAATTTTTGCTCTTAAATTTATATATTAATCATCTTTCTCGCTTTAAGGAGATAAGTTTGCACTTTGCAAGTGCACCACAAGAAAGATGGTATTTACATAGATTTTTATAGATAGACTTTTTTATTTATGTTGGACTTTGTTCTATGGCTAGATTTACTTGATGCACTAAATCTAGCAAATTTTTTTAGCAAGACTCAATTTTCTATTAATAGGTCCTTAAGTAAAGATTTGCTACATTAGACATTGCAAGATTCGAAAAAGTCTATCAAAAATAAATTGCTAGATTTTTAAGGACCTATTAATAAAAAATTGAGTCTTGCTAAAATATTATTAGTTTTAGTGCATCAAGTAAATATAACATTAGAACAAATTCCAACATAAATAAAAAAGTTTATCTAAAAAAATTTATGTAAAGGTCATCTTTCTTATAGTGGTGGCACATTAGGGAAGTTCGAATTTGTGTTGTTCTTCTTTGGGGGACAATTTATTAGCGGATATATATTATATATATAGGCTTATCTCAATTATGTAGAAAAAACTGCTCTTATTTTATAAATTAATTATTGTTTCAAGCTTTGGGAGAGAAGAATCACCATCAAAATCATTAATTGTAGCCATCAAAGAAAGTGACATTTTAATTTCTGAAATGGTCATCATTAACAAGAATCAATGTAGCCATCAAAGAAGTGACATTTTAATTTCTGAAATGGTCATCATTATCTGCATTGTTTCTTCCTAAGGTTATCCTTGAATATTAATTTGGATAAAAGGAACAACAAGAGCATCATAAAAAAAAAAGGAAATACATGCTGTACTAGAAATATCGAGAAGTGGAAGCTAGAGATGGCAGTAACTAATTAATAACAATAACGAGTAAAGATTTTTTTTTTTTTTGAATACAAAACAGGGGTCAATTAATTAAGCTAGCCCCCATTTGTCATTTGTTAAAGAAACTATAAATTAGTACGATTTTTATCCCGCAGCTAAAGCTTAAACTCATGAGAAAAAAAGAAGAAGCAATAACGAGTAAAGATAAATGGTTTTAATTATGATAACAACAACGCTGAACGGTCAATAACGAGAAATGCTTCTAGAAAGGTTTTATAATATTGACATGTTCTTGGCTCGGCGGCGACAAAAAATCAGTTTCAACTTTCAAATTAAGGGTACAACTTCATCGCCGAAACTTAGTGGTTTCATAGGTTACATCTCAAAATGTCATAATTAGATTATGAAAATCAGAATTGGACAATTGACTCACCATTTCTAGAAATTATATTAAAATTAGTACGTCTAGAAACTATCTCCATAAAATGATTTAAATAAATATATGAAGAAGATGCACACAATATCTAAAATTCATATCTCTCTATAAAGAAGAAAACGAAAATATTTGGTGTCCCTTCTTTTGTCTCAGCTCATTTTATGATTTATGCTTTCTGGACTCACTTTTTGGAGGGCTCCACAATAATATAATAGTGGAATAAATGATAAAACGAAATAAGAGACACCATATTATTTGCACTCGAAATTAAAAAAATAATTATAGTATTGACGCCACATTAAAAATCTCTCAAAGTAACAAAAGATTTTTAGAAAAAAATCATTTCAGACGGAATATCATAAATTCATAATATAATAGAATAATTTACTTTTCAAAACTGTAAACACCCATCAATCATTTTGGGCCAAAAAATTAAAAAGTCTAAAAATTGTGGGTATTGGCACAATACTCAACTATGCATTAGCATCTATATATAACATGGAAATGAATGATTCTCCGATATTTTTTTTTTTGGTTATCACTTTCATAATATTTTTGAGTTTTTTATACAAACCTTCTTTTATTCGCCTTTTCAATTATTTGAGATTTTCCTCGACGGGAGTGCTTTGGACACGCATACATTCGCTGGGAGTATTCTATTAATTAGTTTTTTTACTTATATACCCTCAGCACTCTCCTCCAAATTTGTTTGGCGGAAGAAAAGGCGACGAAGAGGGAGGAAGGGCCACACAGAGGACGGGAGGCAGCCGCTTGAAGGAGGGGCTCGTGTGGGACAGTTTGCGGAGTAGGTGATGAGGAGGCAGTAGCGAATGAGAGAGATGGAGGGACAGAGACAGAGAGGCTACGGAGATGAAAATGAACGATCAGATTGTCGTAAGAGGGACGGCTCAGATGCCGTGTCGAAATTGGGAAAAAAATAACGGAATCAGACACTCATTTCAACAGAATAATCTATATTTAAACTCTTTATACAGTCTAGAATATAATTCAGATCTTACTTATTCAAAAATATTGCATTATACATTGCAATTATTCACATAGGCCATGTTTGGCATCGCTGCGAATACATGGGTTCGCGAATACCGCTAGTTCGCGCAAACCAAACTACTCTCGAACAGCGCCAGACGCGAACAACCCTCTTATTTGCTATCTCTTTTTTGTGGCGAACTCACGAACAACGGCGGTGAATTAGGAAAATGTTTTTTTATTACGCGTGGGTTCGCAAATCCCAGTTCCTGCCTTGTTCGGCGAGGGTTGCCAAACATACCCATAAAGTGCATAATGCTTATCTGAATATCATTTGAGCTTTTCAATTGATTATCCATTCATTCTAAGTCATTTCAGCACAATAGTCTACATTTAAGCTTCCAATACGGTCTAGAATATGATTCGGATCTTACATATTCAAAAAGATTGCATTATACATAGTAATTATGCATAAAAAGTGCATAATGCTTATTCGAGTATCATTTGAGCATTTCAATCGTCTCTGCATTCATTCTAAATCATTTCAATACAATAATCTATATTTAAACTCACTATACGGTTTAGAATATGATTCAGATCATACTTATTTAAAAAGATTGCATTATACATAGCAATTACTCATATAAAGTGCAAAATGCTTATCTGAGTATCATTTGAGTATTTCAATTATTTCTGCATTCATTCTAAGTCATTTCGACATAATAATCAATATTTAAGCTTCCAACACGGTCTAGAATATGATTCAGAACTTACTTATTCATAAAGATTGCATTATACATAGCAATTACTCATATAAATTGTAAAATGCTTATCTGAGTATCATTTGAGCACTTCAAACGTTTTTGCATCCATTCTAAGTCATTTAAGCACAATAATCTATATTTAAACTTCCCATACGGTTTAGAATATGATTTAGATCTTACTTATTAAAAAAAATTGCATTATATATAGCAATTACGCATATAAAGTGTGCATAATGCTTATCAGAATATCATTTGAGCATTTCAATCGTTCCTGCATTTATTTTAAGTCATTTCAGCACAATAATCTATATTTAAACTTTCTTTACGGTCTATAATATGATTCAGATCTTACTTATTCAAAAAGATTGCATTATACATAGAAATTACGCATAATGCTTATCTGAGTATCATTTGAACATTTCAATCGTTTCTGCATTCATTCTAAGTCATTTTAATACAATAATATATATTTAAACTCTCTATAAGGTCTAAAATATGATTATGATCTTACTTATTTAAAAAAATTGCATTATACAAAGCAATTATGCTTATAAAGTGCATAATGCATATTCTGAGTGTCATCGAGCATTTCATTCGTTTCTGGATTCATTCTAAGTCATTTCAACACAATAATCTATATTTAAACTCTCTATAGGATCTAGAAAATAATTTATATCTAACTTATTTAAAAAAATTGCATTATACATGGCAATTACCCATATAAAGTGCACAATGCTTATTCTGAGTATCATTTGAGCATTTCAATCGTTTCTGCATTTATTCTAAGTCATTTCAACATAATAATCTATATAGGGTCTGGAAAATAATTGAGATCTTACTTATTAAAAAAGATTACATCTTACATTGCAATTACGCATGTAAAGTGCACAATGCTTATTATGAGTATCATTTAAACATTTCAATCGTTTCTGCATTCATTCTAAGTTATTTCAACAAAATAATATATATTTAAACTCTCTATAGGGTCTAGAATATGATTCAGATCTTACTTATTAAAAAATATTGCATTTTACATAGCAATTACGCATATAAAGTGAACAATGCTTATTCCGAGTATCATTTGAGTATTCAATCGTTTCTGCATTCATTTTAAGTCATTTCAACACAATAATCTATATTTAAACTCTCTATATGGTCTAGAATATGATTCAGATCTTACTTATTCAAAAAAATTGCATTATACATAACAATTACGCATATAAAGTGTGAAGAATGCTTTTCTAAGTATCAGTTGGGCATTCCAATCGTTTCTGCATTCATTCTAAGTTATTTCAACACAATAATATACATTTAAACTCTTTATAGGGTTTAGAATATGATTCGGATCTTACTTATTAAAAAAGATCGCATTATACATAACAATTACTCATATAAAGTGCATAATAATTATCCTATTATCATTTGAGCATTTCAATTGTTTCTGCAATTACGCATATATATTCTAGACCCTCTATTGCTAATGTATAATGTAATCATATTCTAGACCCTATATATAGTTTATCTTTACACAAACTTGTAAAACAACCCCCTCATTATTGCCAATATCAAAACACCCCATGTTGCAAGAAATTGTTGAAGAAAACAATCTTTTTTTTTTTCCGCACTTGGCTATAAATTAAAGGCTCATTATTTTTTTCATATATTTATAGTTTTTTTGCAACTTCTTATTACGTAGGGTTTATGTCATCTGTAAGGGTTGTTTTTGCAAAATTTCTTTTCTTAGTCTTAGGCGATAAGCTTCCCTGTTCATCTACCTCAGTGCTTGTAATTGCTCTTTCAAAATTAGATTGAAAGGGATAGCCAAGCTCACAGATACATTTCCCATTTTATAGAGTGATACTAGAAAAAGTATTTTGATATGACGAAAGTGTTTGATTATTGTCTGATACGGGAACCAAATCCTCGACAGCCAATATATCGGCTGTTCCAAACAGCCATCACATATTTTTTTAAAATTTAAAAGTTTGAAAATTTAAATGTTGAATCCAAACCGTTGATCTTGTTCAATTTTACGGGCGATGCATTTTCATATAAATTTTATAAATTTTTGAGTTGATTTGATACTAGATCAAGTGGTTAACAAATGAACGAATCTGGTTAACTATTGCTGATTAATTCTAATACGTTCATAATTTGGTCACTTAATCAAGTATCAAATCGACTCCAAAGTTTGTAAAACTTATATGAAAATGCATCGCCCGTAAAATTGAACAAAATCAACTATTTGAATTCAACATTTAAATTTTCAAACTTTTAAATTTTAAAAAAATATGTCTCGGCTGTTTGGAACAGCCGATATATCCGGCTGCTGAGGATGCTGATCCGTCTGATACGTCTCTTGCTTCCCTTAGGCGTGGATAGTGATTCTTGCTTGGACAAAAATCTTGATAGAGATATCTCTTATTATTTAAATATTATACGCGAATAACTTATCTAATAGGCATATACTTCACTTTTTATACTTACACGCCATGAACATCTTAATTATTATGAAAGAGCTTAACAATTGGGCAAAGCTAATCGTTGGGCAAAGCTAATTAAGGATCGATCCACATAGACAGTAAAAATAATTACCGGACTTAGTTTTTCTTAAAAGATAAATTTTTGTGGAGGTTTTGGTTTTTAAATCAATATTAAATAGCAATTGAAATTAAGAAAATAAATAATAAAATAATTTTGGGTTGATTTTTTTAATTTTTTCTGGATTCAAACAGATGCAAGAAAATATCATGACATTTTGGGTTCATTTTCGTTTATATGAAACACATTTAAGAAGTTTCTATTAAAGTGAATGTGGGACTTAGAATTATATACGTGAATAGAATACGTGCATATATATACTTGTTTGGGACAAGGCTTGGCTGTCGTTGTTTGTTTGTAGAAGACGTGTATATTAAAAATGTCATAGAAGAATATTATTACAAAGAATCAGAAATATATGTTGATAGAAGGTTCTTTTTTTTTATGTATTTTAGTCAATATAAATATATGGTTATATATGCTAACAGATTACGCATAATTAAGTACTCTCGCAGTACTGATGATATAAAACATATATATATATAAAACTAGTACCCCGAACTCAGGGCACCTGCATCCTATTAAATCATGCCAAAGTCTTTTAACATGACTGTTATGAAATTTATTAATAGATTGTTGAATTAGATTATTGACGAATTGGAAACACAATTAATTATTCTTTTGCAAGTGTTATAGGTTTGGCATAACAAATAGTATTAGGATTGATCACCAACATGATTAATCACAATATATTTTATTATATAAAGTAGCGAGAAATTTATATCGGCATGAGAAGAAAAAATATTGAAAGGAGGGCAAGATGACGAATTGCTGAATCAAAATGTGCTGTAATTTTGTAACTATTGAAAGAGACGAAGGATGTGGAAGTTCCTGGGGAAGTTGGAACCAAAAAAAAAAAAAAATGGAAACGAAAAAAGAACATACAAAGAAAGAAAAGCACACATTTTCAACTAATATGGAAAAAAAACGGAGACAGATTAACTTAATTATAATAAAATAAAACCTCGATTGATTTAAGGAGGAGATTTTTTTCCCCCAAAACCTTGACAGTTAAGCCAAGGATATGGAATTTTAAACAATGAATCAGGGTATGAATTCGATTGAGTATGCATTGTTTGATATGAATAAAAAAGTTACAAAAATGCCAAGCAAATTATTTTTTTATCGAATAAAAAATATAATTAGTTGCTTATTGTTTTAACTTTTATATGTTGATGAAGAAAGTTTTCAAGTACTGTCGGCGTCGACCTTTATTGGCGTTCACGCAAAAAAAATCTTATTGTCAGAAATTTATTTATAGAGTAAATATGTACAATTAATGAAATATGAGAAAGTTTAATATGCACTATAGTGCATAGGGGTTCTATGCACCGCGGATTTTTTTAGAGGTATTTTTGTAAATTGACAAATCTAATTTAACCAATCTAATCTACATATTGAAATCTCATAGAAAACCAAATTTTATAATTTTTGAGATTTTATTACTATTTTTTTCGATTTTTTTAAAACCTGTCATTTTTGGAATTTGTAAATAGTAGTTTGTTTCAAAAAATGACAGGTTTTAAAAATTTCGAAAAAAAATAGTAATAAAATCTCAAAAATTATAAAATTTGGTTTGCTATGAGATTTCAATATGTAGATTAGATTGGTTAAATTAAATTTGTCAATTTACAAAAATACTCCCGAAAAAATTCGCGGTGCATAAAACTCCCTATACACTATGGTGCATATTAAACTTTCTCATAATATTGGATATATAATACCAGTAGCTAGTTTTCTTCAACATAGCAGACAGCGCACAGATGCCCATGCCCGTGCCTAGTTTTATAAAAGAATCAAATAATAGCCCACAGGCTAAACAATAATTGTCGTACAGTACGTATTTAATAACGCACTAAAATACCACTAAATTCTGTCTGACTTTTAAGGATTGCTTTTAGGTTTAAAAATTGCACAAATCTCAACATATATAACCGAGACCGTCTTATAGCACTTTGTTGGGTTTGTAGCACAGATTGCCATTCTATTATACAACTTAAAAAAAAATAATAATCGACCGGAGTTATTTATTAGAGAAACGCTAGAGTACAATATATGGGACAGATGAATATGGATTGTACGTACTGTTATTGGAGGGGCCCATAATGTTTTTATCATGTATTTTCTAAAATATCTAAAGAATAGTAAAAATTTTGAGTAATGCTAGAATCAAACATATAGGACATCCAACACGATCCAAAAACTCAACTATTAAAATTTCAAACGGCCGATCCGAACCGCTCAAGATGATCTCTATATTAAAATATCATGGAAAATCAATTTTTATATTTTTTCAAATTTTCTAACTATTTTTTTTCAAATTTTCAAAATTGGAGGGTTCATAACTTTTTAGATTGAGCATTTTCAAAAATTACAAAAAAATAGTAAGAAAATTTGAAAAAATATAAAATTTGGTCCCAACAGAGATTTTATTATGGAGAACAATTTGAACAGTTTGGATCGGCCATTTTAATCTCAAAAGTTAAAATTTTATCATGTTGGACGAATGCTTGTGTCCAACATGTTGGACACTAGCAAAATTTTTTGAAAAAACTATAATATTTGGGAGAAAGTTTAATATGCACTATAGTAGTTTGTTTGTGTCCAACATGTTGGACACTGCCATTTTTTGAATTTGTAAATAGTAGTTTGTTTTCAAAGATGGCAGGTTTTAAAAAATTCGAAAAAAATAGTAATAAAATCTCAAAAATTGTAAAATTTGGTTTGCTATGAGATTTCAATATATAGATTAGATTGGTTAAATTAGATTTGTTAATTTACAAAAATACTCTCGAAAAAATCCGCGGTGCATAGAACTCCCAATGCACTATGGTGTATATTAAATTTTCTCTAACATTTGGTTTCTTATAAATTTTCAATATATAGAACAAATTGAACGATTTGAATCGGTCATTTGAAATTTGAAATGTGAGTACGATTGTATTGGACGGATCCATCCGTCTCATGTATTGGACTTTAACATCCTGATCGGAACTAAAATTCTCAACTGGAATTGGAATCGGAATTCTTGTTTCTGTACGATTCTCTGATTAGAAGCGAGAAGGCGACGAAAGAGAATTGGATTCAACGGGAGTTTTAAGCCCTGAAATCCCGTACGGAAATTTTCGCCAAAACGATGAAATTTGGTGGGATTTGATTTCTCCGCAACGACCTCAGTCCGATTGAAGCGCGAATGATAGAAGATGAGTGCTGAAATCAAATCCGTCTCCTTCCTCTTTCTTCTTTCCGATCAGACTTTAAATTTTAAAACTCAAATCGCCTCCTTTCTACTACTCTGAAATCAAATCGACTCTCTTCCCCATCTCTTTCCGATCAGAGTGTAACATTTCTCTATTTATTATTAATTTATTATTATTATTATTATTATTATTATTATTATTATTTAAGATTTTCTTAGCTTTCCGCCTTTCCATAGGAAACTTTTATTTATTATTTTTTTTTTCCGACGGAAGGTTTTTAAATGCTAATTAACAGTCATGAATCCAACAATGTAAATCTGACCATACACGTGGCGGAAGGAGATGGGTTGTAGGTGCTGGATCCACGTTGCTTGCTTTTAGATGCATCTGGTGCTAATTTTTGGAAGGAGGATGAAGATCACAAAAAAAAAAAAAAAAAGAGGAACTGCTGACATGGATTCACGGAAAAATTAGCAAACAAAACAATACCTATCTTATAAATAACTTTCTGGATAAACAGATAAACTATATTCCTTCAATCTAGCGGTTTTCTTTTCTTGCTTTATTATTATTATTATTATTATTATTATTATTATTTTCCTTTTTTATGTTTTGAAGTTATCCTGTAGGAAAGCCACAACACAGGCCTTTTCCATAAATAAATGACAAAAACTAAATAAAGCTACAATATATGAAAGGAAGACCTTCTACAGATATTATTTATTACCAAAAGCGATATTAACATCTTTAGTTAAAGGTTTAACATAATCGAACTTCCTATATCATTATCATAAGAAATGTGATGTTTATCATTTTTAAATTAGAGTTCTTTGAAATTATTTTGTACCAAATAATATTTCAGTTTATCTTCAAAATTGTTTTTTTTTTGTGTTGTCTTGATAGAAGTATTTATTATTTGCGGTTGGATTTAATTTATAGCTTTTTTGTAGTGAAAAAAAAGAAAGCCTGAGATATGAATTTATTTTTACTAAATAAAAAACGATATAAGTTGACACATAGCGGTATTGAATATAATAAATAAAGAAACAAATGAAGAATGAATTTAGAAAGTTCTAAATATCCAGGAGTTCTTATCTGTAAAAAAAAAAAAAATCTAACAATCGATAATGACAGAAAATAGGAGGAAATAAAAAACTTATCCGCGAAAGTTTAGAACCTTTAATTTCGGGAAAAAACAAAAAATAACTATTGGATAAGAACGAAAAACTCGTTAATTACACGTGCCTCGCGTGCATTAGATGAATTTACTGCATCTCTGAAACCCAATCAATCTCTCTCTTAGTTTCTCCATTTCACTTAGACTGGACCGTTCTACTTCGTACATTAAAGGAGAAGTAAAAACAAAAAATGGACACGTCCGTTTCTTCAAATGGAGATTACATAAGAAAAAGCGTAGCTAACCGAAACCTTGGTCTCCTATAAATGCTCATCCTCGTGGGATTTTTTTCTCATCTCCATTTTCATTTCTCCCAAAAAACAAAAGCATTAGAAAGAGAAGCTAAAGGCCTTTTACAAGCGAAATTTCCCAATCGCTCAATCGAGTTCGGAATCGGATTTTTTTTCTTTCGAGAAGTAAGTTTTGTTTGGAAAAGGAAGGAAAATGGCGACTTTGATGAGTTCTTCCACAATGGCGTGTAGGGGCATTAGATCTCCGGCGATCGTCGGAAGAAGAGGAATCAGGTGCTCCGCCACTGTCGCCGGAGAGAATTACTACAAGACGCTGAGTCTGAGACCTGGTGCGACCGAGAAGGAGGTCAAGAAAGCTTTTCGCAAGCTTGCATTACAGGTTTGTTGTTGGCCAGTCTAGAATCAATTTGGTGCTTTTCTATTTTGCATTTGGATTAGTTCTTGTTAGGTTAGGTTTTTTCAGAATAACAATGAGGGTTTTATTTTGATTTCATAGAAAAGCAGGGTGTTTTTTGCAAGTTTTATTATTTTTTTTCAATCCTATGAAAGATATTTTCTTTAAGATTTGGAATTTATAAGTTTTTTTTTTGTGTATCATAAAATTTTTTTTTTTCTATGTTGTGGGTTTTTCTTTGCATTGTATTCTGTGAATTATTGTTTCTAATTAATAATTTTCTTTTATTTTCCATGGCAGTATCATCCAGATGTATGTAAAGGAAGCCAGTGCAGTATTAAGTTCAACCAAATTAACCAAGCTTATCAGGTAATTTCTATATTAGTACTTCCTTATTTTTCATATTATACTAATATGAATTGAGATAATTTGTATGGAACAGTTTATAGTTAGTACTAAATCTAGATTTACTGCAATTAGCCATTCTTATCTTTAATTGACTAAGAAGCCTAATTCAATATTCGCTTGTATGAAATTCCAGATGATATTAGATGAATTGAGGGGACCAGAGCAACCAGAAGAGGAAGTAGAATATGATGCTTATGCTGATGAGGAACCGTGGGGCGAGTGGATGGGTTGCGAAGCCGCCTACTTTTTTTCTGGTGGCAGACCCGAATCCGTTTACTTCTATTAAAAGGTGTCAAAGGGGGAGAGACAAAAGCATAGCTCTTGTGTTATTATGAGCAAGCTCCTTTTGTCTTTCTTAGTGACCATAGATTGTACATATTATTTGCTTTTAATTTACTTGTTTTTGAGGTTATTATGTAAGTAAGTGAAATAAAAAAGGAAAAGAAATAAAAAAAAAGAATTGGGTTGTTTGCCCAACTATACCTTTGTTCAAGAATTAGTTTAGCGTCCATTGCTGTGCAAAATATAGATGCTGTCATGATTGTTACTGAAAGCCGAAGGACTGATATGTTGGTAACTTCGGTACCAGAAGATGCCCACTGTACCTAATTTCTATAATGCGTGGTATGCATCTGCTATACTTGGAAATTTGGAATAAAAATCAAGACATCCTAAATTGACAAAGATATGCACCAAACATGTCAATGCACAAGAATTAAATAGGATTAACCATTCAAAAACAAGAAGAAGAAAAAAAAAATGCTTAGGAGCTACTGCTAGACACCAGTTCGATCGGCACAATGGTAATAGAGTTGGAATGCATTTGCCTATCCTTAAAAAAATTGTTGAGTTACCCGTGATAACACGCTAGACATAATTTTTGTAGAGTTTTATTTAATACTATCACCTCCGTAAGTTGTTATAAATTTTCGATATAGAGTTCTCCATCAATAAAGATATTCTGAATGTTCTAAATTGCTGATATGAAGTATGATCTTCAGAAACTTAAGGATTAAGATTTAAGAATTTTAAACACCATTTAAAATAAAAAACTGTTCCATTGCCAACGGACTCGTCGGGACTCGGGAGTGGGGTCTGTCGCACCTTGGTTTGACAACTCAGATCCTCCCTGACGGCATCACGCTCACCATTAATCAACCATTGACCATTTCTCCTCCGATATCTGGCATGGTCACTATCAAACTTTAGCTGAAACCTTAGAAACTCTCTTGTTGTACAGAGAACTATCAAGGTAAGAGGCTCAACCGGCCTCTCATGTGTTCTAAGTCTGGCTTCATCTTTCGACAAAGCCGTTTTTCGACATGGCTGGTAGCCATGCAGACAGAGTATTCTTTCTGGTAGCCACAGCCCTGAACACATGGACTAGCGTCCATGTGTCAGCACATCGGTCCTTCGGGCTATTATGTTGTTAAGGGCCAATGATGTTTATACTTGCCAATTTGTTCGGAGGGGGGAAAAATTATTCACATCATCACATGAGAGTCATGAAATGATTTTTAGTTATTACTGAGAGCAAAAACAGAGGGAAACTTGATATTTGCCCATAGACAAGCTGTTGTTGATACTTCTTATTTCAACTAGTTGACTTCATGTTTTGACATTTTTCAATTTTCAGGGTACAGACGAATAGGTTTCGGATTGAATAAAATTTTCGCAATGTCTCTATCTGATATATAATGGTAGCTACTAGCTAGGTTGAATTAGAAACTTCCTTTGCAAGAGCCTGTACTAGGTTGAAATTTTAATCATTGTAACACAAATAAAGCAACCATAATTTTTATATTATTTGGATATTAATCCTACCTACCCTTAGCTTTCATTTGCATTTAATGAAGAAATTCAGATTCATCTCTCAATTTATTTTGTCAGGCACACGGAGCTGATATATACCATCCAATTCTAAAGCATCCAAGCATCCAACCTCATTCCAATGAATGGATGAGTCCAGTTTTCGCTTGATGACGTCATCAATCTGCCGCTGACGTCATCAATTTTCGTGCTGACGTCATAAAAAAAAAATTTCAAAATTTTTTTTTTGCGCGCTGACGTTATCAAATGGACGGAATTTTTTGTTCGGTTAGATGAGTCAAGGGATGGGTTAATTTGCGTTAAGTGTTCAGTTTGATGCAGTCGTAATATGAAGTTTTAAATTTTTGTGTTCAGTTAAACACGTTAAGGGATGAATTTAAAGTGATTATGTGTTCAGTTAGTTGCAGCAGAAATTTGATTTCATAGTTTTTTTTATTCAATTAAACTAGTTATGGGATAATTTAAAAAGTAACAAGCCATTCAAAAATCAATTCAAAACAATCCAAATTTTACATCACACAACAATAAAAGTATTGTCGACTACGATAATACCAGCACAAATCAAAATTATAAACTACAACAAACATGTTCACTTTGGAACAAATCAGAATGTCGGTGGAGAACGAACAAACATAAGGACACTAACTCGATCAAACCGCAGCCAAAACCTGTGTAATATGAATAAAAATACAGATATAAGATGTTAACAACATGATTCCTTAATGTGACAAATAGATCACATTTTAATACTAAATAATCTTTTCAAACAACTTTATGCAGAAACTTGTTTCTAATAATTGAACATAAGATGATCCCTTAAGTCATTTAACATAACATTTGTAATATCTAACACATCCTTTCTGGAAATTTTAAAGTAAGTTAACATTTGCACAAGTAAATTGTTTACACATCATATATTATAATCTAATTCCTAGATGCATGTAATATAACATATAAAGCAACTAACTGAACAATTGACAAGCACAATTTAATATTAAATAATCATTTCAGGCAACTTTATGCAGAAACAGTTTCTGACAATGGAACATAAGATGATCCCTTATGTCATTTAACTTAACATTTGCTGTATCTAATACATCCTTTGTGCAATTGCATAGACAGTTTCTGACAATGGAACATATGTCAAGAACAAAATCAGAGGCAAACAACTAACAGTTCAAGGAGCAAAAGATTATTACTGACCTGGAAAATATGTCAAGATAGAAGTAACCCAAGAGTTAAGTAGTACTACAATCATGAACAGAGAACAGCTGAACAGTCTCATGTCACGCCTCAGCATATGTTACTTGTTCAAATCGAAGACCTGAACTTGTCACATAAGAAGGCTACTTAATGTTGGATAAATTAACTAAACTGAAACCACACCAGACAGTACAAGAGATGCTGGTCACAACTGGAAACACCATAACAGTACATTACTTCAGCTTTAATAGTTATCAGGTCTTGAAAATAAGGGCCTTGGATCAGGAACACCTTTTGGGTTTATCAAGTGTATTACAAAATGAATTAGTTAGTGGAGTAGGCAGTTGAAAGTGCTTAATTCAACAGAAACTATGAAAACAAATCAGAAAAACCATGCACCAAAACTAATGTGGCAATGGACAAGTGGAATCCATTTATGTCAGCATTCTTTTTTTTTCAAAAATTATTGGATTGTGGGGCAGACACAATGGCTTGGCATTTCAAGTTGTCACATGGATTAGTTTTAATAAAAAATTAGATATTTCCAGCTTTAATGTTTTTTTGAATGTGAAATATTGGCATAATAAGAAGTTTAAGAAAAACTAGTACCAAAGAGATCCTGATATATCTTCAAGATTCCCGACAAGACAATATTGATAGGGAAATAGTGCTTGACTTCTCCAAAATCAAAATCAAAAGAAAGATTCTCTTCTTCAGCCCTCTTCATGTAATAGAGCAAATCATGCATCCCAAAAGGAAAGTCACGGTTCGACTATGACTCGGGTCCGAGGGAGAGAACAAACGAGGTGAGATGCCTCACGCGGTTTTACGCGTTGGACCGGCGGTCGTCCTGGAGACAAAGCGCCACCTTGCGACACCTCAGTTGGTCGGAGATGGTCGCACGCTTGATCGTACGGCGGTGCTTTGGTGGTGGCTCCATTTGAGAGTAGAGAAAAGATGGATTGGAGATCTGAAGGAGAAGGGAGATCTCCTTCTAGGGTTTCGGATAAGAGGGTTCAGAAACCCTAGATCTGAAAAGAGGTGAGACGCAACTGTTTGGAGACGAGAGAGAAGAGGAGAGATTATTTAGGTGCGACTTTTTAAAAGGACCAAATTACCCCTACTTTGAATGGATGAGTCCAGTGGATGCTCTGGATGTTAAAAGAGGGGATGCTGTATAGTAATTACCTATATTTTTTTTGTGTGCTATATAAATCCTCACTGCCCAAATTTAATTAATGAATAGCATGAATCTCTTGAGGCGGTGTGAAGGTCTCCGGAATAAAGAAATACTGAAACTTATAAAATGCTGGTATGGAAGTCTTCACTCTTCAGAGCTTAAAGAAATGTTAATGTTATTTATAATCGAAAGTTTTTCTATTGTCAACGGAAAAAAAAAAAAAGTTTGCGGATCATGTGCCTTTTAATATTTTCCTCCTTCCACAATAACATAGCCTAATTTGCTGCATTGCTACCGTATATTTTTCTTTTTTCTTATATTATTAGCATACTTTTGTCGAGGTTAGATAGAAGGTAGAAAACTTTTCCATTGTCAACTAAAAATAATAATAATAATAATACATTGCGGATCATGTGTTTTTACTTTTTTCCTCCCAACATATATGTATTCCTTATTTGCTACATTGCTAGTTTCCTACCATGCACTTATTAAGTTTTTTTTGTTATATTATTGCTTTATTACTTATTAGTATACCATTGTCAAGGTTGTGAAAAAAGAAAACTTATATTGTCAACGAATAAAAAAGAAACATGGCGCATCATGAATGTGTTTGCAAATTCTTCCTCCTTCCAACATATTATTTGTTTCAGATCCATTTAATCGTTGGATCGACATGATCGGATCAAGTCAGAAATTGTCGTCCGAGCAAAACAGTAAAATCAGTGTGATTTGTTTTGTACGGAGTTAGAAATTCCAAGTAGATGTAGATGTAGAAACGAAAATTTCGGATCGAAGTCAAACGTCTTTGCTAGAATTTAAATATTTCATACTTTTTTTTTGGAAACTGTGAACTTAATAAAGTGAAGATATAAATATTGCACTTGGCAATAGGGCTTAAAATAATCCATCGGTGTCCGTTCGCAAAATAAATATGTAATATGACCAATAAGAGTAGGCAAACGAGTATTTTTTTTAGTAAATTCGAAGCCAATTAATTAAGTTGTAAGAGATCCGTTCACCAAACACTTGGCGCATGACTTTTCTTGGGTTTAAGTCGTGGAACAAGTTTTTCACACGAGCATCGTCGTTATTCCATAATTTCGTTTATGTCCTTGAGAAACATTATGTTCTCTCTTGCTTATTATATGTGTAAAAAGTAAAAGAAAACATTTGATATCAGTAAATATAACATATGCAGGTCTGAAAGCAATTCCTTTTGTAATATTTTTCTTAAAAACAGAAACGTCATTTGTTTTTCTTATTTTTAACAAAATATAATTTGTAATGATCAATGTAATTAGACACGTCTTAATTAGAAATTTTAGCTTATTAATTAGACATGTCTTAATTTGCACTAAGATGACTGAAATCATTTCATTTAACAACTAGCCGCATTCATGTGTTTTTGCGAGTGATTAAAATCGACGTGAACTCAAGACTCAAAAGTGCTCAAACATACGATTTATATATTTTATTAATATTACCAGATTCAAAATTTAAATTCTGAATCTAAATTGTTGATCTTGTTCAATTTAATGAGCGATGTGTTTCTGTATAATTTCTTTTTTGGAGTTTATTTGATACTCGATTAAAATGTCAACAGTGAACGTATTAGAGTTAATATGTTATAATTAGCAATATTTGTTCATTTTTGACTGATTATTCGAGTATTGAATGAACTTCAAAAATTTATAAAAATTATATGAAAGTTCATAGGCCATTAAATTGAAAAAGATCAATGGTTTAGATTCAAATTTTAAATTTTAATGATTTAAAGAAGTTGTGGCACTAGAACCCTCCTCCTACAATATATAATATAGCTTGCAAATAGTTAGTAAATTATTCATCAAACTATTTAATTTAACCACCTTCTTATCAATAAATTGATTGATTAATTATTTTTGAACTGGTATGAGTAATACTCACATTATTTTTGTACTATTCACAAGTGATTTACAAATTGTTTTATTTGCTTTGCTAAAGATATCAGTATTTTGATATATTATATATACTATATTACCAAAAACGAACTATCCTTGAAGTGAGGAATACAAACTCTAATAATATATATGTTCTTGATTAAGAGTGCATTTAATATTGTAAAGATAGATTAATTATCAGGTTTATCGACCATCTCTTTCTTAAATTTGGTTTATTTTAGGTAAATTGTAATAATTTTTTCCACTATTACTTCCGCGTGGATGCATTCATGTACCTGCGTCTATATTCCTCTTAGTATAGTACAATAAAGATTACTTGAAAAAAATAACAAATAATACTATGTAAAAACGAATTGCTTTTGGATGGATTTGAAATGTGGGATCCACGTAGTCATGTTCCTCTAAGCGTGTTTATTTAATCACTAAATGCGACTTGATATTAATTAATGTTGTTGAACCGTTAAAGCATATTCGTTTAGTCAAATGCGGAGAACCTTCGTGTACTCAACATATAGTATACATTAACCTAATATATAAAGAGATGGCCGGTGTTATTTATTATACTTAATAAATACCGATTGTACTATATTAGGCTCATTAATTAATTATTGCCTATTGCCTTCTAAAATCATTTGATCCCATTATTTCTTTACTTCAAATTCTATATTAGTAGTGAATTGCGCCTCTTATTATAGTCGTAATAAAGTAATAAACATTTGCCAAAGTGGCACATTTTAGTGAAGTGATGTTTTTCTTTTGGGAGGCAATTGAGCGGATTTACATATAAGCTTTATCTCATTGTGTGGAAAATATGTTGCTCTTATTTTTATATATTAATTATCTTTTTCTATTTAAGGAGACGAGTTGGCCAAGTGGCACATTTAGTGAAGTGCAAATTTCTGCGGTTGTTTTTTGGGAGACAATTTAGCCGATATTACATATACGCTGATCTCAACAATGTAGAAAAATTTGCTCTTATTTGGATATATCAATCAAAATTTCTGGCCTTGGAGATAAAAATCACCATCAAAATCATTGTAGCTATCAAAGAAAGTGACGTTTATATTTATAAAAAGGTCATCATTATCTGCATTGTTTCTTCCTGAAGTTATCCTTGCATACAGGCAGTATGGGAAAAAAAGGAACATGTTGCACTGGAAATATCGAGTGGCAGAAGATAGTGACTGTATAATTTATAGTTACAATAACGAGTAAAAAAAATCGTATTAATTATGATTGTTACTACAATAACGGTCAACAACGAGAACTATATCTTCAAATTTCAAAAGGGGATGCAATACCTAGGAGCTATATTAAAATATATCGTAATTAGATGACGGGAATCTGATTTCTACACTTGACTCGTCATTTCTAGAAATTAGTACGTCTAGAAACTATCTTCACAAAATGATTTAAAAAATGGAAAAGACGCACAAAATATCTAATACTTATATCTCTCTATAAATAAGAAAAAAAAATGATGTCCCTTGTTTTGTCTCATCATCATATTTATGTTAGATATTAAAATATTTAATCATTATAATATTTTAATTAACAACCCTAATGATCATGTATTTTCATACAAAATTAACAATAAAACGTAATAGAAACTTACAGTTTTGAAGAGAAGACATGACGTTATGTAGAAATTCAGATCTTCTTTAATTTTCCTTAGTCTTGATGATGGCACAAAATGACGTTTTTTCTCTCTTTCTGTCTATTTTCTTAAGTGGACGAAATTAGGGGAAGGATGCCAAAAATGACTTTATGTTTGATAATTATAACAATTTAATTATGAATTTATGTTTGGTGGGACACTCACTATTAGCGAGGTTCACAAGATATATTAGTGGATGAAATAAGAGGGCAAAAAAGAGACATCATATTAGCCGAATATTATATATTGGGCAACAACAAATTATCTTCAAACTATCATCTCAGAACGAATAGCACAAGTTCATAACGTAATATAATAAAAGGAAAATGATATAGTACATTGATCATAATTGATATCTCGTTTTTATATTATTATTTTGGCTAGACTTTACATCAAAATTGTGACTAAAATCACAAATTTACCTTGCTTTTGTATTTGTTTGTCAGGATTTGGCACTGCTGTCATGTTTTATTTTATTTTTATAAGAACTCGAAGAAAACAACACGAAAACAGCTAATTAGATGGATAGACGACTCATTCCTAGCCCAGATCAGACCACGACTTGACCGGATGCAGCAGTCGCACGATCAGCAGTCGCAATACACTCTGTCACCACAATTCGATCTAAATTGTGGTGAATTCGGACCGAATTCCCATACATGGAAGGTCCTGCTACATTTGGAAGAAGAAGTCCTCTTATGGGAAGGTTTCTAGGACGGTTGGCAACTTTTGAAAAGTGGCTGGGGCATCCAGGAAGAGAAGGAAAGGGATAAATAGGCGCATCCTTGCTTTTGGAAGGGGCTATCTTGCATTTGGCCGTTGTTTTTCACCTCACACCATTAGAGACAGGCCTTGAGCATGTTTGTGGAGTTGATTCTTGGCTGTTACAGCGAGTTCCAAAGGCTTGAAGGAGGTTCCAAAGGCTTGAAGGAGATTTTGATACTATGGCTCGTTTTGATATATCTACTGTTATTTTCATGATGTTTGAGACTATGTTAGGCTAGATCATTATGTTGGAATATTTAGAAAATCTTGCAAGAAATATTTCATCATTATGGACATATATTGCTTGATGAATAAGGATTGTTGAATATGGTAATATTTCAAGAATAAATGTGGCTATCAAGTATAATATCTGGGAGATTTGTGTAAAAGATTGTGTTGCCTAATATTGGTGGATTTATAATTAAATAGTGCCATATGTTGATGGACCATTATGGTAATACTTGGAGAGCACTCTTATTGTCTCCACTATAAATAGGACTTGGTCCCCAAGAGACAAGACAAGCACAAATATACACGCTACACCCTCCCTAATACTCTTCATCATTTTTAGAGAGAGAACAGTCAAGTTTAGGCACACTTCTCTCAAGGGTTGTCTTGCTTTCTTGGAAGATCATTTCCCCAACCTTGGTGCATGCACAGACGTTGCTGAGGTGCTGCTGGAGCATAAAAGACGTATTCAAGATCATAGAATAACCAGATGGATCCAGGTAACACTTCCGCTTCGTTTATGTTAAAGTTTCACATGAGTCGTTCCTTGGATTTAAAACCTAACACTTCATTATCTTAGGGGTAGATATAGTTTAGGATTTGGTTTGCTATGTGATACTTGTCTTGATGATCGATTATGCTATTTACTTGTTGAGGATTGGTATTTATTGCTTGTGTTATGAATTGTTTATTAATTGTGTTGCTTAATGGATGAATGACCACGTCTTGTTAGGACAACAATATTAATTAATGAATAAAACTTGTATAAGTATTTTGAGATAAGTTAAAAGGCGAAAGCCAACCAGTGATTAACCGATAGGTAAAAGTTTCTATTTGAACGACAGTTTAGAATAGATGTCTCGTAGAAAATCAACAAGTAAACTCAAGTAGGTCTACCAACACACGAAAGTTGAGGAAAATACACTTGATGAGGGTTAACACTAAGTTCTATACCAAATACCGTACCTAATAGGCGACAGTAGAGGGTTAGAGAGTTTAGGTATGGCTAGATGGACCTGTAGCATAAATAGATCAAACAAACAAGTAGAACGTAGCATTCACGTAGTGGAATTCGAACCGAATTGGACACAATTTAGACTGACTTGGTGAGACATAACACGACAGTGCAATGTTTTACATCCCTGCGACCAAACCGAAGTGAAATCGAACCCTAAGATATTTTTAATAGCATATTTTAAACCCCTAAAAACAACCCAAAAATATTTATTTTAATTATTTTGATTAAATTTCATTTTTACATTTATAAATTTCATCTCTTCTTTAATTAATCAGTTTCCAACACAAAAACATCTCATAAAAATTTATTGTCTAGCTTTAGCAAACAAATGTGATTAGTATTCATCACTGTGGGATCGACGCCTTAGCTTTACTCTAACGTCTAGTCAGGTAAACAAAATTTTTATTTGAACTTGGTTTTCACCTTGATCAATAATGCATAAGTCTTTTTTCATCATAAGCTTATTCGTCAAATTTATGTTAAAATGGTAATTTTAATTTATCAATTCAATTTATATATTGAAATCTTATATCACATCAAATTTTATGTCTTTAACTTTTTTCAATTTTTTTAACGATTGCCATATTTAAAATTTTTTTACTAATAGTTTGCAACATAATAGTAATTTTAATAATTAGGAAAAAATAAATTGAAGAAATGGCGCCGCCACATAGAAGAAAAGATTAATAGTATTTTATTATCTAATTATTATATGAGGTTATTCGTATTTTATTATATAATTTTTATAACTAAAACTAAATTATGAGGTTAGTATCACAACTAAGAAAAGATTTTTGCTACTGACTGTTAGTTGAGGAAAATCTCAATTGATTGGCACGATAAGAAAGATTTGTAACCAAAAGAAATGTTTTTAGTTATACTTTCTTTCATGATATGTTTTTTCCTTAAAATTTCCAATCATCCTTAGTTTTGATGAAATATTAACATTTTTTATAATTTTTTTCAAATTTTGGATTTTAAAATTTTAAAAATATACAGAACAGTGTTGTGTCGTGTTGAATCGTGTGGTGTTAAACCTTATCGATTTTCTGAAAATGCCAACGCAACACAATTTTAACACGACACACCAACACACCCTTGTCGTCTTGAATCCATACATGTAATATGTTGTATCGTGATAATATGAATCTGTATCGTATCTGTTGGAGTTATGTCCTAGAAGTCAATATTTTATGACTTAATTTTAGTTTATGTTATGATATTTGATCATTTGTTTCTAGGACTTATTATTGACAGATCATTCAGATTGAGGATTTAAATTGTGGGTCTCTATGTTTCATTTTTAATTAAATGACAATAATAATTCTAAACCGTCCATAATCTTGATAATTAATAAGGAACATTAATTATCATAAAAGATTACTATGCAAATTAAGTGATGATTAAGTTCCACAAATCATAGGTAAGGAGTTACCATTTTAATTGCATATGTATATGTTACTGGAACATAGCACATGATTTGACCCAATGAAATAAATATATGGATTATGTTATGTGTCATTATTTATTTCATATGAGTTTAATTCTATGTTTGAGATGTGATATATCGAATTTATATATACATTTTGGCTGGACTATACACCTAAATTATGACTCAACTCATATTATTCACTGTGCTTTTATGTCATATTTTCCAGGATTTGGTACTGCCGCCGCTTCTTAACTATTTTGTAGGTACTAGGTGGAAATGGCGCAACGATTGGATATTTTTGGACGAATCATGCGAAGAAATTACTTGGATGCAAGGAGACTGACCTCAATTGGTGTGCCCCAACCTATTACAAGCCAGATGACTCATTCCTAGCCCGCATGACTCTCAGCCCATGACGTTTACAAGCCATTCGGCCTACCATTCGGTTAGCTCCAACCGAACAGCTAGCCGAATGCTCCTGTTTTGGTAAGTTTCTTCTGTGGAAACTTGACATCCTGGCCCTAGTACGCCTCCACACAGCTTATACTCTTCTCCCCCGCCAGAGAGAGGAGAATCTCACGTTCTCCCACCATAGATCCACCTTTTGGAGCTCAAAACACCTCGTTCTTGCGCCGTTTCTCCATTGCGATGCGAGATTCTACCACCTACTCGAGAGAAGAAGGTTCTAGCACGTGTTTGGAGGCTCTTGTCCACTATTGCAGCGAGTTCTACCGACCTTGGAGTGGTTTGTGACGCGACGGCGGTATCATTCGACTTAGAGATTCAGTTTATTGTTGTATCTCCTACTTTTATTTATTATTTTGCTACTATGTTTTGTTATTTGCTTTCTACTGTGATTTGCATGATGTTTGAGACTATGTTAGGCTAGATCTATATATGTCTTAGGGATGTCGTAGTAGTCTATTGATTATGGATGTTGTAGACTTGATTTATGCTTAATATCACTGTGATTTGTTTGTTGGCATGTTAGTTGTTATTGTTTGCTTGTTGATTATTATACACGACTTGATGAATACGCACATTTAGTTGGGGTAATTAAATATTGAATTGATAAGTTAAACAATAGCAATATCACGAGATAGGTCAAAATCGAAAGATAACCAATCGAGTTCTATGACACGGTTTCTAATTAACTAACCATTAATTAGTTGTCTCATTGAACCACAATAAACGGACTTGGATAATTGACCAACGAAAGTTAGGTTAGCAATTCAAGAGGTGTTAGATTAGTATGGTATCAACCCTAATCAACGGTGAAAATCATAGGTTAAAGCGTTAGTTACTGTCACCTAACCCTTCACAACACGTGATATTAAGCATGGATGGAAAACATAGCAATTACGTGGAGTATTCGCTGTCCAGAGCAGCCATTCGGCTGTCTGTTCGGCCTGTCCTGGCCAAATGGTAGGACGAATGGTGGCTCTGTCCGTCGCATTCGTCAATTCCAGCGATGAAAATCAATGGGTTGACACTCCATGACCTAATCACAGATGAAACTAATTCCCTAAGGCATACTTTTGCATATTAAATTCATAAAACTCCTAAAAAATATTATTTCTTTGCAATTTAATTTAGACCTTTTATTTACAATTTGTTAAACCCAAAATCAAACAAAATCAAACCTTCTAGCTTTTGAGAACAGAAAAGAACTAGTAATCAGACTCCGTCCTTGTGGGTTCGACACCTTAGTTTTACTATAAACGACTAGTCAGGTAAACAAGGTTATTTATTTGACCTAGGTTATTGCCTCGATCAAGATGGTTCAGTTTTTTCACATGAAGATAGGTTCTATAAATATCATCTAACGTTGATTCCTGATAAGAGCTACTATACGGACTTTATTTATGTTCTCTTGAATTATACAAAGAAAGGTTGTTCATCAAGACAACCGTATATCCCTCATTAGTAGACCTAATGAGTGATGATATCTATTGGGCCCCTTGATGGAGTTGGATTGTTTGGCCAACTTGTACAATCAACTCTAGATCAAGAAATGTATAATCTTCAAGAATGCCACATTTCTATCTTGGATTATACAGTGATATCATGAGACATAAGAATCAAAATGAGAAAATTATCTATTTTTTATGCAGGATTGAAATACTATAAAAATAGTATTTATTTATGTTAATTGGGAATCATAACGTGTTGCTAGATACCGCTTATGATTATTGGAAATAAATAGCGATTTAATTTATATGGCCAACATAATATAAATCCTCGAGGGTCACACAAATAAAATGCTCTTAATCAATAGTACATTGATATTAGTTTATTTGCATTGGAGAATGCAATATATGATAAGCTGGTTAATTAATTATATACCTGTGTGGACTTTTTTATCATCTCACGAAGAATGAAAGGATTTCCTCGAGAAATTAGAATAAGTCTTAGATTCACCCCCCTTAAGGTTCGATCTCTGCGCCGAGTGTCTCTTGACAACAAGAGAACCAGAACAAAAGTCGCTTCTTACGAGAGTTTCTTAATTTTGCGGGTCATTTCTTTCCAATAGGCGCAAGCCCCTATTGTTAATTACCCCGTAGTTTCCTACGGGAACCTCTGATTAAGGGGTCTAAAGAAAATACATAATGGGCTAGGAAAGGGATTTGGTATTCGAAGATATTTAGGTTTCGGTCTTGAAAATCTTATTAAAAGGGATTTGGTGAGTTTATTATTTCGATTTCTTTATGATTTTGAAAGTATCATATTTGAGAATACTTATCTTTGAAAATATCATGTTTGAAGTCTTTTTATTTTGAAAGTATTTAAGAAGTTTGTTTAAAGGAGAATATTATATGAAATTTATTTTTTTCAGTAAAAATACTTCAAAAATACAAAAGGGCACTACTTTGACACAATTTTATATCAAAGTATCAGTGAATTTGGTTTATTTAGATTTTTAGAATTTTTTGGATATTTTATTTATATTTTTATGAGTTTTATACTATTTTTAATGAAGTTTTAAAGTTTCTGTTAATTTGGTGATTTCTGATTGGTCCACATCACTGGGTCATGTTGATTAGGCTGCTGACCGTGCTGTAGAGGGAAATTATTGCACTGGGTTATCCAATTTATTTTATGGATTGGGTTGGGATTGAAGAATCAAAAGTATCATTGAATATATACAACATTTCCGATTTATTTTATGGATTGGTTGGTAATGTGCTTGATACTTATTTGAAATTCAGCAAAAGGATCTATTGAATTATGAGTTCAATAAATCATGTTTAGCGGAAAGACGGATATTTCTAGCTTATTATGAGACAATAACCTCGTGGGGGACTTTTCATTTGTCATCTCGTCCAACCTTCTTTTCGCTTCGCTTAGCCCCATACCCTTCTAGGAGTGTTTTAGTGCTAGATTCTATAGGAATTGGGCGATCCTATTTGGTCAAATCCCTAGCGAAAAATTCCTATCTTCCTTTCATTAAGATATATCCGCTCAAGTACCCGTATTTATTCGCGGAGTATTTTAGTGATCCCAATCAATATTTCGATATAGATGAGATGGAAGAATGGAAGGATGAATTGGGCCGGCATATTACTTCTCCTCCTTCTTTCCACAAAATGAGTTTTTGGCATCGTTTCACTGAAGAAAACATGGCGCTGAGATTCGAATAAAGAAAACGGATTTTGTTTTAGCTAATGGGTTCGACAGACAACGGGTTTGGCTCCGATAACGATATCGGCCGTCGCGACTGTCATGGAGGAGCCCTACAGTGTCGTGATAAGGAGAAGAACGCAATGGTGAACTCTGTTTTTATCACGTCGTCTTCGTTCGATTGCAACAGACATTTATTCGATTTAGTCCCTGAAAGCTTTATTTCTTCATTTTCCGGTGATCGCTGCCGCCAGAGCCGGCGAGGCTAGTCTCATTGGAATCATGATTCAGGGGAGAGCACGAGGGCGTATTCAATTGAGGTCGCGTCGTTTCAATTTAGTAAGGGACTGAGTAGTGGTACAGCATAGTATAAGGATGGTACGAAAGAACACTGAGAGGGTCAAACCTTGATCTATCTATTCTAATTCACTTCCGTGTATGTATTGATTGCTACAAAAATTTAACTGACACTGCTTTCATAGCACTCACTGTTCGATACAAGGAAATTGACATTATGAATTTGACATAGCACTCATTAGTAAGACGCAACTGATTATAAATCGAACTTGTAAAATTCAGTTACTGGGCAACACGTAACACTACCTTCAATACTAAAATTATTACCAAATTTCAGTGGTTACCTCACGTATCTCAATTTCAAGGGATTCAGTTTCACATGTCAGCACATATACATACACATTTTTCTTTAAAACAGCTAATGAGGTCTGACTAAATTTTATACAATGACCCACTAATTAACCTTCATTTTTGTGCTAGCCGTTCCACATGACATTTTTTTACAGGACATAAGAAAGATGGTTTCTGTGATAAACATACCAGAACAGTATTACTTTCACATCAATTAGCAAGTCAGCTGAGTATAACTTCTTAACTTCTTAAACTTTGACCTTCTCTACTTACCTTTTTACAACTTAGCCCTGCAACTTTCAATTTATGACTCAAACACAATCGGATATGTTTATGCAAGGTGGATGAGAAAAATAACAAGCACCAATTTACACATCGGTAATAGAAAGAACATATGTACAAGTAACTACTAATAACTTGCCTGACATTATCAAACAAGAAGAGCCGATCCCTTTTAACAGTTTTCAGGTTATATACCAAATTACACTCAATTATTTATTGTTTCGTCAACATAAGGTCAAAATGAATGAGAAAAACCTCTCATGAAGCTGAACATGAACATTTCATCAGATGACACTTGTTTTTACCGTGCTGCTAAGGTCCTGAAATCATTACTATTTTACAGGGAGGTCCTCCTAGATTTCATTATTACCCTTTTATTTGGTAAAGGAAGGGAAAAGAAAAGGGACAGTGGAGATAAAACAGTCTCCATGACTCATGCTTACTGAAGTAAAAAGAATTAAATCACCTAGAATTAAATCTGTGCAGAATACCACTTAGGCCTCAACAGAATATTCAAGAGAAAGTTCTGAATTCCAGATTTTAAAGATGAAGCTTAGATTAAGGCTTGCTGATATGTTCTCATGACCATGAATTTGATCATT
Organism: Rhynchospora breviuscula; assembly: GCA_027562975.1. Lineage (NCBI taxonomy): Eukaryota > Viridiplantae > Streptophyta > Magnoliopsida > Poales > Cyperaceae > Rhynchospora > Rhynchospora breviuscula. The sequence continues at coordinate 68,349,380 of CM050398.1, forward strand.
TTATCAACACAAGCTAAGTCAAGACTTGGCCTTTGACTTAAGCATGGTTAAGTTGATAGCTCTTCCATGAAGACTGATGCCATGCTTCAGACCTTCATGAAATTGCTCTTTTGGAGTGACTAGCAAGCGGCCACCACATGAGACTTGATGCAATGCTTCAAACTCTCATGAGGTTGCTCTAAATAAACCTCCTGTGAAACCGTGGCTGATGCTATGCTTCAGACCTCAGTTTCAAAGAGGTAAGTGAAGAGTTTATCATTCTAAATGAACATCCCTAAGGAAAAGAGAGAGAAAGGAGCAATTCTTGATTGAACCAATAAAGAAATCAGCTAATAAGTGGAATTTGCCCAGCAATCTGTATATAATCAACAAGGAGAAGCTTTAACTGAAGCTACAACTAGAGCAAGGATCAGACTATACTAGAGAAGCAAGAACAAACAGAAAAGACTTGATCTTGACTGATGCTATGCTTCAGATCAAGATCGAGACTTGTATTCATCGTTTTGCAATCAAGAAGAAAACTCGAACCTACTGTAAGAGGGATCAAGATCAGTGAATTATATTCCAGTTGATGCTATGTTTCAAACAAGAACGTAATTATGCTACAAAAGAAAGGAATTAACAAACAGTTTTGGATCTTGACTAATGCTACGCTTTAGATCAAGATCAAGACTTATACCCGTCATTAACAATCAAAGAGAGAGAAAGATCAAACGACTTCACTAAGAAAAGCCTCTCAAGAAGAATTAAGCTCTAATTAATGCTATGCTTAGAACAATAACACAATCAGACCTATAGAAGGGAGAATCGTTTAGCAAGATCCGATCTTACTTGATGCTACGCTTCAAACTAAGATCGATCTCATTCTAATCGATTGTAAATCAAAATAAAGAGAAACTTAATCAAGTTTATCAAAGATCGAAGTTATCTGACATCAAACACGCTCTAACTGGTGCTATGCTTCAGACTAGAGCAAGAACCGACTCAATACACAGAAAAGAAAAGCTAATTTACGGAATTCAACAAGAAACTTCAAATTTCATTCAAATTTTTCGAAATTCCTTACAAAACCAGATCTCGACTTCAGATCATAACTTTTTCTCTTCTTACCTTTATAGAAATCGCTGTCTAGAAGTCTCTTTCTTCCTCTATTACTTTCTTCTACCTATGCACGCTAACTGTTTGTGAATTTGTCTGGCCTAAAGTTCTACTTCCTAATGATGTGCGTGTGAGTGTGTGTTGGTTCTAGCGTTTTCCAATGGTTTCTGTTTCTTGGAAGTGTGTGGAAGGAAGAAGACGAATGGGGTCTGGGAGCTCTGGATCGGGGGTCGGAAGCTCTCCTTTCTCTCTCTTCGACTCCTCTTCTTATAGGCGTCGAGCCCGGCGGTTTTCAACATAACAAACTACTCCAACGATTTTCTGTTGGAGAGCCCTTCTTTCTCTTCTTTCTTTATTTTGGATGGTCTTGGTGCGCCATGAACCCAGCTTCTGACGGTAGGGTCCACTGATTCTTCGTCTCATTTGTTTCACAAGCTCCATGTGCCTCTATCTTTTCCTGGCGAAGGGGTCGGATTTTGTTTGAGCTCCTTTCTCCAGCGACATACTCTCCTCTTCTTCTTGCATGCGCTCGGTTTTTGGTGAGCCGCGCATACTCCTTTACTCTGTCGGCAATGGTGTATGTAAGTCGGGTGCAGCCATTTCTTGTATTTGTACGGAAGGAAAGTTTTGAACGCCTCTGCCCTTTTCTCCGTTTCTTGAATCACTGGAGAGGTGCAGTTTGATCGTACAATCTGATATTTCATGCCTTGGTCACTCTGTTCTTTATATTAATTGCTTATTTCTAATGAATTTTGAAGCCTTTGTAATTAAATTGCATCGAGACATTTTTTTTATGCCACAACAATACCGTTGCGAACCATTATAAATAATTATATCAAAAGGATCATATGAAACTAAATTATTGTAAAGTCTAATCCATTAATTATTATAAGGAGTTGATATTTATTTATGTCTTAATTCAATTAATATAATTATGTGAATTATATTAATTAATCAGGCAATCTTTTAATAAGCCGAATTGGGCCGATCTTTGAATGCAATTAAAAGAGAATTAGAGAGAGACAAAAGACCAAACAAATGGGCTTGAAAACCCATTATAAGGCCTGCCACGTTCCTATGGGAGTGGTCCCCAAAGATTAGGTCAAGTTGTCTATATAAGGACCACTTAATTGTGAAATTAGAGTACCATTTCTCTCACCTCTCTTTCTCCTCTTCCTAGCCGCCATTTCTCTTTGAGGAAAGAAAATTTTGGCTGCCACATTTAGAGCTCTTATTGCATTCTAAGTAGGTCTCATGAGTTGAGATTAGATTCCCTTAATTAATTAAAGAGTTAATTGAAGAAGGGAAACCATTGGATTAGGCGATTTCACGTGTTTCGCTAGCACGAAACAAAGTGAAGTTGATTAATCCTTTTGTAGACCTTAAAAAGGAGAAGAAGGAAAAAATAGCACGCTATCGCTTCACATGCCATGGTCGCGCCTCTTCGTTGCGATATGAAGAGAGGCATACCGTTTTCTCTCCTTCTTTTTCAGTGCTACTGTCTAATTACTAGAGTCCTTTTCTATATGCTTGTTTAATTAATATTAATTGGTAATAAAATTAAAATTGCACGTGGAATTAACTTCCTCCAGTCTCAACACAGCGACATAATTTATAATTCACTAGTCGCAGATCAGCAGCTGAGATTACTATTTTATGGAGAAAAACTAGAAAAGGTACTTCGATGTGACCGAAGTATTTGATTATTGTCTTTATGAGTCTGTTGCCTACCCTTCGACGTCGACAGCGACTCTTGCTTGGACACAAAGGAGTCTTGATAGAAGTTTTTTTTTTAAAAAAAAGAGGAGTCTTGATAGTGATATCTCTTATTTAAATATTAGATTCCAATATATTATCTATAATTACTCTTTTCGAAAAAGCTTATATTTGCTTCACCTTTTTATACTTGCACGCCATTACTATCTTAATTTATGTAACGGAACATTACAATTTTGGAAATAATTTTGTTATATTATAAAATTGTGACATAGATAATGTAAATTTTTTATTTGAAAAATTGTGAATTGCCAATGATTGCCCAAAAAAATTGCTGACAAATCTAAATCAATTATGACCAATTTGGTGACTGCCAGTAGTAGTCAAATTATCTTACTAAATTGGTTATAGTTAATTATCTTACTAAATTGTCAAATACAAGAACCAACTGTTGGTCTAGTGGCAAAGAGCAATGCATCTTTAGTGAAAGGTCGCAAGTTCGAAATCTGACGGAGGAGGTCTTTCATAAACATTTAATATAAAAATAAGTTGGATGACTTGGACCCCAATTTATCTTCAAACTTCAAAAAAATTGCCAAATACGCATCGAATTATTCTTGGGCCCGGAAGTAATATACAAAAAGTCATGGGGATGATAAATAACAATCAACAAGAATAAAGTGATTCTTTTTGAAGTGCTATTGGTACAATATAACAAGTAGTATTAGAAATTATTACCAACATGATTAAGCACAATTCCATTCATTAAAAGTATGAAGAAATTTATATTTGCATGCCAAACAAAAAAATGAAGACGGTCCCAGTGATGAAGATGCCGAACCAAAAGGTCCTGTAATTTTGTAAATAATTGAAATTGGACAAAAGATGTGGAACGTCCAGGAAAAGTTAAATAAAAAAGAAAACTGAAGATGCATACACAGAAAAGTATATTTTGTTAAAACATTACCAAAATATTTTTGTAGACTAAATTTAAAAAAAAAACGACACAAATTGACATAATTATTTAAACATAATGAAAATCGACTTATTAAAAAAGGGGATTTAAATTGAGGAACCAATCTATGATTTTGACCGAGTATGGATTGTTAGATGAAGAAAAAATTACAAAAATGACAAGTAAAATTTAATTTGTTGCACTTATTGTTTTACGGGTTGAAGAAAGTTTTCAAGTACCGTCACTCCTAGCGTTCACGCAATGCTTATCGTGCAAAATTTATTGTTTTATCCGTTTTTAACATATCTCTTGAGTATATTTAATGTTAGAATCATTACATTTAGATATATAAAACCAAATGTATTTTGGGATATATCATATATGTTCAAAACAATTATCAACTCTATCAATATAGCACACAGGCTAACCCGTTACTGCCTTATATATAGGTTATTAGGTTCTTAATCTGCTAAACTACAATTAGACCCTGTCTGATTTCTAAGGAGGGCATTTGAGTTTTATAGCGCAAATCTCAAAGTAGAAGAGACCGTCTGAACCTGCACTTCAATTTGTGCGGCAGACCAGAGTCCACAATTCTATTATATCCGACTAATAAAAACTTATCCAAAGTTTTTTTTCAAATAGAGGATTTTTAACCGGTAATTAACAGCCACGACCCACGAGTCGAAGAATGGAAATCTGACTAGACACGTGGCAGAAGAAGAGCGCTCGCGTATTCACATGTGCTGGAGCCACGTTGCATTAACATTTAACAATTACCCTGGTACTAATTTTTGATAGGAGGATGAAGTTCATGCCTACGGGCGTTGCTTCTTAAAAAGGAAAAGAGGGAAACAAAAGATGATGAAGTTCAAAAAAAGTTTCTGCTGACATGGCCCACCGAAAAATTAGCAAACGGTTTACAAAAAAAAGAGAAAAAAGAGCAAACAAAACAAAACCCTATCTTAAAGTGCTTTCTGGATAAACTTAATTCCTTGAATCTAGCGGTTCCCTCTTTCTTTTTCTATTTTTTTTTTTCAAGTTATCCTCTTATCGTTTAGGAAAGCCACAGTTGCAGGCTTTTCCATAAATAAATGACAAAATAAAAGATATACAAAATAAAAAAAAGAAGACCTACTGCAGATAATATTTATTCCTAAAAACCATTTTAATTAATTTAGTTGGTGGGTTTTCAAAATTTAATTTTTTTTCATACCATAAGCAATATGTATTTTATGATTTTATCATTTATTAATTCATAGTTCTATTATATTGTTTTATAACATATAATATTTCAACTCATTTTGAAAGTTATTATTTTGGTATTGGTCGTCATAGAAGTATTTATTGCTAGCGGTTGGATTTAATTTATAGCCCTTATAATAAATATAGCGAAAAGAATGAAAAATTCTAAGGTGAATCAATTAATTCTTAAAAAAAGGATAAGACGAAAATGACAATAATAGTACTGAATAAAAATAAACAAACTAATGAAGAATGAATTTTAGAAAGTTCTAAATATCTAGGAATTGATAAGGACAGAAAATTGGAGGAAAAAAGAAAAAATAATTATCCGGGTAATTAACTTACTTACCCTTAAATTTCGGAAAACAAAAATAACAATCGGATAAGTAGGCCTGGGCGCGGTATGCCGTTAAGTCGCGAATCCATTCCATTCCGTCCAAACGAAACGTGTAACGGAATGAAATTTCGTTTCGTTTCGCAAATGGAACGAAAAACAGAATGCATTTTGTGATTCATTTGTGTAAAATATAGAGCAATTATAACCGTTCCGCCACTTTTGTCGAAACGGAACGAATAACGAATCAGTCCGGTACATACCGTTACTAAACGGAACGGAAAACGGAACGATCCATTCCGTTTCCGTTTTCAACGCTACCCACGGACCCCTACGGATAAGAACAACCACGCGCTAATACACGTGCCACGTAAGCATTAGATCAACTTAACATTTCCGAAAGACCGAAACCCAATCCCTCTCTTTCTTGTTTTCTCCATTTATTTTAAACTGGACAATTCCTCCCTTGCAGAAGTTGGCTAGAATAACTTAGATTTAATTATTTAAACTTAAAAATGGACACATCTATTATATGAAATGGAGATAAATACGAAAAAATTTAGGTATCCGTGGTCTTGGTCTCTTATAAAAACATCATCCCGTAGGAGCCTCCTTCCATCTGCATTTTCATTTCTCCTAGAAACAAAAAAAGAATTAGAAACAGAAGCTAAAAGGGAACTTCACATTCGCTCAATCGAGTTCGGAATCGGATACCTTTTCTTTTTAGAAGAAAAATTGTTGTTTGGAAAAAAGAAACAAAAATGGCGAGTTTGATGGGTTCTTCAACAATGGCGAGGAAGGGTTTGTCGTCTCCGGCGATCGCCAGAAGAAGAGGAGTCAGGTGCTCCGCCACTGTCGGCGGAGAGAATTGCTACAGGACTCTGAGTCTCAGACCTGGTGCGACTGAGATGGAGGTCAAGAAAGCTTTTCGCAAGCTGGCTTTGCAGGTTTGTGTTTGTCCAGTTTTGAATAAGATTGTTGCTATTTTTTTTTTCTTTTTCGTATTTGGATTAGTTTTTTTTCAGTTAGATTTTTTCTGGAGAATAGCCTAGGGTTTTACTTGATTTTTAAGAAAACAGGGTCTTTTTTGCAAATTTTGCTACATTTTTTCCTTGCCAATCTTTTCAAAGATTGGATTTTTCTTACTTTTTGAAGTTCAAACTTGCGGAAGATATTGTTTTGAGATAAAAAAATTATAAGGTTTTCAGTGTGTCACAAAATTCATAACAGAAAGAACTAATTTATTTTTCTATGTTTTGGGTTTTTCTTCCTATTGGATTTTGTAACAATTTGTTTCTAATAAATTTTTTTTTTTCATTTCCAATGGCAGTATCATCCAGACGTATGTAAAGGAAGCCAATGCAGTGTTCAGTTCAACAAGATAAACGAAGCATATCAGGTAATTTTTCTATATTCATGTTACCTTCTTTTTTCATATTTTCCTAATATGAATTGAGATAATGGAACAGTTTATAGTTAGTCATACAGCTGATCTGATATCCACTTCTATGAAATTACAGATGATATTAGATGAATTGAGGAGACCAGAGCAACCAGCGGAGCAAGAACAATATGATGCTTACGCTGACGACTCCGAGTGGATGGGTTACGAGGCCGCATATGTATTTTCTGGCGGCAGACCCGATTCCGTTTACTTTTATTAAAACAGAAGAATAAAAAGGGTTTAAAAGGGGGGGGGGGGAAGACAAAAGTGTAGCTCTTGTGTTATTATGAAAGCTCCTTTGTCTTTCTTACCCATGGGAGTTGTATATATTCTTTTCTTTTAATTTACCTTTTTTCGACAAATTGCTTTTAAGGTTTTAATTTACTGAATTTGAGGTTATTCTGTAAGTAACTGAAATAAAGAAGAAGAAAAAATTGGGCTGTTTACCCAACAAATCCTTTGTTCATGGAATTTTAGCATTCATTGCTGTGCAAAGTATTGATTACGCCATGGTTGTTACTGGAAACTGTTGTACTGGTATGATTCTTGGTAACTTCGGTACCAGCAGAATCTCACTGTACCCAATTTCCAATATGCACAATATGCATCTACCTACCATTACTGGGATCAAATTCAAGCCACCTAAAAGTACAAAAAGAATTAAATATGCACCAAACATGACAATTCAAAATAATTAAATAGGATTAACTTTTCTAAAATACGAAATAAAACAAGAAAAATCGCTGAGGAGCTATTGCTAGATACCAGTTTGGTGTGATGGTATTAGAATTGTGATGCATTTGCCTATGTGGAGGAAAATTGTTGAGTTAGCTATGAGAACATATTAGTCACAATTATTTTGTAGGGTTGGAGTTCAATTAAGACGATCATTTTGCTAATTTTGGTTTTGTTTGAACGTGTACCGATTTGAATGCTCATAATTGGATGAAAGATCGAATGAAAGACTACAATGTTTTGCTACCGACGTGTACAAGACAAAGAATCCAGGATAAATTGTATTGTCTCTATCGCCTGTTTAATGATTGGAGCATTCCTTTTTCCATGGAATGGGTCCCAGAAATGAAAAACTTGTTTTGAGGTTATTTTAATTTGGGCATTGTATACGGGGTTAGTTAATGAGTCGCTTTCTTATCTCCCAAAAAATAAAAAATAAATAAGTGGTCAAGGGTCATATCTCTTGATTTGTCCCTTGAATTTGAAGAAGCACATTATTCGGCCCTACCAAACCAATAAGGCCGAAAGCACTTTGTTAGAAACCAAGTTATACATTGTATTAGTATACTAACACCAACCACAAATGTTCTTTAAGGATAATGGATAGATGTGCCAATTGTTGCCTAGGATTAAATTGCTTGGTACTTGCCAACCAACAAAAACTGGGCGTTTGGCATACATGAAATTAGCCTAATTTTTAAATTAGTAATCTAACTTGTTAACCTACAATTGTCAAACGAATTTGAGGTCAATGAGTTTAGTACTCACGTTATAACTAATATTTACTAACTTCATCTCAAACACTAATTCCAAAATACGTACTAACTTTAATCCCTAACCCCACTAATTTATGGTGTTGTTGCCAAACGCTCATAAAAAAGTGCTAATTGAAGCAACCAAACCAGATTTATGTTAAAAAAGAAGCTGATTAGAGTAAATACCGCTATTGAGAACGCAGTTTTTTGTCAACTGAGGTTGCTTTAAGGTGTCATTCGATAACATCTATAACCCAAATTTCAACATGGCATATTTTGAAGTACTATCAAACACTACTCAGAAAGTGGAATTGTGAAGCTCTGTACTGGGTATGAGTAAAAATGTATTTATGAAGGGAGGGGAAAAAAGGAACGCAACTAACAATTTCACTTGCGGCCAATGAGATAAGATGGATGCATGCTTTGTTTTTTTAAGAGAAGACAGTGATGCTGAAAACTTTCGTAACTAGTTACCATACCTTTTTCTATGACACTAAAACCATCTATTATAGAAATTCTATCCATTGCTGAGCAACTGCCAGGTAGGATTTCATTTTATTATATTTATTACATTCATATATATGGAAAGGAATATAAGTATCAGATTGTAAATTGAAGTAAATTTTATTTTATAAAAAAATGATCATCCTTTTAGAGCATCTTCATCCTTGTAATTACAGAAATATTATTCTTTTCATCACATCAGTAACAATAGCAATTAATTATGCCTCAAATTGTGTTTTATAATCTTTATTCTTGCAATCTCTATTGTGTGAACAAAGAAGAGCAAGCTTTCGCTATTGCAAGTTGATGATGTTCTTAAGCAATTGCAAATGCATGTTGACGTGTCACTTTTTAAACATACGGCTAAATTAGCAATTTTCTTTACATTCATATACAATTTGCAATTACTATATCAGCATTTGTTATTACTTTGTAAATAGAATATGCTTTTAAGATTAGTAATAAGTGATAACAACGGTTACAAAACCCGGCTGGAGGTCTTTTGTGACATTTAATTTCAACGACAAAATATTATGCTGATTATGGGTCTATATCACTATGTGCATAAATCAACCATGGTTATTGCTCTAATTTTAAATGGTTGAGATTCAAATAATTGATTTCAGCTACACGATTCAATTTTTATAACGAGATTTGTAGAGATCAAAATTTTTATTTTACAATCTGAACAAAACAATAATAATTTTTATTCGACATTAATTTATATTTCTATAAAATAAATGAAATCTGGAATTGCTATATTTTGTGATTTCGAGAACTTATAGCATTAGAATTTTTTTTAAAAAATTACACATTATTCCCAAGCTAAATGAAAGTGTCATATACAACATATATATGTAGTCAAATTATAACTATGACGATTGATTCAATATGGTTTGTCATTTGCTCGGGTAAAAATGGTTTACAGGAGCATTTTTCTATAAAATTATCAGGTAAGTGCCATTATTCCAATTCAGGTCTTTAGCATAAAACTTTTTTTTTTTAAGAAGAATGAATCTTTAGCATAAACTTAAAGGGAATATTCACTTCTCCGTTTCTTTCTATTCAATATGCACCGCAACTGCTCAAGGAATATTCATTTCTCTGATTCTCTCTTCCTTTCTATTCAACGTGCACCTTAATTAGTCAACTGCATGCGTTTTGACCAAAAATCTCCACGCGTCTAAAATGAGCAAATTTTGGATACTGTTTGACTAAAGCCACGCACCAACCACGATGCGATCAATTCTATTTATCATGCAATATGTGCACATGTACTTGAAAATTTTAATCTACATCCTAATTTATCTACAGGTTTGAAATTTCAAGAAAAAGAAAAATAATAAAAATCTACATCGTAAAGTCAAATGTTGCTGTAATTAAGAATTTTAATTCCCAGTAATTAGTGTAAGAGGCTGACATTGATAAATTAATACTTCTCAGTCCGAACATCCCTTAAATCTAGTTAATATGTGAGCGCATGTTTTTAGAGAAGAATATTCACAAATCATTTGATATTTTTGGATCCGGTTATGCTCTGTCAATCATTTTATATACTTGGTCATTTACAGTTTTCTTAAAATGAATTATTTTTTTCTCATAAAGATAAATGTACAAGAATTCACTTTTCATTTGGAGCGGACATTCAAATCAACATTTAATTTCCAATTCCCAATATTTTTTTTCTTCTTGGACTTGTGTTTAAGAATTAGGGGTTCAACATTTTTTTTTTGAGATTAATAGATGAGAATGGCTCTTCAAATATGTCATTTTCTTGCCTCTTGAACATAAATAGTGAATAACTTTGTGGCAACTAAAATCTAGGTCATTAATGAGACGTGAAATAATGTGCAATAAATTTGCATAAATTACTATACCAAATGATACGGTTCCAACGATTGCGCATCGTTTTTCTTTTAATTAATACTTATGAAACACATGCTTATAGAAACATGTGGACATTGGTAGCTGCTTCATTAAGTATTAATTTTTTCAGTTCATAGACGTGTTGTCTTGTCGGTGGTCTCCACAAAATGGCGAAATATACGCTAAGAAAATGTATTTTTTTTATACATTCTTATACGGACACTAGTAACTACTTCAATTTTTATAAATACTTCTAAAATGTATTTGGTGAGGAGGAGAAGAGAGAGGAGACGAAAGAAAATAACTTAATTTTTATGCCAAGCCTTTTTAAAGTATTAATGTTGTGGATTTCATTTATCAGTTATCACTGGAGATCTTTTATTCAGGATATTTTTTGAAGAAAGAACAAAGGTCTAACCTCTGTGTTATTATTATTGTAAAATCTCAATAATAAAAAGAGCAATGCATTTTCACTATATTGTTGAAACCATAAAATGTTAGGTTAGACCTTTTAGGTCTGTATTTTTAGTAGTATTCTTTTCAGAATTAAGAATTTCCTTTTAGGTCTGTATATTGTTGAAACCATAAAATGTTAGCAATTTCATCATTGGTTTGGACTTTGGATATATTTTTGTTGTTCTTGTTTTTGACACATTTTATTCAATCGACCGGTAAATTAGTTAAATTTGAGTTGAAAGGTTTTTAACCGCTTATTTACAGCCACGAATTAAAGAATGGAGATATAACCTAACACGTGGAACAGAAAGAGGGCTCCATGTGCTGGTGCCACGTTGCTTCAAACGGCTGCTTCCGCTGCAAAATTTCGATAGGAGGATGAAGATAAAAAAAGGTACTGCTGACATGGATCCACCGAAAAATTGACAAACAAAACAAAACCCTATCTTAAAAAAAAATTCTGGATAAACTAGATAAACTACTGTTTTCCTTTGTTTTTTCTTAAAATTTTCTCTTGAAGTAATCCTTTTATCGTTTGGAAAACCACAACCGCTATTCAAAAAAAAAAAAAAAAAAAACCCACAACCTGCAGTGCTTGTATAAGTATAATCTATAATTAATACTTGTCGTTCATATATATTCTAGGCTTTACTTAGCATAAGTTTTTCTAGAACCTGCTCTTGGTCTAGTGACAAAGAATAATGCACTTTCGCTGAATGTTGTAGGTTCAAAATTTAGTTGGGGAAATTTAATTTCGAAATGAGTTGGAGAACTTGACTACCATTTAATTTTTAATTTTTTTATGGTTCATAGTCAATATTTATGTTAAGTTGGAGTGAAATTAGGTATTTGTGCGATCAGAATTAATAATTTCAATAATTTGTATAGTCAAGAGTCTTTACATAACATAGACACTTCCAGTTCAAAGACTTGCTGAATTTTTTTAAATTTTAAGCGATATACAATTTAAAAAAGGTGTAATTGTCGATTTAACTTTTTAGAAATTTGTTTTGAGGATCTCAGGATCATTATTGGGTCGATATATACATAGAGGTTAGCTAAAATACATTCGAGAGTACGGATCATCTCTCACTCTCGAGCCATTTTTTGAAATAAAAAATTCGAACAGTCGATTCGACCCGTTCAATTTGTTCTTCATATTGAAATTTTTTCAAGATCAAATTTTATATATTTTTTATTTTTTGTTATATATTATTACATTTTCGAATATATATTATTACATTTTCGAATTGGAGGTCCGAATCCTCGTATTATAGCGTTTTTTGAAAAAAAAAATCATAATGGAGTATTCTTGGGGATTTTGTGAAAAAGAAATCTAATGGACGGGTAAAAACAGTTAAATTCGAGTTACAAAATTTTTAACTACCAATTAACAACCACTAATCGAATCTATGGAAATTAACCACACACGTGGTGAAAGGAGAAGGCTCGCGTGTGTTGGATCCACGTAAGCTTCTGACGCCTTCTTGTACGGCCAATTTGATAGGCACAGGAAAGATAAGAGGCACAAAAGGAGATACCCAAAAGGCTTTAGCTTCAAAAAAAAAAAAAATTACAAAATGATAAAGATGCATCTGGCGTAATAAAATTATAAAACAAAAGGTACCGCTTACGTGATCCACCAAACACAAAAATCCTAAATAAAAAAAATAATAACAATAATTAAAAAGAGGTTAATGACTATTTGTAGAATATATAAATGAAAAATAATTTATTGCTAAGATATAACCTATCCATTGTCCACATTATCTAGGGGAAAAAGGAAGATGTCCACAACAGGAAATTGCTCTAGATGCTATTAATTATTTAATTACTATTTATAAAATATAAATGAAGTTCGGAAGCAATCTGAATTTCATCATCCATTTACAGTTCTATAATGTTGTTTTGGATCATAAAATATTTCATTTATATTTTCTTCTTTCTTTGTTGGACCGAATCATCATAAAGAGAGGTTATTTAAATTTTTTTTATTATAATTTGTGCTCCTTGAATTGTTGTATTTAGTAATGGTTGTCAGATAAATATAAACAATAACAAATAAAAATTGAGAATACTGAAATGAACTTAACAAAATGAAAAATTTAAGGTTCCATGCATTCCTTCATATAAAAATTTCAAAATTCTTTTTATGTCCAAAATCTAATTAGTAGAACAAGCATGGCAAAAAGGAAAAATACCGGGAAAACTATAAAGAAATAACATATCCGCGTAATTCTAGTCGCCTAGAATTTCGGAAAGAAATCGGTCCTAACTGCAAAAAGTAACCAAAAAATAACGAACGGATAAGAACGAACCCTCACCGTTAGAACGCGTTCCACGCAAGCACTAATCATCTTCTCGCGTTTCTCAATCATGTTTCTTTCTTCTCTCTTCCTTCAAAAAGCTGGACAATTCCAGCACACAAAACAGTCCTTAAATCAACACAATAAAAAACAATTGACACCTCCAGTTATTTAAAAATGGAGACATATTTGGACCAAACTAACACCTCCTCTCCTATAAATGCTCATCATCAGATGAGATCAAACTCATCTATTCTCCAATTTCATTTACCTCCCAAGTCCCAATTAGAAAGAGACTCACACAAACCTCAACAAAAAGGAAACTTACTGTTTTCTCGATCGAGTTCAGAATCCAATCTTATTCTTCTTTGAGAAGTATTTTCGATTTTCGATTGTAAGAAAGGAACGACAATGGCGACTTTGATGGGACCTTCATCAATGGCGACAAGGGGCTTGAGGTCTCCGGCGATCGCCGGTAGAAGAGGAGTAAGGTGCTCCGCCACTTTCGCCGGAGAAAATTACTACAAGACGCTGAGTCTGAGACCTGGTGCCACTGAGAAAGAGGTCAAGAAAGCCTTTCGCAAGCTCGCTTTGAAATATCATCCCGATGTATGTAGAGGAAATCAGTGCACCGTTCAATTCCAGCAGATCAATCAAGCTTACGAGGTAGTTATTTTTGGATTATTAGTTTATTACCCCAATTGTGATAAATTAGGAAGTAGTTGAAGGAAATTGATTGTAGTTAGTAATGAAAGTAAGATTTATTGAACAAAAGACTAAATTGGTACCAAATGTACAAAATTGCAGATGATATTGGATGAACTGAGAAGACCAAAGGAACAAGAGGAGCAAGGATACAATACATACGCTCCCGAGGAGGAAGTTTATGATGCTTATGGTGCTGAGGAGTCGTACGACTGGATGGGTTGCGAAGCCGCCTATGTTTTTTCTGGCGGCAGACCTGAATCCGTTTACTTTTATTAGAACAGAAAAAAAGAGGAAAGACAAATGCGTAGCTCTCCTTTTATAAAGAGCTCCATTTTGTGTTTCTCAGTGATGGAAAATTGTACATACCATTTGCTTTTAATTGACCTGTTAATGGAAGTTATTTTGTATACAAGTGAAATAAACAAAATTTTTGGGTTGTTTGCCCAACAATTGCCATGTTCTATTAGCATTGATTGTTGTTGTGCTGATATAGATGCTTTTTTGGTTGGTACCAGAAATTAAAACCATTGGTCTGGTACAATTCTGGTAAATATTGTTATCAAGGCACTCTGGCATTGCCTTCTACCTTGTTTGTTGCCTAGTATTTACATCTGCGCGTCACTCTCTGATTCGATTAAATCTGATGGCATTGGATGCTGTTGGATCACAGACCAGCCTCATTCTAATTCATCCGCCATTGGATTTAATGATCCGTTGTCCTGGTATCATAAAAAATTTAACCCTCCTACAGATACCAGTATGGTTACCAAACTTGCTTGTGGACTTGTGGCCAATAAGATGAACATTCCAGATAAAAGAAAAAATGGAAAAAGTGGCTAGAGGATTGCTAGGCAGCAGTTTAGGTTTTTATTTTAAAACTACCATGTGTTTCTATGTGTGGAGCAAAATTGTCAGAGCTAGCTGCGATATTCAGCGCGGTTTGGTTGTTGTTGTGTTTAATATACCGATAGAATTATAGGTCTAAACCGATGAAAGAGACCTGATTTCTCAAAAAAAAAAAAAAATCATAATATAATAATCAAAGAAAAGTAAACAGGACAGAATATAGAGAAATTATTGGATATGTTTTCGTAGTGCGACCGCTAATTGGAGCTTCCTTTTTCGTGGGAGTTTACAATTATAGGATGGAAGACTAGGTTGACGTTTGGTTAATTTTGGATCATTTGTGGGTTAGTTGTTGCGTCTCTTTCTCTTCTCTAAATGAAAAATTACCGCTGTCCTGGGTTATAGACGTTGAATTGCTCAAGAAACACATCAATTGTTTGACCGCACCAAACCAATTAGACATGAAGAACTTTGTTATTCTACCTAGGCCTGTCAACGGCAGAAAAAATCACGTGATGCCATTCCGTATAAATGAAACGGAACAAATAACAGCACCTTTTCTGTTTCGTTCCAATAACGAAACGGCAAACGAAACACCATATTGTGCCGTTTCAAACTATTTCGTCTTGTTTTCAACCAAGTCCAAGGAATTCTATTTCATTTTCAAAACGAAACGATTTGCGAAATAAAATATGATACCGTCTACCTTAACGAAACAGCAACGGAACAGGCGGTTCCGTGCCTTTTGTCCACAACCGACAAAACAGGAAAGAGATAAGATGAAATCATGAAACGGATGCCACGTTTTCTCTTTGGACTTACTCAAAAAATAAATAAATAAATACTTTGGACTTGTTTTATTAGGAGATAGATCATAATAGATGCTAGATACCTTGGACGTTGAAATTATTTGTTGAACTTTTCTTTATGACGTTGAAACCACCTCAGACAAAATAGGAGCAATCTCCAAGTAGGATTTCAATTTTACTATGTCTGCTTTTATGTTCTTCACATAAAATGGCAGAAAAAAGTTTGCCAAGTTAGATACGCAAAGTAAAAGCTATTGTCCATCACTTGAAATACTATGGCTCTAATTTGAAGAGAATTTGAAGGTTTGAAATTGATATACTTATAATATATACAAAAATCCATTTTGACTGGTTTTTTGTTTTTTCTTGGGACACTCAATCACTCATCTCTTACAGATCCCCCCCCCCCCCCCCTGAAGCCTATTTGTCGAATGCTGATCCCTATCCTAAGATTATAATTAAAACAGTGATTACAAGCAATCACTAATTGGGCCGAACAATAACAGAAGTCAACTACCTGTAAATCTAACTAATGTCCAACAATGATGAAGCCCAAGAACTATAAACTCCGGATACAATATCATTTAACAGAAATTATAACCACCATCGCTAAATTTACCATCGCTACCATCGCTACCCTCCGTTCCCTCC
Source organism: Rhynchospora breviuscula (assembly GCA_027562975.1). Classification (NCBI taxonomy): domain Eukaryota; kingdom Viridiplantae; phylum Streptophyta; class Magnoliopsida; order Poales; family Cyperaceae; genus Rhynchospora; species Rhynchospora breviuscula. Next base: position 68,365,808 of record CM050398.1, read on the forward strand.
CGCGCGCTCTCTTCTGCATCTCCCTCTCTCCCCTGTCGCAATTCTTCCCTCTCCTAACGTTCCTCCCTCGTTTCTCCTCTCTTCTCTCTCAAGATTTCCTCTCCCCAGATCCTCTCCTTTCTCTTTATTTCTCTCATCTCTGTCAAAACTGTTTCGATTTTTCAAGAAGACATATATGACAACAAACTGAACATTTAAATCAACAAATTGAAAAACTTGAGAGAGGAGAACATTTAAATCAACAACCTAAACATTTAAATCAACAAAGTGAACATTCAAATCAACAAACTGAACTAATATAATAAAAACAAAGGTAAACAAACTGAACATTTAATAAAAACAAAGGTAACAAATATAAAAAGATCAACAAACTGAACTAATATAATAAACAAAGTGAACACTTATAGCAAAAAAATAAACTTAAATAATAAACAAAGTGAACATTTATAACAATAAAAAATAAAAGATACAAAAAGTATAGTTGAATAAAAAATAAAAAAATAAAATGAACAGATTGAATAAATAAACTGAACACTTATAGAAAAAAAGTGAACTGAAATAATAAACAAAATGAACATTTATAACAATAAAAAATAAACGATACAAAAAATATAGTTGAATAAAAAATAAAGAAAATAAAATGAACTGATTGAATAAATAAACTGAACACTTATAATAATAAAGTGAAGGGAGCGCCTGGGTGAGTGAAGGGAGCGCCTGGGTGAGGAGGTGAGGAGTCGCTATCGTTGGGGTGAGAGAGAGGGTGAGTAGCCTGGGTGAGGAGATCGCTATCTTTGGGGTGAGAGAGGGTGAGGAGATCGCTTGAGAGGGAGGGGCGCGATGAGGGGTCCATCGGACAGAAGGCGCTGGCTTTAGCGATGGCAGCGATGGTAGAATGAGCGATGGTATATAGTAATTTTCATTATTTAATCGGAATTTCTATATACCATCCCAGTGAATGACATCCTCTGCCATCCCAGCGAAGGAGTACCGAATCTGGCCCAGCGAAATTCCTATCGTTTTCTTCCGCTCAGAGAACATCTCTTTCGTTCTATCTCTTCTTCACGCTCTCCTCTCACCGATCTCCTCTCCTTTTCACTTCTTCTCTCAGGCTCTCACCGATCTCCTCTTCCTTTCACTTTTCCTCTCATCGATCTCCTTTCTCCTTCGTGCTCCCCCTTTACCTCTCCTCTCACAGATGTCCTCTCCTCCGTTGTCCTCCTCTTTCTTCTTTATTTTCTCTTATGTCTTTATATAAGCACCATCGCTCTTAATAAAAATCAGAGAGTATATATTATACACAAAAGAGTATCTAAAATTTATTAAGGAAATGTGAAATATGTTTTAATTTATCTTTTATTATGGAAGTATGTAAGTTTACATAAGGGAGTATCTTAATATTATTAAGGAAGCGTGTAAGATTCATTAAGGTATGAAAGTATGTAATTTTATATAAGGGAGTATCTTAATATTATTAAGAGAGTATATAAGATTCATGAAGGGAATGTCAAATATGTTTTAATTTATCTTTTATTATGGGAGTATGTAATTTTACAAGAGGGAGTATCTAAATATTATTAAAGGAGTATGTAAGATTCATTAAGAGAATGTAAAATATGTTTCAAATTATATTTTATTTCAGAAGTATGTAATTTTACATAAGGGAGTATCTAAATATTATTAAGAGAGTACATAAGATTCATTAAGGGAGTGTCAAATATGTTTTAATTTATCGTTTTATTATCGAAGTATGTAATTTTACATAAGGGAGTATGTAAGATTTATTAAGAGAGTGTCAAATATGTTTTCATTTATCTTTTTATTATGAAAGTACGTACTTTGTGATAAGAGAGTAACTAATTATGTTTAAGGGAGTATGTGAGATTCATCAAGAGAGTGTCAAATATGTTTTCAACTATGAATTTACTTTAAAGGAGTATTTAATTTGTATCACGAGAGTAATTATATTTACGTTACGGAGTATCTTATTATATTATAACATAAGAGAGTATTTATTATGAATCAATAAATATATTATAACTAATTATCTTATTATTTTTTCACTAAAGGGAGTATCTATTTTGACTTAAGGGAGTATTTATTATGAATCAAGAGATATATTAAATTATTATGTACGGTTGTATTAAAAAAAATGAAGAACGAGAAGAAAAAAGGGTAGAGGGACAACTGATATCGTTATTATTCATTAGTATTTGGACCGTACTTGGCACTCAAATGATACTCAAACCATTAAATTATTCAATAGATTGCTATGTTTTCCAAGGATTTGGCTTTGCCGTCGTTTCTTCTCTTATTTTACAGGACTTTGATGATTTCTGGTGATGTTCGAGCTAGTAGAAGGTTTCCGGCACAAGACGAATGCTAGACGACTCATTCCTAGCACAAGAAGGCATTTTTCAGACTTCAACTCGGGCCGAGATGGATCCAACTCGGACCGAGTTACTGTAGCAACAGATCCAGATGCGCGCTTCTCCATCTCGGTCCGAGTTCACTCTATCTCGGTCCGAGTTGGACGCCGCCTTGACTCATATGGCAAGTTTTTATACAAGGAAGTTGATTGTTTTGGTAGATTTTCTTGCCCTGGCGTCCTAGACCTCTTTCCTTGTGCGTGGAACCAATATTTAAGGCTATCTCTCTGCCTTAGAAGGATATCAAAGCCTCCATACCCTAATTCCACCCTTCCATGGGCGTTTTCCCTCTTCCACCATTGGAGATCATCAACCCTCGATTCCTTGAAGCGACGGCAGCAAGGAGACACGTGGGACAACCATCTTGCAACACCCCACTGCCTAGAGATCGTAGTTTGAAAGCATAAAAGAGTATTTGGTTTATTCTTCTATGTTTTTATCTCTTGATTTCATGGGCTTGTATCTTGTGATTTATACTCTTGCTATTGTGTGTTTTAATAATATGTTAGGCTAAATTTATGTAGTCTTAGGAGTAAGGTAGTAATTTAGGTTTGGATGTTGTGATTTGACTTGTTATTTTATAATATGTTTTGTTGAATTGATTTGTTGAGAATTATTATAATTGCTTGTTTGAATTGCTTGTGAATTCCTAATCACCTTCTAGTTGTACGGCCGCATCTAGTTAAGTCTAAGTTAGGATAAACAAGATTAGTTCAAATTAAGTATTTGGGATAAATCGTAGATCCGAAAGGGGAGGTTAGTTGACACCAAAAGTGTGATTTTTAGATAGTTCAAAAGACATCTAAATATCCCTAAGAAATCCAACAAACAAGTTTAGATTAGTTAACGCCTATACCAAAAGTTGTGGTTTAATTAGTCTAATTAGGTTAGGTTGTGATTAAGCCAGTTTCTAGTCCAACAAGCGAACGCTGAGGTTTAGCCAACAAACCCTAACTCAAGGCATAAAGTATCAAAACAAGTCAAAACCACACACTTTCACTCTCAACTCGGACCGAGTTGAAGCCAACTCGGACCGAGTTGAGGGTTGATCGCTTGAAAAACACCGTTCGATGCACGAAAGTGATAAGTTCTGTGTTCTAGAGTCCAAACCAAGGTGAAACCTGAACCCTAAGACGCTTTTTTATATTGTTTATAACCCCAAAACTTTATTCTTTAGATTTCTTAATTATTTTAATTTGCAAAACACCCAAAAATATCTACTTATTTACATTGTTACTTAATTACTTTAATTTTCGGTATTCCTCACTTTATTTTATTGTCTAGCTTCTGAAAAATAACAAGTCCAGTATTCGAAAATCCGTCCTTTGGGTTCGACCCTAAGCTTAACTCCAAACGACTAGTGAGGTTAGGTCTAGGTACAAATTTATTTGATCCTAGAGTTTAATTCCTTCATCAACAACAATGAGGGAGAAGAAGAGAAAATGAAAGGGAGATCAGAAGGGAAGGAGAGTGACATGGAGTTCGTGTGACGTCATAATATAGCGCCTGGCGCCTCAAATCGTAGTGCGCATCATTTCTGGGCCAGCTCATTTTTGACGCGCGGATACGTGGGATGGCAGGATGGCAGATATGCGAGATGTCGCATATCAGCTCTGTTATTTAATTAGAAGTGGCGGTGAGGGGTGTGCCGGTGAAACCGAATGATGCTAATAGAGGACCTCCAAAAGAGCAACATTAATTAATTAATTAATAATTTGGAATGCATACATACAATAATACGTTAATATATTTTGAAAATCAAACAAGTGGAGCTATTATTCTAATAGTTTAAGAGGTTCGACCGAAATCAGCGGCAAAACCCGGATAACAATATCATAATTAGACCAGCAACAAAAATATCCATAAGAGGTAAATATTGACTTCAGCTCTTGGCTTTCACCTATGCGGGTCATGGTTCGATTCATGAAGAAAACCATTTTAGTGAGAAAAATTGTCTCAGAAAATTCGAACCAGAAAAAGAGATAATATTTCAAACCAGATTAGAGAAAACATACATAGCAAGAAAAGAGAATAATAAAATAGCCAATCTGATCTAGACATTTGATCGAAATTAGATCGGACTAGAGAGGCGGCCAGTTCGCAGCAGAATCGATCGAACCGATTGGTTCAGTTTGGTTTACTGCAAATATATATAAATCACAATGTAGAATGTAGGATGAAGTTTTACTAACTTTCAAGTTTTCCGTCATATAAAAGAACATCAGAAACTTTTTATTTTATCTCCGAAAACTAATTAGAAGAACAAGCATGACAGAAGCTCTAGAAAAGATATTAAAAAAAATAGAATTATCCATGCAGTTTTCCCTTAATTTCGGAAAGAAACATGTGCCAACTGCAAAAGAAAACGAAAAATAACGATTCGGATTAGAACGAACATCTCAATACAACACGTGCCACGCAAGCACCATATCGTTTCTCTCATTTCTTTCATCTCAATCATGAAAAAAAAGAGGTCCACAATGCTTTTTTTTTCCTCTCCAACAATTCCATTAATTGGGCATTTCCGGTATATAAAGTTGTAATAGCACATTAAATAAATCAAATGGCAGGTTTCAATCAATACATGCATCAGGTTAAAACTTCAACAAAAATGATATTTATCCTCCTGATTACCTAGGGTCTGTTTGGAAACGCTGAGAATAGAGAATAGGAATAAGGAATTTCGGTTTGCGTGTTTATTCTTATTCTTGTGCAACACAAACAACACAAGAATAAGGAATAAGAGCCCTTATTCCTATACTAACAAAACCATGGTATAAGAATAAGGAATAAGAATAAGCACGCAAACCGAAATTTCTTATTCTTATTCCCTATTCTCAGCGTTTCCAAACAGACCCCTAGAGAAATTTGAAATGTTAACTTCTGACTTCGAGAAGATACATTTATTATTATTATTATTATTATTATTATTATTATTGTATAAAACTGTAGAAAATCTCTTACAGCAAGTTAAGAGAATCATTTCAAATGATGTATTTACAAAAACTGAGTTAGTTATTCTTCAAATAATATCTAAGACGAGATGAACTTGAAACATGTTTTACTATATATCTAGTGATTTAATTTGTCTTTTGAGCTTTAGATATTTTAACCGCAGATGGCCTTGAGTCAAGTGCGATAAAAAGAATAGGAAGAATGCAATAGAGAAAGGAAAAGATATCTATGGCGAAGAGGGAAGACAATGAAGGGAGATTTATGAATGAGAAGGATAAGCGAACGAAGAGATAGCGGAAGGGGAATGAGAGGAGAGACTGAGGGACGGAGGAGGGGAGACGCGGTGAGGATACACAAGGGTGAGGGAAAGCACAACGAAGAGAGATAGGGCGCAAGGGGATGCGTGGAAGAGGGTGAGGGTAGAAGGCGTTGGGCATTCGGGCGTGAGAGCGAAGAGGGTATAGGGCCCGCAACTCAGTCTCTTTGATGTGCCTTCGATGTGCCTTCATGGCTCGACGAACCTATACCTCTCTTTCGGCCCCTCAACCCCTTTACGGTACCCATCCCTCTCTACCCCTCTTTCTCCTCCCTTGAGTCTCAACAGATCTAAGTCCATTTTTTTCGCTTCTCTCTTCCTACCACCAATGGAAAATGTCCAAATTCACGTCAAGACCCACATAAGTGAAATTAGTTATGTTTCAATTTATTTGCAATCTACATATATACATATGCATTATTCATATTGTTAATTGATACAATATACATATTTGCTACACTATTTACATATGTAATCTACATATATGCATACACAATCTACATATATATATATATATATATATATATATATATATATATATATGCATATGCAATCTATATATATGCATGTACATTCAACATATTGTTTAGCAAGCTCATCTCTCTTCCTCTATGTCACAACATTGATGCAACCTGCACATTCTCGCTACCAATTGCCCTTATCTGACAACTCTCTACTTGTTAGTTGCTAATGATTTCCAAGTAAACCACATCTTGGAAATAACCTCTTGGCAATTCACCCACTCCAAAGGAACCCAATACCTTAATAAAGTTGCCACCTATCATTGAGTTGCGATTCAAACCTCGCGGATGACTTATCCCGCATCTCGGTGCTTATGTCATCTTCAGGTGCAAGATAATAATCTTGCCGCAATTGCACATCCCTCAACGAAAACATCTGCAAGAAGATCATCATAATATGCTCATATATTGTGCCATGTATAAACAATTTCCTCAAACTATCACACATCTAGATCAACCCAACAGCTACCATAGAGAGAGTCCTTCGGTTGAGATCTCTATCTTGTGGGGGACCAGTAATAGAGCTCTTGTAAAGATGGAAGCTCCTGGATCCCAAGCAAATAGAATATTTCCCAAGCAGACAGGTCAGTCTGAAAAGGTGGGCGATGAAGGCATAGCCAATGGCCTCACCTAAGTCCAACTCCATTTTAGAAAGATTTGGAAATAGTGAGAGAACATTTATGTCGAAATTGTACGGGCCCGATTTAGCACGACAGTTGCCCTCAACCTTGATCTTGATCGAGCTCAATGGGTAGTCATCAACACCAGCTTCAATTATAGAGGACAGGAACTCACCAGCAGGCAGCCAGATGAATAGTTCGCGAAGCTCTAACCAACTTTTTATAGGGTAGTCATCACCCCTTGTCTCTTCACCGCGCCTCCCTTCCTCCTCTGTCTCCTCAATCTCTCATCTCATTCCCCTCCCGTTATCTTTTCCTTTGCTTATCCTTCTCCTTCACCATAGATCTCCCTTCACTGTCTTCCCACTTCGCCATAGATATCTTCTCCTTTCTCTTCTGCATTCTTCCTATTTTTTTCATCGCACTTAACTCCTACATCTCTTTTCTTATCATTTTCATTTCTTCTTGTAAGAACAAGGTATAACTAATTAACATAAAGGAGTATATAATATATACTAGGGAGTATGTAATATCTATTAAGAGAGTGTTAAATATATTTTTTATTTATCTTTTATTATAGAAGTATGTAATTTGTTTGCAAGGAAGTAACTAATGACGTTAAAGGAGTACATAGTGAGTTTAAATATATATTTCACTTAAGGGAGTAACTAACGAATATAATGGAGTATCATGTAAGATTATGTAGTTATATAGCATAGGGAGGAATTATTTAAATTAACCTGTAAAATGCTGTACATAAGTGAAATAAATAAAAATTGGGTTGTTTACCCAACATATTGCCATGTTCAATTCGCACCGATTTGCTGCCACGTTGGTACTGGTAACACAAGCAATGGCTTGGTACATTTTTAGGAAATTTTGGTACAAAGAGACACCGCCACTGTCTCTTTGTTTATTTATTAAAAAAAGTCATCATTTTGTGACTACCTGTTTCATTATAGAAACACAACATCTCAACTCAAAAAGTTTTAACATTGCCTCTTTTGTTTATTGCTAATGGGCGAACTAAGTTTGGGTTTGTTTTTTTGTAATGGTAATGAATTTCCATGATTGATGAAAAAGAATGCAATTTTCTGCTTGCAGCACGCAATACAAATAAGAATTCTGACCAAATTACACAGAGAAATTGTTATATATGTCTGTAGCGGGACCAATTGTTGGAGCTGCTTATTCCAATGAGACTTTGCAATTGGGATCGAATACTAGCTAATTTGTGGTTTCATCAATTTCGGAACTATTTATGGGTTAATCGATGAATCGCTTTCCCTGGTCTTTTGTAAAATAATTTTGGTCATAGACGTTGATATATTTGCGCCTGAATCGGAAAAAGCACATTAATTGTTTGACTGTACCAAACCAATTAGACATGAAGAAATTTGTTAAAATTGTTTTGTTAGTATAGTAGCAAGTAGCAACCACTGTTTCTTTTAAGAGGAATGAATTGGTCATATGGAAAAGTTTAGAGAAAATGAAAAGAATGAATAGATCTATCTGCCAATATATATAGTCGACTGGGACTAGTCACTTTCGCACCAGCCAACCAACACAGATGCACCAGGGGTCTAGGTTGCATATCTAAATTCTTAGTTAGAGAAATTAAACATATTTAGTATTAAATAAGGAGCCAATAAGAGTAATACAAGTATTGAGAGCTTTCGCGTTGACTCATGGTGTTTTAATTAAGTCGATAACATTTATAACTCAAGTGTCAACGTGGTGTATTTTCAAGTGCTTTCAATAAGTGAGCAGGTTTTGTGCGAAAATGAAATGATACGGATCATTTTATTCTTTTTATATATAGGATAAGAAATAATAATGAAATATCATCTATCTTACTTCGGAATTATTCTTTTTTGGAGAAGATAGATGCTGGATGCTTCGGAACTATTCATTGAACTTTTCTCTATGACGTTGAAGCTTGAAACAACCTCAGGCAAAATAATAAGAGCAACTCAAATCTCCAATAGTTTTTCAATCTTAGTACGTCTGCTACCTTCATAGACATCGCAGAGAAGATTTTGCCAATGTAAAGACTCAAAATTAATGTTCTGCTAACTAATTAATGCTATGGTCCAATGCTTGTGTATATGGCTACGTTTGGATAAACCATAAAGTGTCAAAATTCCGAAGGAATGGATTGATTCTTAGGAAAATTAGCAAGTCATCAGAGAATGCTATGCTATCTTAGATAGGTATCTGGCACCTGATTTGTAGAGAGAATATTCTCAAAGAATGAGACAACATATAACAAGATCTATTTGATTGGATTTTTTGTACTCGAAACACTCCACTCTATTCTTTTCTCTAAAACTGATCCCTATCTTTAGATTATAATTAGCTACTGTCTTATAAATAATCAATAATTGGGCCGGTCACTAATAAAAGCTTATTAATTAAAGAGAAATATAAACCTCAGATTGAGTGTTATATAATTTATGATGAACCAGATTATACTAATAGAGGACCTCAAAAGAAACAAAAGCACTTTGTAATAAATAAAGAGAAATAATTCTCAAGCGTTCTGACGGTATTTACTTAATTCCAAGAACCCTGTATCAAATTTGAATCACAGCGTTGCCATCAAATAATATATGCATAATGCAGGTATCTAATCTTCTTTCCGTTTTTATTTCTTTTTTCTAACTGATAAATTAACTTTAGAGATGCTATGCGTTGCCATCTCTAAAGAAATTAGTATGGTTTACTTCGTACAGTAATTAGTATCATATCATAAAATAGGTGAAAATCGTCAAGATGTTGAATGGTATTTCTATCATACAGAATTTTAAAAGTTTGATCTAGTCCCAACAAATTTTTTATAATCAAACAACAAACTTACCAATCTGATAATTCCCACCTACTCATTTAATATCTTTTTTTTTTGTGAAAAAGTAGCAAAAGCTACCTGTTTCATTAGAGAAACCAAAGGTTTACAAACTAAGAAAATTAAATAACTGACATCTAAACTCAAATCAGATGTACCTATCTACCTACTTGAAAAAATTTCTGAACCACAAACATAACCAAGTCATTTACTATCTAAACTAAATCTCACAAAAAACACCGAACAACAATGAAATTAAGCAGTGCGAAACCTCTGCCAAACCTGGATCTTCTGATGACATATGCCAGTAACACGTTCATTGTTTACCAGAGAACTTCTTTCCCTTATAAAAGCTGAATAACTATTATCCCTAATATGATGAAGATTGAAGTACCACTAGCAACAACAATCGGTAACACACTGGAGTAATCATAGATAGTGGTTTCAGGTTGTTCGGTCTCTTTTAGATTGGCAAGCTTCCTTATTCTGATAGAATCGTATGATTCTTCATCGTGTGATTCTTCATCATGTGATTCTTCATCGACTTGCTGTACATTATGTATGCATGAATCAATTGCACATTGAGTTAAAACTAGAAGACTTTTCTTGTTCCCAAATAACATACGGACTTTGCATTTACAAGCAGTGTACATGGGACCATAATTGTGTGCACTGTGATCGATTAGAAATTACAAATTAATCATTTGTTCTCACAACATAACAGAATAATATGGTCCTTGGTTCTGCTCTCAATTTGAAAATGTCACTAAACTAACATGCATAGAAGATCACATAATTTGTGCTACAATACTTTGGATCTTATTTAAAAGATAGAAATGCCATATGTTTTAACTCTGTGGGGATACACAATATTACACATATAAGATCTGATATCAAATCTCTATTGATATTTTGGTCGGACTAATGGTCTAGTTGTTAGAGATATGTCCTAGAAGCCAATCAGTTGGTGGCTATTATATTAGTTTATGTTGTTGATGATACTTGATCATTTGTTCTTAGAGTTTATTATTGACAGATCATTCAGGTTGAGGATCTGAATTGTAGATCTCTGTGGATCATTCGTTAGAATGACAATAATATCTCTAAAGAGTCCATAATCTTGATAATTAACAAGGAAAATTAATTATCATATAAGATTAGTATGCAAGTTAAGTGATGATTAAGTTCTACAAATCATGGGTAAGGAGTTACCGACTTAATTACATATGTGTATGTTACTGGAACATAACACAGGACATGACCCAATGAAATAAATATATGGATTGTGTTATGTGTCATTATTTATTTCATACGTGTTTGATTCTGAGTTTGAGATGGTTCAGTTTTTCCACATGAGGATAGGTTCTATAAATATCGTCTAACGTTGATTCCTGATAAGGGCTGCTATATGGACTTTATTTATGTTCTCTTGAATTGTGCGGGGAAAAACTGTTCATCAAGACAACTGTATGTCCCTCATTAGTTCACCTAGTGAGTGATGATATCTACTGGGCCCCTTGATGGAGTTGGATCGTATGCGCGCAACTAGGCGATCAACTCTAGATCAAGAAACGTATAATCTGCAAGAATGACACATTCCTATCTTGGATTATACAAGGATATTGATCGAGGCAAAAACCTAGGTCAAATAAATAACCTTGTTTACCTGACTAGTCGTTTATAGTAAAGCTAAGGTGTCGAACCCACAAGGACGGAGTCTGAGTACTAGTTCCTTTCTGTTCTCAAAAGCTAGAAGGTTTGATTTTGAGTTTAACAAACGATAAATAAAAGACTTAAATTAAACTGCAAAGAAATAAATGTTTTTGAGGGGTTTTATGAATTTAATATGCAAAAGTATGCCTTAGGGAATTAGTTTCATCAGTGATTAGGTCATGGAGTGTCAAATCATCAACTTTCGTCGCTGAACTTGACTTATGCGGTGCACAGAGCCACCATTCGGCCTACTGTTCGGCCAGGACAGGCCGAATAGAAAGCCGAATGGATGCTCTGGACAGTGCATACTCCATGTAAATGTTGGTTTCCTGATCCATGCTTAATACCACGTGTTGTGAAGGGTTGGGTGATAGTAACTAACGCACTAACCTATGATTTTCACCTTCGATTAGGGTTGATACCATAGTAACCTAACACCTCTTGAATTGCTAACCTAACTTTCGTTGGTCAATTATTCAAGTCTGTTTGTTGTGGTTCGATGAGACAACTAATTAATGGTTAGTTAATTAGAAACCGTGTCATACAATTCGATTGGTTATCTTTCGATTTTAACCTATCTCGTGATATTGTTATTGTTTAATGTATTAATTCAATACTTAAATACCCCAACTAGATGTGCGCATTCACCAAGTCGTGTGTAATGATTAACAAGCAAACAACAACAAGTAAATATACCAACAAGCAAATCACAATGATATTAAGCACAAATCAAGTCTACAATATCCCTAATCAATAGATTACTTCTACATCCCTAAGACATAAATAGATCTAGCCTAACATAGTCACACGCATCATGCAAATCACAGAGAATAGCAAATAAAAAGACATAGTATCAAAAATAACAACTAAGAGTAGGTGATACAACAATAAACCGAATATCCGAGTCGAATAGCACCGCTGTCGCGTCACAAACTACTCCGAAGTCGGTGGAATTCGCTGCAACAGTGGACAAGAGCCTCCAAACACGTGCTAGGATCTGTCTCTCTCGAGTACAAGGTGGAATCTCGCGCCGCAATGGAGAAACGGCGCACGAATCAAGTGTTTTGAGCTCTAAAATGTGGATCTATGGTGGGAGAACGTGGGAATCCCTTCTCTCTGGCAGGGGAGAAGATTATATGCTGTCTGGAGGCGTCCTAAGGCCAGGGGGTCCATTTTCCATAGAAGAAACTTGCCAAAACAGGAGCATTCGGCTGGGTGTTCGGCTGGAGCCAGCTGAATGGTAGGCCGAATGGCCTGCAAATGTCGTGGGCTGAGAGTTGTTCGGGCCAGGAATGAGTCATCTGGCTTGTAATAGGCTGGGGCACGCCAGTTGAGGTCTGTCTCCTTGTATCCAAGTAATTTCTTCGCGTGGTTCGTCCAGAAACGTCCGATTGTTGCGTTATTTCCACCTATTACCTACAAAATAGTTGAGAAGCGGCGGCAGTACAAATTCCTGGCAAATATGGCATAAAAGCACAGTGAATAATATGAGTTGAGTTATAATTTAGGTGTATAGTCCGGCCAAAATGCATATATAAATCCGAGATATCAAATCCCCCCAAACTTAAACCTTGCTTGTCCTCAAGCAATACTCTAAACTTAGGAAGATGGACTATACCTAATCCTTAACTCAATCGTTATGCTTAATCAAGAAATTTAATCAATCATGCTTTCAAGTTTGTCACATATAGAAAAAGTAATGGTTATTCAAAAATAATTCGCAACACAAAATTCAAAATTCAATCTCAATCAATATGTATAACTCAAGGTCTCAAGTGATGTAATTTTTAATTTCAAGGATCCTAGCTTTTCTTCATTAATCAACAAGCAATTTCAAGGTCTTTTGTCCGTTATTTTTCACGTCTTGCAAAAATTTGTAAAGAAGTTTTATCAAAGTCAAAAATTTTATAATGAATCCCTCAAAACCAATTTCATTTTCACCATTTTTTTTTTTTTTTGCAAGTCGAGTCGTGGGGCTTTGCACCCTAGAGGATTTAATGCGAGTCATTGACCTTATAAAAATGCTACTGGCACATGACGCGCCAGGGCGGTCGGTCCGGTTTTTACGCATTTTTCGCTACAGACCACTACGGACTTCAAGCACTTTTATGCCAAGTTCCTTAAGCCTCCGGTATTTGTGGTTAAGTTGGTGGAAAAAGGTCTCGACGCGTCCTCGTTTTCACAACTATTTGGATTTTAGTCACTTTAGCTTTGCTCGTTAGTGATTCAAGCATTTAAAAATAACTTCAACCAGAGAAAATTCATCTTATAATTTTCAAAATTCATAAAACTTCTTTTTGAACAAAAGTTTGCAAGACACGAATCAGTTCACTCAACAAAAATTTGTGAAAGTTGACTAACATTGTTTAATGATTTAAAGCAACCAAATTCAGATCCTTATCAATTTCAAAATTTCTCAATCAAGGCCTGAGGTTATAAAAAAAACGATTGAAATCAAATTTTAAACCTTAAGTTTGCCAAAAATTGCCAAATAACCATTAAACATTTTTCAAGTTCGTGTGAAATTCGACCCAGTCTGTCAAATAAGCATCAACAACAGAATGAAAGCACAACCAATTAAATTCCTTGAAAATTCACCATGAAACAGATTCAAAACAGTGTCATTCGGCCAGGAGTTTGGCCGAATGGACAGTAACAGCAGCCAAAATTCAAGAAAATTTTGTCATTTTTGCGTGAAAATTCCTTAAATGCCCCCCCAAACTTAAAACATGTCATTGTCCTCAATGCATCATCACATTACCTTATTAAATAAATAAAAGTAAAAATGACAAAATAGGACGTACCAAATCAATGCCAATAGGAGGGGTCGTATGGCCCGCCAGGTGGCGGCGGCTGCGGCGGATTGTATGGAGGCACATGCGGGTGCTGCTCGTAAGGTGAGTGCGGTGGTGGTGGGACGGGCTCGTGCTGCATCATGTTGGGATCATCCCGTCCTCCACGCATGTAGCCGTGATGCTTGTAAAAGGCCAACTCATCTTCCCACGTGGTGAGGCGCTTGTCAACCCGGTCGAGCTTCTCAGTGTTTGCCCTCACCTCCGCCTTGAGCTCATCACTTAAGCGGTGGAGTTCCTTCATTTCATTCTTCGTCTCGGTCGAGTCGTGACAGAAGTTCTCCATGGACTCAATGATGTAGTCCAGGGACTCAGCGGGACTCATGTGATATGTGCGTGAAGTGCTGCTGCTACCGCCGCTGGTGGAGGCACCCGTTCGGCCATGTGTTCGGCTGGGTCCAGCCGAATGGCTGCCCGAATAGTGGCCCTGGCTGAACATGTCCATGAAGTCTTCTCCTTCCAGTGGGTTCGGATTGTAACCTATAGGGATTAGCCAAGTCTCGGGCCGAGAGGGAGCTATTTGGTCAGGATATGGTAAATAAAATGATGGCCGGCCATTGAGAAGCCACTTGTACCGCTCACCACCGCGACTTTCAACAATTTCAATGAATCCATACCTTTTTAGCATATTGATATTCAAAAGAGTGGACCCCGTGCATAAACTACCTGTATCAAATCCCACACCAAGCTTCTTGGCAATATGTGTCACATATGCCCCCATTGTGATGTACCCATTATCGCTCGGATTGGCTGTGATCCCCATCCAGTGTTGCACCATAAGGAGAGTGAGATTTACCTTGGTAGGAGCATCGCGGAGTATGTTGTCAAGCAAGACCGCATCCTCAACATTCAATCTCGCCATCGTCTCTCCACGAGCGTAGATAGTGGACACAAGGATCCTGTGCAAAACACGAAGGGATGGGTGTTGGATCCATGAAGTCTTATATCCATGCGTTTGACCTGAGCCAGTCAGCCTTAACCATAAAGTGTCCCTTGACTCTCCCCACCGGAATTCAAGAGTATCCGCCGTATCTTCAATCCCCAAACCAAAGTGGTCAGCCAAATCTGATAAGAAGACACGCCTTGTTTCATCCCCCATTCTGAACTTGATGTACTGGTGGCCGTTTTCCCCGGTTTTGAGGCGAAGGGAGGAAAGGAACTCGATGATTAGGTTCCGGTAAGCTCTTTCCCTGATGCGACAGAACGGGTATGTGAATCCAATGCCCATAAGGAGTTGTGTCACCTCCCTGCCCATGCCAAGTTTATCCAAAGTTCCTTCATCAAACAACCGAGTGTGGTAGAAATTCCTTTTTCTGAGATTCAACAATTTATAGAGCATGCGGCGGGTAGGAACCCTAAAACCAAATTCTTGCTCATGGGGCTGGGACTCTGGGTCATATTCTCCATCCGATTCCGGATCGGAATCCGGATCCACATTGAAAACCCTCGGTTGGTTCGGTGGTTGGTTGGAGGATTCCCCATGTGCTTGGCGAGAACGGGACCTGGTCATGCGGAACATGGTGAGGTAAGGTGCTGTTCTGGGGAAAGAGGTGGGTTTCGGGTTGGTTTCGGCAGCGAAATCCCTCTGTTCTGGGTCCTGTTCGGCTGGGTGTGGCCGAATGCCTGGCCGAATGGGTCAGTTTTGGCTCTGTTTCGTGTGGCGGGTGAAACGGGTCACGCCCAAATTAATTCCAGCAGTGCAATAAACCCCAAATATTTATCAACAATGCATCTCCCTTGCTGTCATTCATTCACACAACCCAAATATAAGAGAAATTGAAAGAGATGTGAGAGCAAGAGTTCAAACCGAATGCACGTAGCGAGGGACCGAAATGGCAGTGATTTGCGCTCAAGGAGAGGTGCAGGAGTCGAGTGGGGTCTCGTGGCAGCAAGCAATGGCTCCGAGAGGCGAGTTGGCGGTGACGTGCTCCACCCTTCTTTGAATTCTTGCGGCCAAGAGAGAGAGAAGCAGCTGGATTCAAGGGTATGAGTAGAGAGAGGGCAGCGAGGGCTATTTATTGGTGGGTCGATCTTGAGCAATGGTGGAGGAGAGGGTGGTTGCGCTAGGGTGAGGCAGTGGAGGCTGAGAGCAACGTACTTAGGCGATTTTTTATTATTTTTGTGTGTGGTCTGTTCGGCTAGGAGAGAGAGGAACGAAGGGACGAAGGGGATGGGTTAATTTCGGGTTTGGGTAGGTGGGTTATTGGGTGTGAGTTGTGATCGGATCCAATAGCACCTCCCCTGATTAAATCCTGCAGTGGGCCTCCATATTTTTTGGGCTGTTCGACCATGTACTCCTCTTGGGTTAGCCGAAATTGATGTGGAATGGCCTGAAATTTAAGAAATAGATGTGATCAAACGGCCCAAGATAAATTATATGCGAAATAATGATGCACGAATTGAGTTAGTGTCTCTAGGCCGCAAAATGTGATGCGTTCGGTTTGATGTTCGCCCAAACAATGAGCCGAATGGTGCATATCCAGGTCCAAAATTGCAATGCATCCGCCCATTTTGAATTTCCTCCATTGATTTTGTCCATAAATCTCTGCCCCACACCTTCCACCTGCTGTTTGTGTTGGTCGATTCGCATGAGGTCGTGCGAGGGTGCGTTATGTCAATTTTTTCGCATCCCTTTTGGTGCTCTAGCACGAATCAACCATGTGCATCCCTACAAGCATCAAATAAACAGTGCCAAAAATAAATTAAATATTCTAAGAAAATTTAAAAATTCTAATTGAAATATTTTTTTGTTGATTTTATTGTTTTATGATTTTTATTTTATTTTTCCTGGATCTTTTAAAAGAAAGATAAAAATGACAAAATATAAAATAAAATAAAACAAAAGCAAATTGAATTAAAGGGAGAAAAAATGCTTGGGTTGCCTCCCAAGAAGCGCTTGTTTTAGGTCCCTAGCTTGACCACCATTTGTTCTATGTCGCGGCGGGTGGGTCGAGAAGCGAAACAACCATCACTTCTCCCTTGTCATGATTTGCAATGTAGTGCTTTAGGCGCTGTCCATTAACCTTAAATGGCTCCGAGTCCTTGTCGCATATGTCAACTGCACCAAATGGATAGACCTTGACCACTCGAAATGGACCCGACCAACGCGACTTCAACTTTCCAGGGAAAATCTTGAGCCTTGAGTTAAACAAGAGTACCAAGTCGCCTTCCTTGAATTCACGCCTCAAAATCTGCCTATCATGCAACAACTTTGTTTTTTCTTTATAAAATTTTGCATTTTCATAGGAATTGAGACGTACCTCGTCAAGTTCATGCAAATCCAAAATTCGTTTCTCACCTGCCTTAAGCATATCCATGTTGATGGCTCGTGTGGCCCAGTAGGCTTTGTGTTCGATTTCTACAGGCAAATGACAGGGCTTACCATACACCAATTTGAAGGGGCTCATGCCAATCGGTGTCTTGAAAGCGGTGCGATATGCCCAGAGCGCGTCATCAAGCTTCATCGCCCAATCTTTTCTTGAGCGAGCCACAGTTTTCTCCAAAATGCTCTTGATTTCGCGGTTTGAGACCTCTGCTTGACCATTGGTTTGTGGGTGGTATGCGGTGGCCACTTTGTGTGTAACCCCATGCTTCTTCAAGAGTGCCTCGAACTGGCGATTGATGAAATGTCGACCTCTGTCACTTATCACCGCTCGTGGAACACCAAAGCGAGGAAAGATTATCTTTGAGAAGAACTTGATCACCGCATTTGTATCCGCGGACTTGCATGCCATGGCCTCGACCCACTTTGAGACATAGTCGACTGCCACCAAGATGTACTCGAAACCATATGAGGTTGGAAAGGATCCCATGAAGTCCACGCCCCACACGTCAAAGATCTCCACTTCGAGAATGCTTCTGAGAGGCATCTCGTTCCTTTTTGAAATGTTCCCTGTTCTCTGACACTGATCACAAGATAAGACAAATAAACGTGCATCTTTGAAAAATGAAGGCCAGTAAAAACCTGATTGCAGCACCTTTGCTGCTGTTTTGGAGAATGAGGCATGCCCGCCATAAGCAGAAGAGTAGCAGTGAGCAAGAATTGGCATGACTTCTTCGTGGGACACGCAACGGCGATAAATGTCATCAATGCCAAGTCGAAAAAGGTAGGGCTCCTCCCAGAAATAGTACTTGGCATCGGATTTGAGCTTCTTTCTCTGTTGGTAAGCCATCTCTGGAGGAAGGGCACCGCTGGCCAGGTAGTTTGCCAAGTCTGCGAACCAAGGCGGCTGCTGGATCGCCTTTTTTACCACCATTCGGCCCTCTGTTCGGCTGAAACCAGCCGAATGGTTGACCGAATGGTCTGTTTTCGCCTCTGCTTGTGCCGCAGAGACTGTTCCCTGCAATTCCAGAGACATGAGATGTTCATCAGGGAAAGATTCATTGATTGGTACCTTCATTTTTGTTTCGCCATCCCAATGGAGCCTTGACAAATGGTCTGCGACCGAGTTCTCCGTGCCTTTTTTGTCCTTGATGTCAAGGTCAAATTCTTGGAGAAGCAATATCCAGCGAAGAAGTCTCGGTTTGGCATCCTTCTTGTTGAGCAAGTACCTAATCGCGGCGTGGTCGGTGTAGACAATCACTCGCGATCCAACCAAATACGCACGGAACTTGTCGAGGGCGAACACAATGGAGAGGAGTTCTTTCTCTGTGATTGTGTAGTTGACTTGCGCTGGGTCTAGGACTTTGCTCGCATAATAGATCGCCACAGGCTTCTTGTCTTTCCTTTGGCCTAGCACCGCTCCGACCGCGTAGTCGCTTGCATCGCACATGAGCTCAAAAGATTGCGACCAATCCGGTGGTTGCAAGATAGGCGCGGAGATCAATGCATCCTTCAATCTACGAAAAGCAAGAGAACAATCATCATCAAACACAAAATCAACATCCTTTATCAAAAGATTTGTAAGAGGTTTGGCAATTTTTGAAAAATCTTTGATAAAGCGGCGATAGAATCCAGCATGTCCCAAAAAACTTCGCACGTCCTTGACATTTGTAGGCACTCCCATCTTTTCCACCACTTCTATTTTCGCCTTGTCCACTTCAATTCCCTTTGAGGTCACCACGTGTCCAAGAACAACCCCTTGTTGCACCATAAAGTGGCACTTTTCCCAATTCAAGACTAGATTCACCTCTTCGCATCTCTGCAAAACTTTGGAAAGGTTAGCTAGACAAGAATCAAAACAAGTACCATAAACAGAAAAATCGTCCATAAACACTTCCATCACATTTTCAATCAAGTCAGAAAAAATGGCCATCATGGCACGCTGGAAGGTTGCTGGTGCATTACACAAACCAAAGGGCATTCTCCTATAAGCAAAAGTACCATATGGGCATGTAAATGTGGTCTTTTCTTGATCCTCAGGGTGTATGGGTATTTGGAAAAAATCAGAATAACCATCAAGATAGCAAAAATAAGAATGGTTTGCAATACTTTCAAGAAGCTGGTCCACAAAAGGCAAAGGAAAGTGGTCCTTGCGTGTCGCGGCATTGAGCTTGCGATAATCAATGCACATGCGCCATCCAGTCACGACGCGTGTTTGAATAAGCTCATTCTTGTCGTTCTTGACCACTGTGGTTCCACCCTTCTTGGGCACGATATGGACTAGGCTCACCCACTTGCTGTCGGAGATGGCATAAATGATGCATGCATCAAGCAATTTGGTTATCTCCTTCTTCACGACTTCCTTCAAATTTGGGTTGAGCCTCCTTTGAAGTTCCACCGAGGGTTTGTAGCCATCCTCCAACAAGATGCGATGTGTGCAAAACGAGAGATGAATGCCTTTCAAGTCGCTGATCGAATAGCCAATCGCCTTCCTGTGTGCTCTTAGTTCGTCCAAAAGCTTTCATGTTTGCTCATCATCCAAAGCAGAGTTAATAATAACAGGAAAAGTTTTGTTTGGCCCCAAAAATTCATACCTGAGAGTCTCTGGGAGGGCCTTGAGTTCAACCTTGGGTGCCTCGGGTTCTGCCTTGCTGCTCGTGTCAAATTCCAGGGGCGTTCTGGGAGTCATTCGGCTTGGCCCAGCCGAATGGAAGGCCGAATGGTCCTCTGGAGTCATCTCCAGATCAATTTTAGGGGCCCCGCCTACTTTTGGTTGGTCCTGGGCTCTGTACGCCTGAGCTAGGGTGCCATTCTGGGTGCTGTTCGACCTGACAGAGTCAAATGGTGAGCCGAATGGCTCTGTTTCACCATCGTCCAGCACATCTTCCATGGATTCTTCAACTCCAATTGCTTCCTGTATTTCAGAAAGAACATCATGATAGTACCTTAGGACGATGTCGAACTGTTCATCCAAGGTTTGCTCGGTTGGCACATCAATCGCCTCGATTCTGTAGCACGAGTCATGCATGTTGGGTTTCTTCATTGCTTCATCCACATGAAATTCAAGTCTCTCCCCTCCCACTCTTACAATTATGGTGCCGTCCCTGGCATCCATCAATATGCCTGCAGTTCGAAGGAAGGGGCGACCAAGAATGATGGAAACTTCCTTGTCCTCCTCCATGTCCATCACCACAAAATCACCTGGAATAAAAAATTTACCAACCTGAACTGGCACGTCTTCAATGACACCAATGGGCATGCGAACGGAGGAATCGACGAGTTGAAGAGTCATGCACGTGGGCCGCAACTCACCAACACCGATCTTTTCATACACCGAGAGTGGCATAAGACTCACGCTTGCTCCCATGTCACATAATGCCTTCCTAATGCTTGCTTTGCCAATTGTACAAGGTATGGTGAACTTCCCTGGATCTTCAAGCTTAGGAGGCATCACACTTTTAAGCAAATCACTAAGTTGATCGGTTAGTTCTACAGAATTCAGTTCTTCCAAAGAGATTTTGTGTGTGACCACATCTTTTAGAAATTTTGCATAAGAAGGAATATAGGTGATAGCATCAGTAAAAGAGATAGTGATTTTCAAACCTTTAATCACCTCAAGAAAACTTCTCAATTGAGCATCCGCCTTGGATTTGGCCAATCTTTGGGGATAGGGAACATGAGGGCGGTAAGATTGTACTTGTTCAGTGCATTTTCCCTTCTTCTCAGGTTGCTTGGGCTGTGTGCTATTGGTCAGAGCGATAGGGGCATCGTTCACTCGCTGTTCAGTGATTTTGACCCCTGTTTGGCTTCCTGTTCGGTCTGACCCAGCCGAATGGATGGCCGAATGGTCCTCTGAAAGCATCTCAGTCAGCAAAGGGTCCAAGTCATGGTCTTCAGGCGACATGGGAGGTTATGTACTCCGATAATTTGTTGCATTTGACACTTGTTCGTGTTGAAGTTATGTCCTAGAAGTCAATGGTTTAATGACTTAAATATTAGTTTATGTTATGGATGATATTTTATCATCTGTTCCTAGGTTTATTATTGACAGATCATTCAGGTTGAGGATCTGAATTGTGGATCTCTGTGGATCATTCTTTAGAATGACAATAATAAATCTAAATGGTCCATAATCTTGATAATTAACAAGGAACATTAATTATCTTATAAGATTAGTATGCAAGTTAAGTGATGATTAAGTTCTACAAATCATAGGTAAAGAGTTGCCAACTTAATTGCATATGTGTATGTTATGGAACATAGCACAGGACTTGACCCAACGAAATAAATGTATGGATTGTGTTATGTGTCATTATTTATTTCGTTATGATTTTGGTTCTAAGTTTGAGATGTTTATCTTTTCCACATGAGGATAGGTTCAATAAATATCGTCTACCGTTGATTCCTGATAAGGGCTGCTATACGGACTTTATTTATGTTCTCTTGAATTGTGCGGGAAAAAGCTAATCATCAAGAAAACCGTATGTCCCTCATTAATTCGCTTAGTGAGTGACGATATCTGTTTGGGCCCCTTGATGGAGATAGATTGTTTGCATGCAACTTTATACAATTATCTCTAGATCAAGAAACGTATAATCTGCAAGAATGACACGTTCCAATCTTGGATTATACGATGATATCGTGAGACATAAGAATCAAAATAGGGAAATACTTTTATTCTCTTATGCAGGATTTAAATACTGTAGCAGTACACTATTTATGCGAATTGGGAATCATAACGTGTTGCTAGATACCGCTTATGATTATTGGAATTAAATAACGATTTAATCCCATGTCCAACTTAGCATAAATCCTCAAAGGGTCACACAAAATAGAGTTTTGACCAAGACAGTGCATTATTTATTTATTTATTCGCAACAGTGCGTATTGCGGAAATATGATAAGTTGATTGATTAATTATATACCGTTATAATTAATTAAGTCAAATGGATCATATGGAAATAAATTAATGCATTAGCTAATCCTAGAATAATTATTAATTAGTTAATAATTAGTTTAGCTCAACACAATTTAATATAAATAGTTATATTAATTTATTGGGCCAATATGTATGTATTAAATATATAGCCCAATTGAAGAGCATTTGGAGTAGCATCTAATTATGTGAATTAGAGGCTTAATTAATAGAGTTGAGAGGCCCATTTGAGCCCATTAATGGCCAGCCACAAGAGGTAGGTGGGATGGCATTCTTGTAAATAGATGGTTGGTGGTAGGTAGGGATTGTGCACTATATATAGAGATGTATAGATACAAAATTGAGGCTTCTCTCTTCCCTAACCCTAGCCGCCACCCTTCCCCTCCCTCTTTGGCCGCCGGCCTCACCTCTCTCTCTCTCTCCATTTGCTCATGGGTTGAGCATATTCTCTCCACCTATTAAATAGTTAATTAAGGAAGAAGAGAGAATACCTTAGGATTAGCTTCGTTCTAATCGAATCGCTAGCACGAATCGATTTAGATATTGGTTAATCTCTAGGTGGACTCGAGGCGGCCGTCAACCATGGTGGAGGCGCAAGGAGAGCACTCCACCGACTCCTACGCCATTGGATCGAGCCCCGCGGATGCGATTTCGCGGGAGGTACAAATCCAAACCCTTTCTCTTGTGTTGATTGACTTTTGCACTAGATCATCGCACTTGTTTGTGGTTAATTAAGTGTAATTAGCTTCAAAATTAAATTTTGTGCACTTCCTAACAGTGGTATCAGAGCACATGGTTGTGCTTAAGTTAATTTGACCCTTAATTAAGAGAAATTGGCTAATTAATGGATTAGTAGAGTTGATGCTATTGCTTGCTGTCTGGAAACAGCAATTTCTGTGTTGTTTTGCGTTTTTCGCTATGAAATATTCTCTGAAAATTTTTTCTGTCAACTAAAAAGTTGTAGATCTGTGGATTGTGATTCTTTTGGCGTTGGATTCACATTTTTCTGAAATTGTATGAATTTACTGTGAATAAAATGGCAACGGTGCGCAGAACCAGTTTCTGCTTGCACTGTTCTGTTTGAATGGCTTAAAAGATTTATATTTTGAATATAAGTACCAGTGTTCTTTGGCTAGATTTAAAGAGGACTTGAAACTCTTTCTGGACATGTATAGAATGTTGCATGGTTCAGATTAATTCGTGGGTTTTCAAGTATGAAAAGAAAGATCTCGTCAGATCTGGTTTATTGAACAAACTGATTGTTCTAATAAACTGTACCAACTGAGAACTCTTTCTGGAAAATTGTTTGAATAGAGTTGTTTAATTTTAAGTTAGGATTTCAGGAAAATTAATTTCATAATTTTTCATGGAAGTTTGGTACCTCAACCAGGTCAAACCTTTTCGGTCGACAGTCTGTTCCAGTACAGGTCTAGTCGATTGTTAAGCTTGTAACTTGAATTTCTTAAACTGAACTTAGTGGTTTTCTTTTCATGAATAGTTAGCCAATAGATTAAACAAGTTTTTCTATGTATATTGTATATATAAAAACTGGATGGAAGGTGATCTTTCAGACCGGATGGTTGAGAAGAAAAACAGAATATCTCAAAACGGTGTTTTCGCGCACTTGTTTCAGATTTGTCTTTTTTGATTCTCTCAGATGGTTTATGATCTCTTCCTGAATTTTTGACTGGTAATTACAATCTAGACAAGGAGCTTATATAAATTATTTCATATTTTTTGGAGACCGAAAACTGTGGATTTTGTCGTGTCCCATTAGATACTTTTTTTATCAAAGTATTATTTACTAATTATTCAAACTAGTTGAAAAAGTAATTAGGATACTCCTTGTGTGATCTCCTTTCAGTTTTTTGATGATTGAAAAGTTTTCAAAAGAAATTTAAACAAGTTTGGTTGTTTGAAATTTGAGCATTTACACACGGAAATTGCGAATGACAAATAATACGCAAAGACACTTGAAAGTCATTAATTATAAACAAATTACACTAGTGGATAGACTTGTGCTAACTTTGTTTTGTAGGAGGATGTGGGTTTAGTATGGCTCATGATTCAATGCCTTGTGGTTTGTAAATTGAATGCATGTGTGATTGCGTGTAATAAGGCCTTTGGTGCCATTAATTAATTTTGATTAATTTTTGTGTAACTTGTGTGGCTTGCATGCCCCTAAGGTTAGGATGGGAATAGAAATTTACACATGTAATTTTGTTCCTTTATTTTATATAGGATTTAGATCCGTATATAATTTAGTGGGAGGGACAAAGATTAGATTAGTTTTGCTACATGGAGATGCGGCGAAAACTAATGCAAGCGGGAGCCATACAAATCCACAACAATGTTTGAGATGCTTTATTATGTGAAAGTTTGTGGATGCTATGAATGTCATAAGATAGGTATGGGTGTATGTTTACACGACCACCAAACAAGAGTCACATAATTGTTTGTCCCATTAATTTGATTAAGTCAACCGCCCTCCTTCTCTCTATCCCCTTCACGTCGTTCGGTGCCAAATGACGTTTTCTCGCCGACGCGGGACGTCTTTTGGTTAACCCTCGAAGTCGGGGTGTAAATCGGATTTACTAGGAGCAAATAGAGAGAGGTTACTTATCGATGGACCCTAATCGGATTGGACATCGGGGCGAAGTTTGTGGATGTACATGAGACATTTCACAAACCAAGAGTCATATGGTTAATATGATTGGTTGGAGAACCTACCTTATCTAGTTGTTTTGGTGTTATGCCGACGCTGGCCCCATCTCAACGAAAATAGAGATCTTGGATAACCAACTACATTTGGGACATTAAATAAATGTAGTGGAAGTTTTATTTGTTATAAATAAAATATTTGCATAAACTAAATGACCTTAAATTGATTTTGTTATAGATGTTAAAATTGTTAATTTTGTTGCGATCAATCTTTGAAAAGAAACTTAAATATATCAATTCCCAAAACTTTACTCAAACTACCCGAACGTAGTATCGCGATGATTGATTGACTTTTGACGAAAAATTATTCAATAAAGCGTATGACTAATATCCTCATTTGAAATTTCTAGACCTTTGAATTAACGAATTCATATGGACTAGAATTTAACTCCTACGCTCTTATCCACTTACTCAAGAAGGCGTTCTTGGAGAAAGTAGATATTGACTCCATCATTTACGATCGAGTGTGAAGGGCATGAGTTGACCAAGAGATTCTTCTATAAGAAGATATATGAATGTTTCGTTAGCTTACAAATCGAAAGATTTAAGTAGCTAATTGACAACTAGAGATATTACGATCTCCAATGTCAAGGATTGTTGATATTGTCATACGATCTCTTTGGAATTATAAAGGATATAATGTTACCTTTTTCACACTTGTTGATGCAAATAGGTAATTGGTTAAGTATTCAAGAAATACTTCACCAAGGTATGAGTTGACATTTCGAGACCCTCAATTGTGACTATGTGTCACATGAGTTGTTTCATTTACTGTTTATGGGAGGTATTTGAAAGGTTGTTCGAAATATCATGATTGTAATGTTCTAATCCTAAAAGTGTATTTGTCGTTCAAATTATCTCATTATCTCTAATTCACACTAGTAACTTGATACTAGTTCATATGCTCGCATTTAACGAAATGTGTTGGCAATGAAGAATAAGAGACACTTCGAGAGACGTAAAGCAAACTCCGTATAGGAAATGACTTGTTCGTCTAAGTCATTACCATTGGATACGTAGAGTTATCTTTATTAAGAGTTTGTTTAAGAATTGAAGGTTACATACCTTAATCCTAACCTCTCAAAATATTATCTCCATTTCATATTCGATGATGGACGATTATGTTATTTTATTATGGATATGTTTATATGATTTCATGCATCTTGATCGAATTTGCTTGAAATAGATAAACATGTTTTTGAATGACAAACAGGATGCGTAAGACTTGACTTAAAGTGTTTGACTTTTATGTGTAATAGCCGCTTAGTCATAAATAAACGAGAATCGCATTATGAGAGTCTACGTAACGTAGAGCTCGTAGTTCAATTCGATTTCTCATCAATTGTTATATGCGAATCATGTTTGTTAATTGACAAAAGCGCCTTTGACCTACAAAGGTTTAAGGACAAGTGACTTGATTAGGACTTATACATATCGATGTATATAGATCTATAAGTACTTGTGAAATAAAAGGTTGTTTATACTTTATTACTTGACCAACGATCATTGTAGATATTAACATATCTATTTGATAAGGTATAAGTATGAATCTTTTGATTAGTTCAAAGGAGTTCAAGAGTGAAGTTAAAAGACCGTTCAAGGAAAAGAAAAAGTCTTACAATTAATCATGGTAAATAGTTAAGTCGTATGATTTGAAATATTATCTAAAGAGTATGAAAGTAGTTTCACAACTCGCTCCATGAGGAATAATATGTCCAAGAATGGAGGTATCGAACAATATTTAGTATAGTTCGATCGGTAATAAATCAAATTGACTTATTCGACTCATATTAGGAAGTTATGTTTGAGGACAATATTGTTTACACTGAATAATGTTCCATCGAAGTCTATTGAGAAAGATATTTTACGAGATTTTGATCTCTAACTATATTGGTTCTCAAGATTTGGTGTTAAGAAGCTTATTTCAAGGTTTGTTGACTTATAAGCTTGAACCAAATAAGACACTCTATATTTTGTAGGATACCTTAAGTCGAAAAGACACTACTTCCACGAACATGATAAGAACAAAATAGTTGTTGCTAATCATAACGTAGTCTTAGAGAATAAAATTCTCAAGAAGAAGTAGTGGGAGTAAAGTGAGCATTAAAATAGTTTGTGCGTCACTACAAGAAGTATTCTTATAGAAAACTTGTTACTCTATGCATGGTGCTTAGTGGGAGTTGATCGGAACTTCAATCACAAGCCGTAGTGAAAGGAAGAAGTTTAATAGTACGCTCCTTCCAATAAGGACTCAACCATCTCACGAGTTGATGATGTTCGAGACACTCATGGAATGTAAGGAGTCAAGAATTTATTCTACAAATCGTTGTAGAAATAGTTCATGAACCTTAAGTACCGATCCTACAAAAGTCAACGCGAGTTGATTTCCTGAGCCGTTTGATGCATAGGCTTCACGACATTCTCGTACTTGTCATATGAGAATCCGTTGAGAAATAAGGAAATGATGGAAAGATATGATTCCACATGTATGGTTTAAATCCATACGGTCTTTAAATGCAATCCATGTATAACAACAAGGTATAGACCTTGGTTGATGTTCAAGAATGACCAATCCATCAAGAACGTTTAGATCTTTAATGGAAAGATTGACATGGACGGCAAGTTGACTAAGTACAAAGTACAGCTTCGCGCTTGTAGCTATGTCTAAGTCGATGACGAGTTGACTATATACTAAGCACGGCTTATTGCTTATAGCTATGTATAAGTCAATAAAGATCGTTCTAGCAACAGTTATATTTCGTATATATTGATATATGGAAAGGAACATCAAAACCGCCTTATTCGAATGAATGAAAGAAGATGTTATGTATATGATGCAAACCAAGGTTTTGTTTTTGTGCTAGAAATATATACACACTTCAAGTATCCATTAATGGATTAAAGTAAGTATTGTGAAAAATGGAATAAACATTTTGACAAGGAAGTCAAGGAGTTGAACTTCGTCAAAAGCGTCTTGTATAGACAAGATATTCAGTGGGAGCATGATTGTGTTACTTGTATTGTACAAGGTAATAAGATATTAATTGGGAATAACATTAAGAAAATGAATGTTGTCAAGATCTCATTGGAGAATGTTTTCTCAATAGAGAACTAGGGAGAAATCGCCTAAATCCAAGGAAACAAAATCTATGGTGATAGATTATGATGGATGTTAGGTTTGAGCTAATGTGCATATAACGACGAATTGTTCGAGAAACACGAAAGTTACACTCCAAGATAGGATGTCTAACTACGTCACAAGGCATGACTTGAGTATTTAACTCGGTTTATTGTAACTCAATTCGAGAAAGTGCATGAAACAGTTCAAGCATTCTTTCGTTATGAGTTTCATTTTGTACGCCATATTTATGCATATGCCTCGATGTGTAGTATCCAAGGGATATGACAAACAGTTGTCAAATGGATACAAGAGAGACACATTTGGACAATAGTCAAGGATATCCTCGAGTACCTTATGAGAAAGAGTGATATAATGTTCCATCTCTTAAGATGAAAGATAGTTCGTGTAAATTGATTACATTGATACTAGTTTTTCAAAAGATTGATATAATCACAAGTGAGCTACATATTTAGCTCAAAGGTGGTGTTGTAAGTTTAGAAGGTGTTCTAAATGGAATATTACAACCGTTTCCGTCACCAAAGCAAAATTCATAGCAACTTGTGAAGCATTAAAAGAAGTTTATTTGAATCGAGTTCTTAGTCAAGCTAATATGGTTCTATTGCATCTCGAACCGTAGCTTAATACTAAAGAACCCTTTGTTGGAGATTCAAGTATGATCTATAACGATATCACTTGATATCATATGATGATGATCAAGAATATATATAGGAGTATACATATATAGGGTCAAACAAAAGTGGATAGGTTCGCGAACACAGCGAACACTCTAACATGACCTCTGCCTTAAGCGATATACGGGATGCAAAATGTGCATCCATACGTGGTGGACGTATGAGTAACTTGCTTTAAGTGTATTATTTCTTTTGAGGTCCGAGACAAGTATATATGCAGATATATAACATCGTTCTCAATTCTTCGTTTGCTAGAAGTCACTATTGATTGACTCTAGGCCAAGTGGGAGATTGTTGAAGTTATGTCCTAGAAGTCAATGGTTTAATGACTTAAATATTAGTTTATGTTATGGATGATATTTTATCATCTGTTCCTAGGTTTATTATTGACAGATCATTCAGGTTGAGGATCTGAATTGTGGATCTCTGTGGATCATTCTTTAGAATGACAATAATAAATCTAAATGGTCCATAATCTTGATAATTAACAAGGAACATTAATTATCTTATAAGATTAGTATGCAAGTTAAGTGATGATTAAGTTCTACAAATCATAGGTAAAGAGTTGCCAACTTAATTGCATATGTGTATGTTATGGAACATAGCACAGGACTTGACCCAACGAAATAAATGTATGGATTGTGTTATGTGTCATTATTTATTTCGTTATGATTTTGGTTCTAAGTTTGAGATGTTTATCTTTTCCACATGAGGATAGGTTCAATAAATATCGTCTACCGTTGATTCCTGATAAGGGCTGCTATACGGACTTTATTTATGTTCTCTTGAATTGTGCGGGGAAAAGCTAATCATCAAGAAAACCGTATGTCCCTCATTAATTCGCTTAGTGAGTGACGATATCTGTTTGGGCCCCTTGATGGAGATAGATTGTTTGCATGCAACTTTATACAATTATCTCTAGATCAAGAAACGTATAATCTGCAAGAATGACACGTTCCAATCTTGGATTATACGATGATATCGTGAGACATAAGAATCAAAATAGGGAAATACTTTTATTCTCTTATGCAGGATTTAAATACTGTAGCAGTACACTATTTATGCGAATTGGGAATCATAACGTGTTGCTAGATACCGCTTATGATTATTGGAATTAAATAACGATTTAATCCCATGTCCAACTTAGCATAAATCCTCAAAGGGTCACACAAAATAGAGTTTTGACCAAGACAGTGCATTATTTATTTATTTATTCGCAACAGTGCGTATTGCGGAAATATGATAAGTTGATTGATTAATTATATACCGTTATAATTAATTAAGTCAAATGGATCATATGGAAATAAATTAATGCATTAGCTAATCCTAGAATAATTATTAATTAGTTAATAATTAGTTTAGCTCAACACAATTTAATATAAATAGTTATATTAATTTATTGGGCCAATATGTATGTATTAAATATATAGCCCAATTGAAGAGCATTTGGAGTAGCATCTAATTATGTGAATTAGAGGCTTAATTAATAGAGTTGAGAGGCCCATTTGAGCCCATTAATGGCCAGCCACAAGAGGTAGGTGGGATGGCATTCTTGTAAATAGATGGTTGGTGGTAGGTAGGGATTGTGCACTATATATAGAGATGTATAGATACAAAATTGAGGCTTCTCTCTTCCCTAACCCTAGCCGCCACCCTTCCCCTCCCTCTTTGGCCGCCGGCCTCACCTCTCTCTCTCTCTCCATTTGCTCATGGGTTGAGCATATTCTCTCCACCTATTAAATAGTTAATTAAGGAAGAAGAGAGAATACCTTAGGATTAGCTTCGTTCTAATCGAATCGCTAGCACGAATCGATTTAGATATTGGTTAATCTCTAGGTGGACTCGAGGCGGCCGTCAACCATGGTGGAGGCGCAAGGAGAGCACTCCACCGACTCCTACGCCATTGGATCGAGCCCCGCGGATGCGATTTCGCGGGAGGTACAAATCCAAACCCTTTCTCTTGTGTTGATTGACTTTTGCACTAGATCATCGCACTTGTTTGTGGTTAATTAAGTGTAATTAGCTTCAAAATTAAATTTTGTGCACTTTCTAACAGTTCGGCTGTATGTTCGGCCGAATGGAAGGCAGAACGCCCGATTTGTCGCGCCGAATTCGTCTCCAGACCTGCCGATTCACCTGGCATGGGTGGGTCCTCGTACTGGGTTCCACTCCTGAGCGTGTGGACTGCCTTCATCTCCGCTCGTGAGTTTAGCTCTGGTTGACTTGGGAGTTTGCCTTGTGGGCAAGTGTTTTGCGCCGCGAAAAACCCTTTCATCATCTTCTCCAACCTAGATGCAGCACCTGACTCTTTTTCAAGTTTAGCCAAACTATCAAGAATTGTTTCATTTAGCTTACCTTGAGTCTCGATGAATTGCTCCACGTGCGGTGCAACATAAGGTTTTTTCTGGAAGTTTTGGCCACGATTG
Organism: Rhynchospora breviuscula; assembly: GCA_027562975.1. Lineage (NCBI taxonomy): Eukaryota > Viridiplantae > Streptophyta > Magnoliopsida > Poales > Cyperaceae > Rhynchospora > Rhynchospora breviuscula. The sequence goes on from CM050398.1 coordinate 68,397,277, forward strand.
TTGTTAAATTGGACATTTCTGTTTTGGTTGGGTTGTGGTGGGTTACCCGCGCGATTGGTGAAAAGCTTCCTAGGGACAAAAGTGCGGTTTTGGTTGGTGTTTTGAGAGTTGTCACCTTCAAAGTCCTCCATTTCCCTAGTGTCTAACGAGGTGTTGCGGTTTTGGTACCAAGCATAGACATCGTTCATGGAATTGACTTGCTCGGGCTTTTGGTCACCATATTGGAGAGGACAATCTTGGGACTTGTGACCTTCTTCACCGCATGCGCCACACTCCTTGGAAAGCAAATGCGTGCCATTGGCCGTTTGTAGCCTTGCAAGCTCGACTTCCAACTGTGCTATCCGGTCCCGCGATGAGATCTCCTTCACCTCATGCCTTCCTTGATTGCTTCTCACCGGATTAGGTGCTGCCCAATTGTATTGCAAGGCACACCTTTCAATTGCCTTGCGTGCTTGCTCCGCATCGAGCGATGTGAAACTCCCACCTGAAAGAGCATCAACATTCACTTTAATACTGTCATAGAGGCCATTAAAGAACGAGTGAATCGTTAACCAATCTTGAATACCATGGTTGGGACAAGAGTTTTTCAAATCTCTAAACCGTTTCCAAACCTCTCTAAACGATTCATCCCCTCTTTGTTTAAAATTTGTGATTTCCCTTCTAATTTCAAAGGCCCTTTTAGAAGGAAAATACCGCTCAAGAAAAATCTGTGCCATTATTCCCCAACTATCAATTGACCCTCTTTTGAGTGTGTTGTACCATTTCTTTGCCCTATCCCTGAGAGTAAAGTGAAACAAGAGAAGTCTAATTGAATCCTGAGAAACCCCATTGAATTTCAACAATTTAGTGCAATCAAGAAAAGCTTGTAAATGAGCATGGGGGTCCTCTTGATCAAGCCCATAGAATGGGTTTTGTTGCACAAGTGCAACGTGCGCGGGGTTGATTTGCATATTGTTTGCCGCGATCCCTCTGATCAAGACCGGTCCATCCACGTCCTCGATTCGCGGGGCTGAGTGCTCGCGAAGAGATTTGGTTGGCCCTTGAGTTTCGATGACCGGTGGAGGGTCATTAGGTGTTCCCATGGAGTGGCAACTTACATGACGCTCATCCTCAAAGGTTTGGCGCTCATTCTCGAGGTTGAGGCGCTCCTGGACAATTCATTGTTGCTCCAATAGCAGTTCTTGGCGCAAGCCTCCAGTTGTTGAGTTTGCTCTGCGAAATTTGCCATTTCGGGGTCTGTTCTTCTTTCTGGCTCGCTGTTTGTGCTCTGTTCGGCCGGATGTTCGGCCGAATGGTTGGCTGAATGGGTTGAAAATCTGGTCGTAGGTGAGGTAACAGATGGCCCGGGCTACTCCTCTGCAAAGGATTGGTCCGTGCTTGTCTGTCCTGAGCTCCTCAACCAGTAATTGTGTGGTTCACCCGGCTCGCGTGGCTTTTTGGACTTCTTTGCCAGAGTTTGTCCTGCGAGGAAAAAGAAGAAAAGGCACAAGTTAGTAAGCAAGTTAAATCTAGACTCTTGTTAATAAGATAAGAACTAATATCAATTGCCGTCCCCGGCAACGGCGCCAATTTGATCGAGGCAAAAACCTAGGTCAAATAAATAACCTTGTTTACCTGACTAGTCGTTTATAGTAAAGCTAAGGTGTCGAACCCACAAGGACGGAGTCTGAGTACTAGTTCCTTTCTATTCTCAAAAGCTAGAAGGTTTGATTTTGGGTTCAACAAACGATAAATAAAAGACTTAAATTAAATTGCAAAGAAATAAATATTTTTGAGGGGTTTTATGAATTTAATATGCAAAAGTATGCCTTAGGGAATTAGTTTCATCTGTGATTAGGTCATGGAGTGTCAAATCATCAACTTTCGTCGCTGAACTTGACTTATGCGGTGCACAGAGCCACCATTCGGCCTACTGTTCGGCCAGGACAGGCCGAACAGAAAGCCGAATGGATGCTCTGGACAGTGCATACTCCATGTAAATGTTGGTTTCCTGATCCATGCTTAATACCACGTGTTGTGAAGGGTTGGGTGATAGTAACTAACGCACTAACCTATGATTTTCACCTTCGATTAGGGTTGATACCATAGTAACCTAACACCTCTTGAATTGCTAACCTAACTTTCGTTGGTCAATTATTCAAGTCTGTTTGTTGTGGTTCGATGAGACAACTAATTAATGGTTAGTTAATTAGAAACCGTGTCATACAATTCGATTGGTTATCTTTCAATTTTAACCTATCTCGTGATATTGTTATTGTTTAATGTATTAATTCAATACTTAAATACCCCAACTAGATGTGCGCATTCACCAAGTCGTGTGTAATGATTAACAAGCAAACAACAACAAGTAAATATACCAACAATCAAATCACAATGATATTAAGCACAAATCAAGTCTACAATATCCCTAATCAATAGATTACTTCTACATCCCTAAGACATAAATAGATCTAGCCTAACATAGTCACACGCATCATGCAAATCACAGAGAATAGCAAATAAAAAGACATAGTATCAAAAATAACAACTAAGAGTAGGTGATACAACAATAAACCGAATATCCGAGTCGCTAGGATCTGTCTCTCTCGAGTACAAGGTGGAATCTCGCGCCGCAATGGAGAAACGGCGCACGAATCAAGTGTTTTGAGCTCTAAAATGTGGATCTATGGTGGGAGAACGTGGGAATCCCTTCTCTCTGGCATGGGAGAAGATTATATGCTGTCTGGAGGCGTCCTAGGGCCAGGGGGTCCAGTTTCCATAGAAGAAACTTGCCAAAACAGGAGCATTCGGCTGGGTGTTCGGCTGAAGCCAGCCGAATGGTAGGTCGAATGGCCTGCAAATGTCGTGGGCTGAGAGTTGTTCGGGCCAGGAATGAGTCATCTGGCTTGTAATAGGCTGGGGCACGCCAATTGAGGTCTGTCTCCTTGTATCCAAGTAATTTCTTCGCGTGGTTCGTCCAGAAACGTCCGATTGTTGCGTTGTTTCCACCTATTACCTACAAAATAGTTGAGAAGCGGCGGCAGTACAAAATCCTGGCAAATATGGCATAAAAGCACAGTGAATAATATGAGTTGAGTTATAATTTAGGTGTATAGTCCGGCCAAAATGCATATATAAATCCGAGATATCAGATATCATGTGACATAGGAATCAAAACAATAAGATACCATTTCTTATGCAGGATTGAAGTGCTGTATTGGTGTAGTATTTAATTTATGCAAATTGTGAATCATAACGTGTTGCTAGATACCGCTTATGATTAATGAAAATAAATGATGATTTATTTTCATAGCCAACATAGCATAAATCCTCAAAGAATCACACAAATAGAACTTTAACCAAACGTGCATTATTTATTTGTTTGCAGTAGCGAGTACTACGAATATATGATAAGTTGATTAATTAATTATATACCGTTGCGAACCGTTATAATTAATTAACTCAAATGGATCGTATAGAAATAATATAATGTATATGCTAATTCTAAATTAATTATTAATATGTCAATAATTAAGTTCGTTCAACGTATATTTATTATACTGAGCTAATCGGTCTTTTGTTTAATCAGTTAATTAAAAGCCCGATTTGAGATGGATTAATGGAGTGGATTAATGGGCTAATATAATATGTTGTGTAGCCCATAATTACCCATTAATTTTCGGATTTTGAGGGGCAAATCTGTCCAGATAAAATTGGAAGAGAGATAGGCTTCATATATAGCAACGTCGTTTATGGAAACACCAGGGCTTGACCTAATTCTCTCTCTCCCTCTCTCTCTAGCCGACGGCTCAAGCAAGAGGGCAGAATTTGTTCTCCTCTTGCATGCGCCTCCATCTCCCTCTCTAGCTCATGTGTTGAGCGATTTTCCTTCCAGTTAAACAGTTAACCGCGCGAAGGAGTAAAACAGGGAATTAGCTATCGTCTCGGACAAGCTAGTACTTGTCTTGAGACTTTGGTTAATCTTCTAGGTGGACTCGAGGCAACCGGAGGCAGCCGTGAGGGTGACGAGCACGCCACCGACTCCAAGAGATTGGATTCGAGCCTCGCGAATACGATTTCGTGAGAGGTAAACCTCCTACACTTCTCCTTTTACGTGTTAATTACTTGAATAACTAGATCCGTTTTTCGTGCGTGTTAATTGCTTATTAAATGTTAATAAAAATTAAAATTGCACATGGACTTGAGTTCCTAACACTAGTAAGCTAAATATGCATGCATATAATATAATCCTTAAGATAGATACTCTTCCTATTGTATTCAGGAATAGGGCCAATGCAGGGAAGAGATGTAAGAATGAGGGTGTATGAAACAATGGAATGGAAGGACATATCAGGATGAGGGGCATGCTATTGGGTGCCGGAGAGAATAAATGAAGGTTGGAGAAACTGACTCTGAATGAGGGCGTTTGAAGAAAAATGGAAGGACATATCTGGTGGTTGTGATGGTGACAGGTGTCAACTGGAGATTACTGCTTCAAAAATGATGTCTGGGTATGTTGAGTTTTTAACAATTTGATATAGGGATACATAAATGAGAATAAAGCATTGGTACTGGTTATCACCGGTACCAGTGCCAGTATATCAGTGTAAGGTATTTCGGCCATAACTTTTTCAAATGTTTTTTGATAATTAAATTACTAGTAAAACTAATAAGAAGGGCCTATATCCCTAATTAATAGGATTAGAGGAGTTTTTATTAGATTTTGAGGATTTGAGGGGTTTATTCCTGGATAGAGAAGATTTGAGGAAAGAACCAAATTATATTTTACATGCATGCTGACAAGCAGGGTACTGAGTTGGAAACTCTTCATGTACCATTCATTTAGTAATATAAAAACACATTATACATAATTTGTTTTCTTTAGTCCTTGAGCAGAAATGATTAATTTGCTTTCTTTTGTTTTACTGATTTTGTAGAAGTTATCAATTTGTGAAATTCAGAATTTGCATCTTCCTGTGGCTGGTGCAAATGTTTCAAGATATATATATGATATTAACATCATTAGATGGGTACTTAGTTGGTGGCTAGTACTGCTAAAACGCTCCATCTTTTGTAATTCCCGTAAGTAAAATATATAAAAAAAAGTCAACCAAGGATAATGACTACGTACTGTGCAGGTAGCTAAAGAATGATGAAAAAAGCTAAAATGAATTTTGGAATGAATCAGCACTAAACTGTGTGTTTATGTATCTCATACCGAGACTGAGACTGCAAGTAGTGGCGCCTGGATTGGAGTTGGATAATATCTTGGCAGTTCTTTGGAATGAATGGCTCGAGCATCATAAACAACTCCTGCAGTTTAAGTTTTTCTTCCATCAGCTCCAAAATTTGGGTATTAACTTGTGACATATCGGATAATGTAGAAAGCAATTCCTTCCTGTGCAAGACTTGGACCAGTAATGATTGATTAAGAGCACGTTGATAGTCATGTTTCATACCAATTTTGCAAACATTAAGCCCTCTCTTGAGTTCGTTGTATTGGGAAAGGATGTGGTCCTCTTGGCCGCCTAATTCCTCCATCTGTCCCTCCAAATCATGAATTTGGCGAGCCATTACTTCAATCGCTTTTTCTTCAAGGTTAAGCAGGAGCTTCTTAAACGAAAGCTCCTGATCAATATCAGCCACAGTCATGATGTAATCGTACTTGGGGAATGCAAGGGATGCAGAGATGCTGGATAGGAGAATTAACATCAAAACTGAAATAATTGTCGATGTCATCAGTAAAAGCTCTATTTTCAAGACAGAGAGGACAAACTAGTTAATTAGTTTCATGCTCCTCACTCAATCAATTTCATATAATTGCTGATGTATTATAGAAATTCCACTTAATAAATTTCTTATATTTATTTTATTCTCATTCTAACCATGCCGCTTTTTAAAAATATAGATGGGGCTTTGCTGCAAATAGAGGAAAGAAAAAAAAAGGAAATACATTGCTTGCTGAGATTATTCCTAAAAAAAGGATCCTAATAAAGGCAAATTTTGCTATGAATGGAAATAAAATGAGCCGCTTTTTTCTTATAAATCAAAAGGCCAGGGTCATTTAATAAATGTTCACATCTCAAACATTCTTCATTAAATTTAGCAGAAGATTTTTGGTGGAAGAGCAAAATCGTCCATTTAAATTGAATGGTCTCTTTCTTTGTTTTATACAATCCTCAGCCTGTTCTATCATTCTCTCATCTCCTTCAGAACGAAGTAACGATTGTGTATAAATATGGCTAGATAAGCTCAGGGAATAAGGTTAAAAAACATCATATATTACTCCAATGCTTGACAGTTTCGGTGACGTCAAAGGAAGCAAATTCAGAGCTTTCAAATAATAATTGTTGTTCAGCCACATATATCAGATAATACTGGAGGATCTCATCACTTAAAATACGCAGAATACAAGTATTTGGAGCTATGGTAATTGTCAATCACTTGAAATACCATATACCATACGAGTCTTTTTGGATATATGAGTGGAATGATCCTTAGGAAAGTGAGAAAGTTGAATAAAGTTATCTTAGGTTGTGCTAGGTACCTGTTTTGTGCAGAAAAATATTCTCATAGAATTAGATAATATCTACAAAAATGCATTTTTATTGGCTTCTTTTTAAAACTTCAAACAATGACAGATATGTTGTTACTAATTCCACTCAAGGTGCACTGCCATTAGCAGTAACAGATGGATTTAGGGGAATTAGTAAGAACTTTTTGTAGTTAGTAATAACTAATAACAGCTAACTTAAATGAACATAAGTAGTCTAAACTGGTATTTGATTGTACGAAATTGCAGATAATATGATGCAATATGTACCCGCACACACTTCAGAAAAAGAGACGTAATTTTTGATCCGACCGTCGGATCGGGCCCGAAATTTTGATAGGAGATCTGTGACTCAAACCGTCAGAGCATATTCCCGATCTGAGCCTTCCTTCATGAACTTTGGGGCCTTTTTTTATAATTTTAATTTTAATAATTTTAGGATTATTTTAGTAATTTTTATGTATTTCATCTTTCTAGGATTTTGTATTTTGCTTCTTTAAGACCGTCGTCGTGTCTTCTTACAGTTTAGTCATGTTTTAGAATTGAATTTTATCAATAAAACTCTGTGTGATCTCAAAAACCAAAAATCTCTCTTTTTCGTACTTTTCTATTATCTTCTCTGTTGTTCGTGCATCATAATATTAGATGATTTGAGGAGAGCATACGAACAAAAGGAGGAAGCAAGTATACAATACATACACTCCTGACGAGGAAGTATATGATACATACGCTGCAGATTCATCAGACGAGTCACGAGTGGATGGTTTATGAAGCTGTGTACTTCAATTTTTTCTGGCAGAAGATCTGAATCCGTTTATTTAGTGGAACACAATTAGAGGTATAAAGATGAGAAGCAAAAACGAGTAGCTCTGATTTTAATATAAAAGAGCTCCTTTTGTCTTTCTCAGTGATGAGAAATTCTACATACAATTTGCTTTCAATTGACCTGTAAGTGGAACTTATCTCTGTATATGAGTGAAATAAATAAAATTGGGTTGTTTACCCAACAAATTGCCATGTTGAATTAGCATTGATTGCTGTCCCCCATGTAGATATTCCCATGGTCGGTACGGGTAAACAATCAATGGCCTGATACAGTTCTAGAACTTTTTTTTTTTTTTTTTTTTGTGCTTTCATTGAAGAGGCAAAATCAAGTATATAAAATGATTAATATAGGAACAGAAAATATTTTGTAGAAATTTGTTTTATAATCGTGGCAACTAATCAAAACCACATCAAATATAGAAAAAAAAATTATAATTAATTTAATATAAGATCTGTTGTGTGAAAAATTTAGTGTAATTTATAAATTAATTGATTATATCGAGCAATTTAAATCATTAATTGTTCAATTTGACAGTTAATCGATGGCCATATAATTTCAAATTATATCAGATTGTTTACACAATTAATTGTCTGCAATTCTAGTTCTACAACTTCAATAATTATATTTCGAATGTCTCAGATTCACAATCATCGTCCGAAAACATTGATTTCCTAAAAATCTTAAAATACAGTAAAATAATTTAGGGGAAAAAATGGCCTCCAACAAGATTTCAATGTGAAAAATACAATAAATGTATGAATCGGTCATTTGCGACTCGAGAATTAAGACCTAATAGCGGGAATTGCTTCCTACACTCCTCATTTTTTTAGATTCACTCTCTTTGGACGAAAATGCCCCTCACATTTCTAATTGGATGTGAATTGGGAGACGTAAATTGAAGAAATTCAAGGGGTATTTTCGTCCAAAATAGAATGAATCTCAAAAAACCGAGAATGTAGGAAGCAATTCCCCCTAATAGCATTTGACAAGCTCATCCATCAAACATATTTGACTCTACATTTAATCGACAATTAGAAACTTTAGTTATGCAAATGTAGCAATAAATGAAATAAGGGGACGGAAATGAAAAATACATTGAATAATACGGTTATACGGTCACATTTCTCGTCTGTATGATGTCTTCCTATCTTTGAAAAAACAAAACAGTCATATTTTCATTTAATGGAAGTGGTCGCCCTCGATGTTGCCATCCTACCCTATTATTTAGGTCCTTTTCTTCTTCAGGTTCTAACTTGAGTTTTCCTCTTTTCTTTTTGTTTTTATTATTGTTTGAGACTTGTCCTCCTTGTTTATTTTTTTCTCTCTCTCTATTCTCCTCTTTTTTTTTTTTCTTTTCTTAACAGATTTGTTGGATTAGTGTGAAATAGTCACTAATTCATATTAGTGATAAGTTTTAAACTCAAATTTGATAGATAAATACAAAATAATAAACGAAGTAATACTGCTTTATTGAATCAGCCTAAAAAGAAGTCAATATTCTACTTGCAATTCTAAGAGAAAAAAAAAAATCACCTAATTAATACATGTATCATATTTTCCAATTCTAACAGAGAAAAAAAATTAAGCTTCCTGCTTCCATCATTTCAGCAAAATTAATTTTAAGGAAAATGTAAATGCAAAATTTTGAGGCTTTCTTAGTTTTGCTCAATGGAATTTAAACTTGGTAACAAAATTTTTTGTTAATCAAATGTCTTAAAAAATTTTAATACTAGTTTTAATACTAGAAACATGCCAATAACCAGAAATCTCTCTCCATAGACCATAGTTCGATCTCATTAATGACCGCCACCGACACTATAGCCCATAGCCATAGGCCATAGTGCTTCTGAGTTTCTCTAGTTCTCTCCAGCTATGTGAAAGCGAGAACAGTAAAATAATCTCCTTAGTAACTGTTTAACCGCAAAATTAATTCCAGATAGTTAGCCAACCCTCTGATCAGGAAACACCTACACCATCCGATCTGAAACGAACGATCTTGATCCACTTAGATCTGCAATGGTTCCCTTGTAATCCGACAGGAAGGATCCGACCTCATTCAGTCTAAACTTAACGACGTCTTCAAAGTTCAAACACCTTTTCTGCAAATGTAAATTTCTTCAGGGGCATAAGCGAAAAAAGCTCTCTCTTAATTTTCCCTGCCTTGGTCTTCGCTTCTCAGTTCTCCATCATCAGATCTCTCTCCTTCTCTTGCATCTCCTCTCCACCAAACCCTAGGTTTCCTTCTCCCCCTTCCTTCCATGGAGATCTCTCGATCTCTTCGATCTCTCTCATGGATCGCCACTGTTCTGGCGCTTCTCTCCACCATGGCGCCTCTCGCGAGCTGCTTCTACCTACCTGGAGTCGCTCCCGCTGATTTCCAGAAGGTATTGTATAATATATCTTACACTCGCTCTTCATTTCTTCATTTGCATGTTGCGTGCTTTGATCGGAGAACATGAGTAGGTGATTTCATTAGATTTAGGTTCATTATGATTCGTTGACAAATTGATTAGCTTTTAGCAATATTTTCGCATGGATTAAGTTTGGAATGATAAATCCTTAGAATCGTCTAGGTTTTCCTGATAAGACTTCACTTTGAATCGTGACTGGGTAATTAGTTGACAAAAGGTGTCAACTGAAATTTCTAACTGGTGACTCTTGCCTTGGTTATGTAATAATCAACCTGTGATAGAAATTAGCTTATATTCAAAAAGTTTGAGATAAGCTGCTTCTGTTTCTAATTATTGGTTTAGCATCTTACAGTGGAATGTCAGCCCTAGTTTTTGAGTTCATTGGCATGAGTATCCTAGTGCTGATCATCATTAACTCTATCCTAGTTATTAATAAATGCAGCAGTGTTTCTTCAAAAGTGTGATGATAAGAAGAATTATTATTTTTTAGTTTTGTTCACATTCAATTAAAGTTTATCTATTGATGGTTGTGACATAGCTGTCCTGATAGTAATCAGCAGTGTAGTACTATATGCCTTAGACCTTCTATTCTAACTTTCTTTTATTTATTTGGCAGAGAGATCCACTGTCAGTGAAGGTGAACAAACTAACTTCCATAAAGACGCAGCTACCTTACTCATACTATTCTCTGCCATACTGCATGCCAGATCAAATAGTCGACAGTGCTGAAAACCTGGGCGAGGTGCTTCGTGGTGACCGCATTGAGAACTCTCCTTATGTGGTTGGTATTATTTTAAAAAATTTACTTGTGTAAACTTTTTTTATGATACTGATGAACTGTGCAATTTTCCTTATGATGATGTGTGAGTGTTTAGTAATGAAAAAAAAAAATGATATGAGACTTAATCTGAGGTGTCAGTTATCTGTAAATTTGATTTTTGTATCCTTTGTTTTAAAAAATAAGAACTTGATTTTATTTGCCATTTATTTATGGTATTCAAATGCCGATGGATTATCTTCGAATAATAAACTAGTTCATATGGAGTTAATTTTTTTTTCTTTATTCCTTTTGGTACTTTCAGTTCCAAATGAGGGAGGCTCAGATGTGCCAGATTGTTTGCAAGATTACTCTTAATGACAAGGAAGCCAAAGAACTTAAGGAGAAGATTGAAGATGAGTATCGAGTCAACATGTAAGTCCAAAGGTCTTAATATTGTATTAGAAGTCGTTTCACCAATAAAATTTATTGCATAGAAGTCCACCTATACTAAATTCAGGGTAGGAGAACCTTCACTCTTTTCGTGGCAAACATCATGCTGTGTCGAGGGTTTCATTTGAACAGTAAAACTGCCTGAAGGCATTTTACCCGTCATAGATGTTATGGTACCAGATTGGATTTTTCATTTTGCTAATTGGAATTTGATTTCAGTTGAGTTGGTTTCTAGCTTTGAAGCGTTGAACCACCAACGCAAAAATAAAAATATATATAGAGAGGGAGATCTGGTTTGTGTCCAACTGATACAGGTCATATCCTCAATACAACCTCACACCTGCTTCCTGCTAATACTTTTTAATCTATTTATTTATATTTACAGGATACTTGACAATCTTCCTCTAGTTGTGCCAATCAAGAGACAAGATCAGGAGGGTGTTATTTATCAACATGGATTTCATGTTGGTGTCAAAGGCCAATATGCTGGCGTAAGTTTTATCTCTCATTATTTTCATTTGTTCTCTAGAAATCTGGAATCATTATAATGTGCTGCGTATCATAGTGTAACTAATGGTGGGTTATTGGTTTGCATACATTTTGCATCGAGTGCATCTACATAGTAAGATGATAAGACCAGTGGCTTTTAATGCATTTACTTTGAAATTTCGAATGAACGAACATCGATTATCTCTGTACTTGCTAGTTGTATTCAGGGCCTATCGTTGAATGAAAAATATCATGAGTGCACTGGGATTTATTCATCTGTTAATGTCAAGCAATAAAACATTTTAAGGTTTGTCCTTTTATCAATTGCCGTACAAGGATAAGCTAATCTTAGGTGGAATTAATGCAGAGCAAAGAAGAGAAGTACTTTATCAACAATCACTTGTCATTTGTTGTCAAGTTCCACAAAGATCCCCAGACTGACCTTGCTAGGATTGTTGGCTTTGAGGTGAAACCCTTCAGGTTGGTTCTCTCTCATGTAGATTTTTTCAAGGATGGATGAATAACTCTTTCTGTCCCTATTTCATTCAAATATATCACCAAAGATGAAAATCTTTTACCCTTTAAATTTCTAAGCCAATTGTTCGAAAGGGAGGAGGATAGTTCACATACCATTTGATGAAAAATGGGGATTGGAAGCAGAGCAGGACAATTCAAGTACCATTTTATTGACAATGGTGAATTGGGGTCTACAAATGCTATCTTTATTTTATTTATTTATCTTTTTTTTTGGCTAGTTCCTATGCTTCTTTTATTCTGACTGGGGCAGATGGATTAGCACATCTGTATTGTTCTCTTTCTTGCATAAATTTTGTGGGAAAAAAACACTTATTATTATTCATTTTATTTTACTTTCAAATTACTTGATGTAAAGCTATAATTCTCTTTTGTGGGTAACAGTGCGAAACACGAGTTTGAAGGACAGTGGAATGGGAACAAGACTCGCCTTACCACATGTGATCCCCACTCAAAGCGTCTTGTCACGAATTCTGACACTCCTCAGGAGGTTGAGGCCAACAAGGACATCATCTTCACCTATGATGTTGATTTTGAGGTATGCTTATATATTTAAACCATCCTGTAGCAGCAATTTTATTACTAAAATAACTATCTACCATTATATTAGAATTGAGGTATCATCTAGTCTCTTGTTCTTTAATTTACAGTATAAAAATGGGCTCTGGAAATTTTTTTTCTTAAATAGAATAAGAAATTGGAGGAATATACCACTTTGGGGTAGGTATACCGGGGCACATCACATGCAGATAATAGACCTGATTTTGTATAGTGCTTCGCTTTTGTGTGATTAGTTAACATCATAGTAACAAAATATGAATTAAATAGAATAAGAAATTGGAGGAATATACCACATGGGGTTTAATCGGGCCACATCACATGCAGATAATAGACCTGATTATGTATGGTGCTTTGCTTTTATGTGATTAGTTAACATCATAGTAATGAAATATGAATTAAAGGAACAGTATTAAGTCTGATTTGTCCAACCCAAGTACTTAGTATCTTATTGAATACCTAATATTATGCATAAATCTGTGTCAAAATAATGTGCACATGCCTTTTTCAGGAGAGCGACATAAAATGGGCCTCCCGCTGGGACACCTACCTCTTAATGACAGATGACCAGATCCACTGGTTCTCTATTGTGAACTCACTCATGATTGTACTTTTCCTGTCTGGCATGGTAGCCATGATCATGCTTCGCACCCTCTACCGTGACATCTCCAAGTACAACCAGCTGGAGACCCAAGAAGAAGCCCAGGAGGAGACTGGCTGGAAACTTGTCCATGGTGATGTGTTTCGCCCCCCAATCTACTCTGACCTGTTGTGCGTCTATGTGGGGTCTGGTGTCCAGTTATTTGGTATGCTGCTTGTCACCATGATCTTTGCCCTCTTGGGCTTCCTCTCTCCTTCCAACAGGGGTGGTCTCATGACTGCTATGGTGCTGCTCTGGGTCTTTATGGGGATATTTGCTGGGTATGCCTCCTCTAGATTGTACAAGATGTTCAAGGGAGCTGAGTGGAAGAAGGTTACCTTGAGGACTGCAGTCATGTTTCCTGGAGTTGTTTCAGGAATTTTCTTTGTGCTAAACGCATTGATCTGGGGTGAGAAGTCATCAGGTGCCGTGCCGTTCACAACCATGTTTGCCTTGGTGCTCCTCTGGTTTGGTATCTCAGTGCCACTTGTTTTCGCTGGTAGTTATATTGGGTTCAAGAAGCCAGCAATAGAGGATCCTGTAAAGACCAACAAGATCCCGAGGCAGATACCTGAACAAGCATGGTACATGAACCCGGTGTTCTCAATTCTGATCGGTGGTATTTTGCCGTTTGGTGCTGTTTTTATTGAGTTGTTCTTCATTCTCACCTCGATCTGGCTCCACCAATTCTACTACATCTTCGGCTTCCTGTTCCTTGTTTTCATTATTCTGATAATTACTTGTGCCGAGATTACCATTGTGCTATGCTACTTCCAGCTATGCAGTGAGGATTATCTGTGGTGGTGGCGCTCATACCTGACAGCCGGGTCATCAGCTCTCTACCTGTTTCTATATGCCACATTCTATTTCTTTACCAAGTTGGAGATAACGAAATTGGTCTCCGGAATTTTGTACTTCGGTTACATGCTCATTGCCTCCTATTCATTCTTTGTTCTCACTGGTACAATCGGGTTCTTCGCGTGTTTCTTGTTCACACGGCTGATATACTCTTCTGTCAAGATTGATTAAGGTTGGGTGGGAGTAATTTTAACTATTTTGACTATGTTATAATTTTTGTAGAATGCCCGGTTTTATTGTTTTATTTTCAGTTGTGTCGTAGCGTATGATAAGATGATATGGAACTTCCGTTTAGTTTTAAATTGTTCGTAGCTGTTATTCTTTTTTGTTAGATTTTGTGACTTAAAAAAGGGTTGTTAATTTGTGTGTAATGGGGGGGATGGGGGTCGGGGCTCATATTAATTGTTTTGTAGTTTTTCCCCATCTATTGAAAATTCGTTCTGTCATCATTTTTTCATTGGTTATTGGCTCTGAATTTCCGATAGTCAACGTCAGTAGTTCTTATATTAACTAGTCATTGTTTTTCCATTTGAGCTCGTTACGAAATCTTGTGGATTGAAATGAATCTATGAATCTAGCCAACCCTGCTATAGTGGGCTCAAAACTGAGAATCCTGTAGATACTTCAAATTTTGATTGTAATATAAATAAGTGTTAAAAAAAAATATGATGTGTTCAAAACACAACAAAACATGATATGATGATACGATATACGGTAAGACACAGACGCGATATAGCATGACACGCGAATTGTTCATAATTGTTCATATATAACATGACATGATACACAACACTTCGGCTCGCTATTATAGAGATATTGTTCGATCCATTTTCTGATCATTTTTCTATCAATTTGCTCGCCCTTTTGCTTCTACTCATGTAGCCTACGCACCTAGATCTGTTTTTGTGCTTACTCTTCAAAGAACAAAGAAGATCCTTTATTTTAGCTCTTGAAGACCCTAGAGAAAGCATTCGAACTGAAATTCTCTCGTTTCTGGTCTTTCTTTTTCCATTTCATCGAGTTTGCTCTCTGGTTCTGTTGTCTAATCTATTTGAGTACTTAGGTCATTCGCTTGTAATTGATTGACTCGTTACATAGTTACTTGCTCGTTCGGGTATAATCGTTAGAATAGTAAGTCGAATCGTAAACTAATGTATCTTTCGTAGTTGCTGGGGGAATTTCAATTCTTGCGGAATTCCGATTCCAAAGCATTTCCAATTCTCCTTAGCGGCCAAAGCGGCCTTATTCAACACAAGCTTACTTTATTGATTAACTTCTTCTTTGTCTATTTTTTAAATAATTTCATGATTTGAATATATGACAAAAATATATAATTATACTTTATAAAATTCAAATACGATGAAATACGACACGTCAAGTCTAAAAAACGCAACACAAAAATAAATTCAAATTTAGATACAACACGAAAATAATTTTATAATTTAAATCTTTAATTCATCCATTAACATAAATATATAATTATATCTTATAAAATTGTTGAGACACGTCAAGTAAAAAAAAACGCAGCATGAGAATACGAAATTTAAACGTGTCGTGTTCATTTTTTTTTTTTAAATTTAGTACCTCACGACACAAAATATTTAAACATATCACAACATAACAACACGACGTATTTGACATAAGTGTTTTTGACATGGCACGGCACGTTATTAGTGTTTTTTGGGTGCAAGGTCTTACAGTTACAGCAGAGATGACCCGAACACTAACAGACGAAATGGTTTCCGATCGCAAGGTTTTACAGCAGGGATGGACGCGGTGTCAGCGGTGGTGTTTTTTGGGAGCTCTTCGAATTAAAAAGCTCGGGTATTGGATGGTACCATGCTCAAGCTTGGTATTAAAGACCACAGTGCGATTGAAACCAGGAGGTAAAAGATCAATTGTATTTGTTATTACAGATACTCTGCGTAAGGATCCCCCCACACACACACACAAATGAGGAAATAAGCAAGAGTTGCACACGCAGACTAAGATTCCTTACAACAAAAAAAGAGTCAAACAAAAACATACATTTAAAATTGGAAGGCTAATTATTACTACTACATAACAGAACCATATTACATGTACCTATGCTCCCTTTCCCATAAAAGAAAAGGAAATTCAACACCTTTACAAGATCACTTACTTCTAACATCTCTATCTCTATCTGCTACAGAAGGCACCGAACGGTACTCTCGGTCAGACTCCTGACCCCTGTGCCGCTTCGACTTGTCATAGAACATATAATATCCCATTGCACCTGCAATTAGTACACCGGCAACAGCCCAGGTGGTCGGGCTGTACCTGCGAAACATGCCACCGCCAAACGAACCCGGGCCTGGTGAGGCCCGCTTTGTCGGATCCTCTGCCACTGCTCTTATGTATTGCCTCCACATCTTGAGCGTGTGTAGAAACTTGAAAGTACCTGCTCAGCTGGTGGGTTATTATAAGATTTGGATGTCTTACGCCAATAAGGCGGTGCAGGGACACGTGGAGGCTCAGGGCTTGGTTGGAGAGTGACACGTAGCTTTTGAATGGATGAGATAGACACTTAATTTGACAGGATGCATCAGAGCGAATAGCTGGTAATATGATTTTCTCACTTTCTTTGGTCGGGCCTAGATTATCTAAGACTAAGTTAAAGTTGGGCTTGAGTATACTTTTCTGAGAAATGGCCTTTTTGTTTGTTTGATCTTTTTTGCTATGTGCCTATGTCTTTCTATTTTAAGTCCGTGGCTTCCGATTGAGAAATGACGGAGCCATGCCAACTCGTGTCAGCCACGTCAGCAGCAGGTACGCGGTGGGATTGGGATATATATGTATGTATTGCTGAGATCTTGTAGTATCCAATGGCTATTTATACATATCATTTGTGTTTTCGCTTCTCTGATTCTAATGTCGTTAGCGTCTACCCTGCAAGGCAGCAATTCTTTTTATTTTTTATTTTTCTTTTTTCTGTGACTTCTGCTGCTCAGTCAATTATATCATCTTTAACCTCTTTGTTGGTACATAAACAGGCTTGATATATATTCGATGGTATTCACAATTTAAAAAAGAAATAAAAAGACGAACTTGGTAGGCTGGCTTATTAAATTTAAGTCTTTGAGCGCCACTTAGTCTCATATACTAGTATAGAGCGGTACACCTGTCAAACGTATATTACGGAAGCGGAAACAGAGATTTCCGTTTCTGTTCCGTTTCGGTAACGGAATGAAATTCTTGTTTCGTTTCCGTTCTGTTTCGTCAAATGGAATAGATTTCTGTTTTGTTTAACGTTCCGTCCTTCATTTCCTTTTGATTTCAGCCCATTTTCGTGTTCTGTTTAACGTTCCGTTCATTTTCTTCATTTCCGTTTCCGTTCCGTTTTCAAAAACGAAACTGGTTTTCTCTTTCGTTTAACGTTCCGTTTGGACAGAACGGAACGAAACATGTGGCGGAACGTTAATACTGACAGGCCTATACAGCGGTGTGGTATTCTTACTTCGACACACAAGTTTACAGCTCACTCCGACTAAAAGCTTCCCGGGAAAAAGAAAAAAAAAAAAGTTCATCAATTTCATAAATAATACGAAATAGTAATGTTGTGTCAGTATAATTTCACAAATTTTAAATTGATTTAATGAGCTGCTAAAAAGGAATAAAATAAATATATCATATAAATATTAATGAGAAATCTTGTTACTATGACCATCCACCACCCTTCTCAGGAAAACTAGTTTTTCTCCCGGTACTAAATACTAATGTACCAGTAGCTTGTTTACCAAATGTATGTATAGGAGCATGCAAATCCAGCTTATTACAACCAAACTATAAACATATTACAGCTAAACTAAAAAACACAATCTAAAGCTACAAATGAAATTTAAAATATTTTTTAATTGTTATCAGTAACAATCAAGGTGTGCTCAAACGTGCAGGTCCTTGACTAGTGCAAAAGAATCTTGTAGTTAGTAGCTGAACTTTTTCAAACACGTGCAATGTACGTCAAGTCGGCTCACCGATTTAAATAAAACTAATTCACATCAAAATTCAAAGCTGATAGAGAATTGGAGACAGATCTTTTTGCTCGCGAGATATTTTCCATACGCATACACAAACAATATATATATCCTTCAGCTATTTGGAATAGTGGAGACTTATTATCTAAATCTGATAGAGTTTATTTGTTTAGTTTCTTTGCTATCTCTATTTGGATACAATGGAAAGAAAGAAATGATAGATTGTTTTCAAATAAATCTCAATCCTTTTCTTCCATTGTTTATAATATTGTAGCAACTTTTAATCTTTGGACAGGGGTACAAGCACGAGTGGATAGAGGGCTGACAGACCAGCAAGCTATTCCAGCTGGACAAGATGGCCACCTGACTACAGATTCAGAGGATAATTAGTTGTTTCTTCTGTTATTTTAGTCTTTGTGGGTTTAAAACTTGTTGCATGATAGTTGGCTTGGATGTGTTTTTGTTTTAGATGCCAGGATAGTTGAAGTTTGACATTTATTTTTGCTCTGCTTAAGTCACTGCTTGTGACTTGTATCTGACCTCTTTCAATTTAATGTTTTTGGGTCCCCTACTTGGGGAGCTTCGTTTCAAAAAAAAAAAAAAAAAAAAAAAAAAAAAAAAAAACCAGACGTGCTAGGGTTGAAAGGAAACTTTTTTTTTTGAATCAGGACATGTCCCAATTTTCTGATAACAATGGAAACCGCCATTGTTCTGAAACGAAATAAAAACATACATTTAGGTAAATGCGTGCTTATATCGAATGCCTTCTTACAGAATTTTGATGCAAACAAACTATTTGTCCTTTAATCTTGAGGATGCGATTCAGTACCTAAATGGAATGCAGAACTGCTATGACCAATTTAAGACAAACAACACTCCAATCTCAGGTTATTCCGTTGACCACAACAGTCAGAGACATTTTTGTGTTCCTATCCTCCCGAAACCAAATGTACAATTTCGTTGAAATAAATAAAATAAGCATCTAATAGCGAGATTAATCAAACATAGGCAAACGACAGAAAGAACTACATGCAACACTATAAATGGTTACGCCATCTTCTTTTGCTTTTCTTTCTTTTTTCATTGTATATAAAATGTAAATTTCTGTTACAATATTAGACAATATCCAAATTACAACAACTTGCATGTAATGCCTGATACTTAATTAAAAGGTTCAACGTTTAAAGGAGTTTTATACCTTCAATTTCCCTTTTACATTACCCAAATCACATGGGTGTAATATATATCTAAATTGATTTTGTAAAAATGAAGAAAAATTTACAATGGCTATGCCCCAGGCCCACCAATAGAACAACAAAATGTGATACCTAGATGCGTTCACAAGATTTTGTTCTACCAGTGCAAATTGGTCCCTATACTAAAAAATAAATAAACAATGTCCCAAAAACTTCTGCACTCTGCCAGGAGCAGAATTTTCTGCCCAACCCCCCCAACCCCCCCCCCCCCCCCAATGGACTGTGCTGTTGGCCCCAAAACACCTAACCAAACATCAACAGACGCCTGCCCGCCACACACACAAAAGAATAATTAGTTCAGGGAACAATTGGGCCAGAACAAAAGTTTAGCAACCAATTTGCCTTTTGGTGAATCTTCAAGGACCATACCAAAGATCTCCATAATTTTGTTCATTTCTACAAGGGCATTAGTCGCCTACACTTCAAAAACCAAAGGAAAAAGGCAAAGATGGAAAAACCGCCCAATCCAGAGATAATTAATACCCATTGAAAGGCACTTGTTTGTTGGAAGAAAGGAATTTCAAAATTCATCCCAAATATTCCTGCAATAACCCCAAAAATGGCAACCACAAATGTAGCAGTTGTGAGCAGCAGCTCGAATTGAATCAGCTGATTCCTTACATTATCCTAAAATCAGAAACAAAATAAAAAGACAAATAAACAAAGAGAATCGTAAGTTCAACTAAGCCCACTCAAGCCTTGATATTAACTTCTTTTTTGCAACATTGCTTTCCCATAAACCAAAAATTACTTCAAACAACCAACAGGTATAGATTGTAAATAAATCAGGAGTACTATGGATTTTTTTTTTTTCATACTAACTAAAAAAAAAATTGAGAACTAATTGAGCCATAATTTTAACTCCTGGTGATGTTAGAGAGGCGACCATCAGGTCAAGTGCCATTATTTACTGTAGGGTAAGTACTGTTAGAAAACAACATTGTAACCCTTAATATAAATTCATAAATTTCAAACTTTTAACTGCATTAAGTGAGGTAATTACCAGCTGAATATTAATGAAGTCCTCTGTGTCATCAATATATTCTTTAAGCTGAAAAAAAAAATTGAGAACGTCAGCTTCAACTTTCAAATATATTGGGAGACATGTGAAACTAAATAATGGAGCAAGTGAAACTGCCGTGTACATTGTTTATACAAAACGCATAGGCACACAGAAGTATATTGTGTACAAAATCAAATCCCACAAGGTATTTTAAAGAAAAAAGAAGATAAGTTAGTAAATTCTTTGGCGTAATCCTACAGTACTTTAGAATATCATGTAAAAAATGCAAAGATAAGTCTTATACAGTTATACTAATATAGACAAGAATTTCTTCTACGGCAACAACTAACCCCGTCTTATATGTGATGAAGGAAAGAATAGTATTTTGGTTTGTTTGACATGGTAAAACCACGAGACATGTTTTTTCGACAAGTTTATATAAGAAGGAAAAGGTAAGGAGAGAAAAACAAAAAAAAAAAAACACAATTTACCGAAGTAAGCTTGTTAAGAGTGCTATCGATCATCACGAAATATGCCTCGAGCAACATCTCCAGCTCCTGAATATGCTCTATTGCATTCTCTGAACTCCTTACACTATCTTGTCTACTTCTAGATATACTAAGCGTCTTTTCCAACTTGTGGGAGTCAGATGGAGATGAAGCTGGAGATACTGGGGCAGAGACTGATATCCCAGCTCCAGGTGCTGAACTATATGCAAAAGCTGGATGGTCACCCAAGAAAGATGTCTCTAACATGTGATGCTTTTTCTCTGTCAAGTACATCTCAGCCATGTCTCCATCATCATCCATTAAATGTTCAATTTCCTCTCTAACCTATTATTAATTGATAAAAAAAAGTTGACAATTATTAAGTCAAGTACTCAAACTTGGGACTTGGTACATACAGGCTCTCTTATCTTTTTGGCAAAACTAAGTCTATCCCTCGACTTCAGTTAATTAGTGCCCAAATTATAGGTTACTCTCAGTAAATGATATCAGTAATAATTTTAAATGTGTAATCTCTCTAAGACTTGATCGCTTAATATTGTGGGATCATACAATAAGTTAGACAACTTTAATAACTTTAATATATGAAAATAATCTAATAACTAAATACATTAAAAAATTTATATATTAATAAAAAATTCTATCAAACTTAGGTTTATATTCAACCAAATAAACAAAAGATCATATTTTCTTATTCTTTCTTTTGTTGTAAACTTCAATTCTTACTTTTTGGTTACTTTTCAGCTCTACAAATTACTTTGTATAATGTGTTGTAATTACAGCATAAAAGTTAAGTTAATTATTAAATAATCTGTTTTAAAATGAAAAGTCTGTGTTGTTAAAAAAAGTAATTTATTATACACTCTCATTTACTAGTAAAATTTGTCGGCAGAAATAACAATCTCTCTATTAAGTTTTCGGAAAACTATTTTGTCTCCTTCTACGAAATTCTCCAACAAAAGAAGGATTGGAATTAAGTTCTGATTTCTCATATAAAAAAATTCTTTTATTCACTTCACATTTTCCATGAAACAAATTTGATTGCGACATTTCTTCAGGAACTGATCAAAATAAAAGTAAAGTTGATGGGTTAATTTGGAGCTTTGGACGATGCCTTATGTGTTGAAGGACTAAACGTTCAGTTGCGTATCTTTTAAACAGACCCTTTTAATTAAAATTGACAGTGTGTACTGTGTAGAGATCAGGCTAGGTTGAGGCTTAATATCAACTAAGGCCAAGAATAGAACACATCACTGTAATGTGTACTGATCAATTCCAGGAACAGCATTAACCATTAAAAATTTTACCTACAATTAAGAAATTACAATTGCATTTAGTGCAGCATATTAGATATTCAGGTGCTTAATACCAGATAGGGTTTATGCTAGTGCCTGAAATATCAACACGTTATCTCATTTGTTTTAATGTGTACACTTGTGTATCAGATAAAGGCCAAATGGTAGGATTTTTAGAATTACCTTTTGAACCCTTCGAGTCAATGCAACAAGACGGCTTTTCAGTCGCCTAACTCGTTCCAAATTTAAGGTACTTATTTTGGAAGTCAGTTCATCTAGCAATGGGTATGCCTCAATTTCTAATTCAGCAGCCTATTTCAAATTCAAAAAAAGAAATGAAAAATATTAGTATTTCCTAAAAAAACAAATTTTGCATGGCAAAGTAAACTTGTAGCTTGAACCCATACGTAGATATGATTTGAGAATTTCAGCCATAGTTGTATATCACAAAATTAAACTCTCCTCTTTAACAAAAAACCAATACAATCAAAATAAACTAAGAAAATGTGTACTTGTGTGTGAGAGCTGAGCCTAAACAAAACCAGCAACCAAGTACCATAGCTCCAGTAGAATCCTACCATTACGTCAACAGGTGTTTTCTAAGTCATGGTGATACCAATACTAGTAGAAAACATAAAGACAAGTCACAGTTATAATTGGAGATGTGCTTACACAAAAATTTTTGGCAGTCCCAATTATCCAAATAAAAATAACTATAATGACAATAAAATAAACAAGAGGATAAATAGCATGACCTACACTATCAACCTACTCCAGCTATTCCTGACAGCTTATAACAAGAAATAATTCTCAACCATCAGATGACTTGATCTATGTACAAAACAATCATCCCAAGAGCATTCTTTAAAAAATTATATTAAATTTGGTCAACTTTTGATAAAACTCCACAATATAACATCCCTCGGTAAACCAAGTAATAAAAGAATGAAAAGTAAGTAATGCTGAATAAAATAAAGCTGTCTAAAATTTAAGAGAGATGAAGCATAACATGAGAACCATGTAGTCATTGATTGACTATAACGGAAAAACAAATCCAGACAGGGAAAATTGGTACCATCATTGTAATCAATTATCAATTGAAGGGTTCAATAAAGTGAAATACCAGGAATCAAGATTGATGAATTTTCAGAACCTTATTGATAAAGACATACTTAACAGGGCAGGAACATATTGTCAATCTCAAATCATTTTTCATGGACAACCCAAATCCTTAGTTTTCCCAGGATTCTATAACCATTTCCAGATCCTACAATACAACCGTTTCTGTTGGATAAGACAAAACCTAAGATGCATTACGATGATGAAGACATGAGTACTCTCCTATTAAGCATAATTTAATCAACAATAGATGATAATTCTATCAAATTCTTAATCAAGTGAAATAATCTTATTTTCACTACCATTGTGGTCATGTACCTATGTGGTATCAGTACGAAGCGGTGATACCAAAACAGCAGTAGCTAGGAAATGTAAGAACCTCAATTTGAATTAGTTTAGCCTCTTCCTTATTTGTTTTAGCTTAACTAAATGCATAATCCTCAAATTACACAGTGTTCTAAAATACTGCAGTACCTGAGAATCGAGGTAGTTACAAGCCACCTCAAGAGCAAGCTCCAGAGCTCTAAACTCAAATGGCAAACGATCAGACGCCTCTGCACCTGTGGCCTCAGCCTCAGCCGCAGCCGCCATTCTCCTCTGCAATTCGACGGTGTATTGCAGAACATAAGAATCCAGCGAATTCAACAAGAGCAACTCATCAGCTGTGATAATACACCTGATCTGCTCAAGATTGACTACAATGGCCTTCTCCCGGCCGAGGATAGCCGAAGGATAGACAAAGAGAGGGTCAAGCAGGCGCAGATCTCTGGCTGGGAGGTCGCATCGGCGCATGATAGAGAGTTTGTCGGCTTCGAGGATGGAGGAGGCGCCGGAGACAGCATCGACGCGGATCCATGACCTGGGACCAGTGGTTGATCGCTTCTTGTGCGTCGACGGATTGGAAGGGAAGGCGGAGCGGCGCGAATTGAACGCGGAGGAGGAGGAGGGACGAGGGAGGGAAGGAGAGGAGGAGGAGGTGGTGATGTGTGTAGGTGTGGAAGGGTTTATGCGCCGGAGAAGAGGCTCGGCCGCCATGGCCCGAGATGAGAAGGTGAAGGTGAGACTGTTGAGAGAGAGAGAGAAAGAGAAGGTATGGGAAGTGAATGGAAGAGAGGTCGTTGAGAGAAGAAGAGGGAAAGGAAATTTAGTTATCGTATGGTCACTGGTCAGGCGAAGAAAGATTCTCTTTTCTGAACTCTGATTTTTTTTTTTTTTTAATCTTTATTTTGGGGACTTGATGAGGAGACGGGAAGTAGAAGTCTAAAACTATTCTATTCTTTTCTCTCGGGAGAAGAAAAGGAAATTTGTAAAGTAATAAGAAAAATATATTAGTGGCCTTCGTTGGAGTATAAATAAACTTCTCTTTCTTTTTCTATTTTTTTTTTTCTTGTTGGAGTCAGTGAGGTTTGGGTTCTGTCCAATCAGAAGGATACATTTAGAAATTGATGTTTGGGATGGGAGATCTTATGTTTACGGTTTGGATCGTCCTATGATAACTAATTTTACACCGTTTGATTTAAAAAGGATATTCAGATTATCTTGTGACTTTTAAATAATTCAATCCCAGTGTGGCCTTGTATTGTTGTAGGAGTTTAAAGTAGGGCTTTAAGTTTTTCTTTTGTTTAGTTGGCATATAATTTGACTCGAATCGTGCTCGAGATCAGCCAACTCTATATGTGAAACCCAAATAGCAGAATATTGATTTTTTTTTTATATTGATTTCCTCAATAAATCTCACTGTAACAATTGATAATTTTTAAATTATATTTAAATATATTTTTATAATTCAGATAAATGTATATTAAATCGATGCAATTTAAAAATTTATTGATCAATTATTAGGCGGTTTGAAAAATTAACGATATTTAATACTTGATTGGTGATATAGAGATTTTAAATTGCATCAAATTTGGTTGAAAATTTAATTAAATCACGTAGAGTTTACATTTATATTTTAATAACTATTTTACAAGTTTTTATAATTGTTGAATAAATGCCTCCCCAGTATGTTCCTATCATCTAATATTTATATCTAATCTTTTAGATTTAAGCGGTATGTCACTGATCTTAAGAACTATTTTAGTAAATAAAGAAAATAATGTGACGCTAGTGTCCTTCAAAATAATAAAACTAAGAACGGTGAGATAAACACCTTATCAAATCGTATTATAATACGAACTATAAAGCACTCACTCATGACAAAAAAAAAATAGAACTTTATCCAAATGGTGCTACTATGTGCAAAAATGTCATAACATTTGACTCATTAATAATTGTGATATATTTTTAATTTAAGAGACTGAATGTATTCATGAAAACATGTAAACCATGTCACTAAATTATATTCAATCAGTCTTGAAGATATTAGACTAATAATTCTATTAAGATAGCAGCACACGTTGATGGCCAAAAAACCATAGTAGTTGGAGTAAGGAAATGACTTCATAACTATTCTTTAGTCATCCGTTTTAATCGTATCATCTCTATTCTCTAACACGTATCGTATCTATTCTTTTGTTGGAGATTTCGGCTCAATAGTGCTTCTTTGGGCATGATATCTAGATATTTGGTCAGTATATGTTACCATTAAATATTTTGATAGAGCCAATATTCATCGTTCTTCATATTTAATTATTTTATGAGTATTGTTGCTTCTCTGGGCATGATATCTAAATATTTGGTCAGGTATACGCTTACCATTAAATATATTTTGATAGAGCCAATATTCATCGTTCTTATATATAATTATTTTATGAGTATTGTTGCCATTTCGTATTTCAAAAGTCAATGTCAAAAACTTTATAAATATTTAAAAAATTTAATAATGCGAATATTAATAGTAAGAAAATATGAAAATGAGATTACTTACATGAATAGCAAAGATATCCTTGGTCTCATGCGCTAGTTTTTATAATTGTCAATCATCCTTGAAAATGGTTACAATTGAAATAAATAAAGATGGTTTGAGCAAGATCATGGAAAAAAAATGAAATTGATAATCCCCATCATATTAATTTTTTTATTAAAAATTATCAAAATTTTCTTTTAATTTTAATATAACTATCATTAAAATTTTTTGAGAAATATTATTTTGTAAAATTTATTCAACACTCTTTTGAAATTGTATTATACGAAGTACATCAGTATCTCATTATGAAAGTTTAAGAAGAAACGCAAGTATAATGTATTGACGATGGAAACACTAAAAAATACACTAGTAGTATTAAACTTTGCTATTGATAATTCCTTATAGATAATCAATTATGTATGTTTACTGATTTTCTCTAATATCTTAAAAAAAGATTCAAAATATTTTTATAAATTATTAATACTTTTGTTAGAGACATTTTTATTAAATTTTTCTAAGAAGCCAATGATAGAATTTATTTGCTAATAATATCTAAGATCTTATTTTTCGTATATGAGAGTCATAACTATTAACATTTATATAATCTAGAAAAATGAAAAAAAAAAACTCGAATAACATATGCATGATATATCACGTAAAATCCCCCATATTGCATACCACATTCTAATACTAGTTGTTAATTAGTCAATAGAGCTCTACTATTTGCTGGAGAACACAATCAAATACAAGAAAAGAAAAAGCATAAAAAAAGGAATCAAATCTTTAATCCATATAGAATTTACCAAACAGAACTTAAAAAAAAAAAAATAGAAAAACGAACTCCGGATTTGACAGGTACAAATTAAAGGATCACCCAATAAATATAAGTGTACATGGAAGATGGTGCCTTTGAATAGTTTTTACTACATTCACTTGGCATTTTCTAACTCTCTTTTGAGTAGGCGGGGGAAAGAAAAAAAAGAAGCCGCAACATTATTCATCAATCAGCTCACCTGAAAGTGGACAAAAAAACAATTCATTTCTACATTAATCTATTAGTTACACTCTCATTGTATCAGTTACATCATTTAGGCTTTCATCAAAAATAATAAAATGAAACTAAAAAGAAACAGATTAAATATAACACAACCTCAGGTCCCACCAAGACCAGGCGGCATCCCTAGGCTCTTTGCAAGATCAGCCATTCTCTCTTTCATTGTCTACGATTAAACAACGAATACTTTAGAAAAAAACATGCAAAGTGCATAGAGCTCTTCCATCTGTTTTCTTTGTGTTTCTTTTCATACCTGGACACTCCTCTGGTGTGCGTCCTTGTATGCTTCAGTGACCAATAAAGAGAGTTTCTGCACAAAGAAAATATATTGCCATTAAATTTGAAGAATCATCTCCCAGGTTTAGACTGAGTACCTAGAACACGAGCAAACTTACTAGGCAGAAAAATGTGCCAGTTTTGTAATTCAATGTGCGAAAAAAATTCAAATAAACAAATTAAAATTAAAATCATAGACTTTTCTAGTTTCATTGTGCAACCCTGGAAGAATTAGCCAAAAGATTATGGGGCGTAATGACTTGACAATAATTTTATCTTAATATTTTTGACAATCCTAAACATAAATTTTAATTCGATGTCAAACTTTACAAATGTTATTTATATATTGCACAAGTGTCATGCCTGTAAAAAATGATGATATTTAGTAATGTTTTACTTTCATCAGATAATTTGAATTTTTTATTGTATAACTATGGTCCTCCATGCATCACCAAATGATACTCAAATTGTGTATATCTACTTGGATAGGGAGACCTTGATGATCTGCTAAGTTAACAATCTTAACAATCATCAAAATAATTTTCAACTTCTAAAACCTGACATTTGGTATGCGATCTATACAATATTTCTATCATCATAAAAAATGATAAAAATTTAAAGTAAGTTTTATTGTCCATCAAAAGCTTGAAATTTCAAATAGTTCAAGATTACAGACATTTGATTCAATATCAAATGACACTTAAATTGCATGAAATTTGATACACAGCCAATCTACAAGGCCAAAAATATGCGTACAAGTCTTTTTTCTATTTTTAATAATTTCTTTGAATTAATTTGAGATAGCATTGCCCAGTCTAGTTAATCTATTGCAAACGGTTCCCCACTCTTTATTTTCAACCTTATTAGAAATAATTGGAAACATTTTGCAACACATGGAGATAAACAGTTGTCAAGTGCTCCTTCCCCAAGTTATTATCAAAGATATTCTCATTAAAGGGAAAAGTAAAAAAAAAAAAAAAAAAAATTCTATCCTTTACCACCAAACTTTGGCAACAAATTTTTCAATGAATAAGTTTTAAAATAGGAAAAAGAGAAATATCAGAAATTAAATTTTAGAAATAACACTCCTCAATAGAACTAACAAAATCGGCCCTCTGTATAGTTCTTCTGAAAAATAATTCTTTGGATAGAAAAACTGTTATTTTGCTCTAAATTTTTAAGTGCCTGATTTTCATTTTCGGGCTAAATGGGTCCAAAACCAAAACTTCAGTTTTCCGGGTCACAAAGTGTGCTCCAACATTTTCATTTCATTTCCATTCTTTTTTCCCTTCTCTGACACAATATTCTTTCCTGACTTCTGTCTCATAAAACAAACTTGGACTTTGAAGTTCCCATTTTTTGCCCTACCCAAGTAAACCAAAATCCTTAAAAGTCAGTAAGAAAAAATTTTATGGTTCAGAAGGCCATTTTGAAGTTGTGTCATTCCTGCCAAAATAAAAGCTACAATTTTCTGAAACTCTACTCTAGGATCAATTCTAAACAAAAAGTTATAACTTGAACAATTTCCTTTAATACAAAAGTTGTGCTTACCTCTGGGCCCAATTCCATGGCAGCCTCTGTGATTTCAATTCTTATTGGCTGTTGGTTCCCAGAAAGAGTAACCTTACATATAAAGTATAAGACAGAAGGAAAAAAAAAAAGAATCAAGGTTTATTGGAGAAGAAATAAATCAACATTAATCATGTTGGTACTGAAGCATATCAGTACCAGGACCCTTGTAGGACCTGTGGTCAGACTAAATGTTTAAGGCTCAAAATATCCCAAGACATGCTTAAGAGTTAAGACCAAATAAATGAAGGCTCATAGCCCAAACTAGAACCTATTATCCTGTAACAGTCAGTATAAACTGGTATCAAATAGTCCAAAATTCTTATGACATACCTTAATAAGCTCACCTTCACAGTACCCTTCAATCTCAGTCCTGCCCGAAGAAAAAAATAAAATAAATACATCTTAAATAACTGCAATAAGAAATCAATTTAAGATCTTATAAACTGGTGTATATACATACGCTGCAAGATCCTTTTGCACCTTTACTGCCTCTACTTGTACCACCATTTGTGCTTTCTTCACCGTCTCATACAAATTTTGCATGTTGCCAAATACCCCTGCCTAAGTAATAATGTTAAATGTCTAGCAAACATACAAACAAAAGAAAAACTTGACTACAAGACGTGTGAATAATGAGTTGAAGGATTTCTCAGATATTTTATCAGCAGGGTACCAGTATACACCTTCTTTTCAGGTGCTTCACCATTTTCTTCATTTTTATCCTTATTTCCGCCGAATAAAGCGCAAACGCGTACCGATTTCCTCTTACCTGTTCCTGACAACATTGAATGGTTCACCAGAATGAGTCAGAAGATAAATCATGTTTGATGGTGTAAAATAAAATATACATGTTTTAACCAACAAACATATAACAACAACTTCTGAAAAATGCTCTTTTAATTATTCTGGCAAAAAGATCCTAATTAATACTTTCTCAGAACTTTAGGTCAGCACGGATGGTGATGGTGATGGGTATTGCTTCTCTATTGACTATTAAGAGATTCAGGATCATTCCTCCTTTGTTTGTCCCCAGACAAGTACCAAACAATGAAAAATCAAATCAGATGGAGCTTCCATGTCATTAAAAAAATTGAATTAAAGCTGGAATAAGACCTACTGATGCCATACTACAGCTTTAATCCGTAGTAAAACCCTAGAAGGGGGTTTGTGGGAGGAAGAAGGGTTACATACCGAATGGAGAGGAGGAAAAGGCCGATGCTTTGACGCAATTTCTTGAAGTGAGAATATTCGATATATTCGCTGTCAGTGCACTGGTCGACGCCATGGGAGCAAGAAGATTGCTCGACTAGTTTCAGAAGTTCCCTTTTGAGCTTTTGAGGATAGAAGTTTGGAACTTTTGTAAAGTACCCCTTGTTAAAGACCTGAAAAGCGAAAGAGCCCACAACAAAACCAAACAGTAAAACTGAAAGAAAAGAAAAGTATTTCTTTTCATAAAGTGTTACCAAATTATTTTGAGAGAATATTTTCGAGAGTTGGTTCGCTCTTTTGAAGATTAATAAAAAAAAAAGCCCAATGTATGTGTATTATTTAATAACTTTTGCCTAGCAAATATGCCCGTTGCTTTAATTGGATCTATGATTTATAAAATTATTTGAAAGCAAAACTAAGAAAATTCTATAATTTAAGTTCGTAGGATTAAAAAAAAATATTACTGAGGCCTGTTGCACTTTGTTTTTCACAAACCATCCATGTAAACATATGTTTGTGCATATCACTAAACTAAAAAAAAAATAATGTTATTATTTGGATGTATTTAAATACATTTCTTTTTTTTTT
Source organism: Rhynchospora breviuscula (assembly GCA_027562975.1). NCBI lineage: Eukaryota > Viridiplantae > Streptophyta > Magnoliopsida > Poales > Cyperaceae > Rhynchospora > Rhynchospora breviuscula. Next base: position 68,428,056 of record CM050398.1, read on the forward strand.
AAATCGTATCTTCAATAAAGTTAGTACTATTCCGAATCATGCAATCTAATTAATATTTACATTATTAACATTAGCATAAATTAATATTTTTCTATCATATTCAGACTATCAATTTTTTATCTTTTTCGATTCGAAGAAGTATACAATAAAGCGCATGTATTAAATTAGTTTGGAATTTCGTAGTGCAAATTAATTTTTATATCAGGTTTTATTAGCAAATATTACTATATTACTACTCTCAATTCAAACCAGGACGCTGAGGCGAGGGCTAGTTCCAGTGTTAGGTGAGATAAAAAAAAAAAAAAAAACCCAAATCACCGTTGACTGATTTTCGCAACATCAAAATTCCACTCCATTAAAGTTTGGGCAGGGAATCCAGCATAAAATGACAAAGGATATATATGCTTTAACCAAGCCGTCACTATTATCATCCGAATTCCGAAATGTATTTTTGCCCCGGTCAACTCTTTTTGTTTGGACGTTCTCTAATACAATTGAAGTAATAAAAAAAGAAGAAGAAAAGAGAGAGTTTATTAAAGAGCTATAATTCATTATTAGCCGCCAAACTAAAAGTAAAGAAAATTTAAAATAAAATTAACTAGAAAACAATATATTCATTCTAGAAAAAAATATAAATATAATTGTAAATAAATAATATAAAAAAAAACAATATAGTACTGCACCATTAGATTGCATTAAGTATGGCCGTACCTGAAAAATAGAGAACCGATGGGGCCACACTCCCACACCACTGGGCGAGTGACTGGACCGCGCGCATCACATGGTTCAGTCAGACACCTTTTTTAATATTTTTTTTATTTATTATCTTGCCTCTTGGCTCTTGCCTGTGTTAAAGAAGATGGAAATTTGACAACTCTTCCGTGAAAGAAGATGGAAGATCTGGATCGTCCGATCTCCATGTCCCCCAACAACTATTCTATTATTGATGTATTTGGTTCATTGACTCTTGTGAAAATCCCTATGTTTAGTCTGTTAGATAACTTTAGATCCCGCATTATGTTGGCATAAAACAAAGAGAAAAGATCTTAGTTTGACATTGTGCTTATCCAATCAAAACCAACGCTCCAGATTATACCACCTGGATTCCCTTCTAAACTAATACAAGTCAAGGAGTCAGAAATTTAAAAGCAGCACATTCTTTCTTCGTCTAAACAAATGGGAACGCCTACTAATGGATACCTCCAACTTCCTCTGTATAAAACAACTTTCCCGCGGAGTATTCAAGCAGTAACTCGCCATGGCTTTCTCTTATTCTTCTTCTTCCTTTCTACTTCTTCTAGTAGTTTTTTGTTTATGGCAGCTACCTTTCGCCTTTTCTGATCAGCCCAATTGCAAGGCATGGCTTGTTCAGTCTGTACCTACGGATATGCCAGACCTTCGCCTTGTACCTGGTGTACTCTCAACTGGTATAAACCTCTACTTGTGTGTGTTTATCTTCCCTTTTGGTTAAGCTTACACTATCAAGGTTGGTTACTCCATGCAATGGCAAGGTTTGTGCCTTTTTGTTTTTGGAGAGCTATGTGTATATAGGCCTATTCAATTCCCACTGTAATCAATCTAGTTCAGGTTATTAAGTAGAGAAATGTAATAAATTTTTTGATCTGGTTTAATCAAACTAAGGCATTGTAACATTATTCTGATATTTTGAATTCCATTGAGAATAACATGGTAATTACTTTATCTTTTGTTTTAAAAATTTTGTAGGTGACGTACTACAATGGCTAGCTGGAAATGCAACAACGAGCTTAGACTTGACAGTACAATATTGGGAACTTTTGGCTGAACCGAATAACTCCAAATCAGGCGATTATGGCTTCTCCGATGCTGATATGAAGAAATTTGGTGCTGATGTTGGCCGTCAAGTGTACCAATCCTTAGTCGACGCAGCTTATCGAAAGGTCCCCATCAGGTACGAAATTAAGCTGATTTTGGTACTGAGTTGATCTGAAAATCATTTTATTTTCTTGTTTTCATAAAGTGTCGCAGTGCCATTTTATTAGGTCTTATAATGGAGTAGTTATGTACCCATGCTGGTGTTGACTTTGGCTTGATATTAATCTCTCGTTATTTTTTCCCACTTCTTCACCATGCTAATTGAGTCTTTTTTTGCATGATAAAGGCATATGTATAGGTACCTATTTGGTGCATCAAGTGCATTATCTTGTGTATTTATTTTGCCAGTCGGTT